>JAVSCE010000307.1:0-57822 GCA_032199065.1 Smutsia gigantea | reverse complement strand
AACCATTGTGGAAAGCAGTATGGAGGTTCCTCAAAAAACTCAAAATAGAAATACCATTTGACCCAGGAATTCCACTCCAAGAATTTACCCTAAGAATGTAGCAGCCCAATTTGAAAAGGACAGATGCACCCCTATGTTTATCGCAGCACTATTTACAATAGCCAAGAAATGGAAGCAACCTAAGTGTCCATCAGTAGATGAATGGATAAAGAAGCTGTGGTACATATACACAATGGAATATTATGCAGCCATAAGAAGAAAACAAATCCTACCATTTGCAACAACATGGATGGAGCTAGAGGGTATTATGCTCAGTGAAATAAGCCAAGCCGAAAAAGACAAGTATCAAAAGATTTCACTCATATGTGGAGTATAAGAACAAAGAAAAAATACTGAAGGAACAAAACAGCAGCAGACTCACAGAACCCAAGAACGGACTAATAGTTACCAAAGCGAAAGGACTGGGGAAAATGGGCGGGAAGGGAGGGATAAGAGGGAAAAAGGGGCATTACGATTAGCAGATGTAATGTTGGGGGGGCACGGGGAGGGCAGTACAACTCAGAGAAGACAAGCAGTGATTCTATAGCATCTCACTACGCTGATGGACAGTGACTGTAATGGGGTTGGTGGGGGGGACCTGATGAAGGGGTAGTTTAATAATTGTAATATTGCACATGTAATTGTAAATTAATGATAATAAAATAAATTATATTAAAAAAAAAAAAAAGAAATCACATGGCATTTCCTTTCCTCATCTGAAACCCAGTGAGATAAGATGGAAACAAGGCAGCTTTGAATCAGGGGAAAATAGTTACAACAGTTAACAGGCAGTTTGGAACAGGAAAGAAACTGGCTTTAGCGGCACATTGTGGAGGTTAATTCTATCTGTGTGTATGAATGCCCCTCCATCTCATGCACCACAGTAGCTGCCTCCAAGTTTAGGTAGGATGCCAAAATATGCCACACTTTTGGTCTGGGCTAGCACTTGGTGAGTCTGTGTGAATCACTGAGCTCTTGGTGGTCAGTGCTCTGTGGCTTACATTTCTCTTACACCACCCTATATACCTAGCACATTGCCGAGCCCCTAATAATTATTCAACAGGTTTTTGTTGGGTTAAATTGTGATATGGATGTTGGTGCTCAAGCCTGGGAGTCAGGAGGTCTGGGATGTAATCAAGTCTCTTGACCTTGGCCAAGATAAATAGCCATACCAAGAGAGCAGTGAGCAAGATAGCAGATATTTTTTGTCTGGTGATTCTTTTTCACAATACTTACATTGCCAGCTCACTGACAGTGATCCTGTGAGATAATCCAAATGCTATAGGGTAAGTAAGCTTCTCAAGGCTAAGTCTAAGGCAAAAAAAAAAAAAAAATTGAGTATAATCTAAAGTTCCCCTGGAAACTCCTATAAATCATCCATAAAATAGAGCTTAAAAAGTTTTGTGATCACAACCAAATACAGTATTACTTGTCAGTTATGTGGGATAGCTATAGTAACATATTGCACATTATTTAACAAGAGTACATATTCCAAGGTACAATATTCAAGTATAGCCATTTATGCAATTAATACAGCAAATCTTCACAGCCAGGAAGGAAGAGAAAAGCAGTTCCATATCTTTGGTTTGGGGATCATTCTGGGGCACACTGCATTGAGAGGATATCAAACAGAGTCTTCTGCGCTATTTAAATTGTTTTTAATTTTTCTCTCTCTGTTTTTCACTAAAGGCAAACGGGTAGATTCATGTAAATTAATGTGTGTTGCGCTTGCCCAGTCTTAATCAATGAAAAATGTTGATTGTAGATTTAGGAAGTGTCATGCATTGGCCTGAGTGTAGGGAACTCAGTGGTGAATAAAATAGACATGATTTCTGGCATAATGGAATTTATAATCTTTGGAGATCATTTTACAGTTGAAGAAACTGAACCTCAGAGAGGTGACTGCCAAAGACTGCCCAGCCAGTAAGGAGAAGGGCTGGGATTTGAACCCAGATCTTCTGGCTTTCTGACCGTAAGCTTTTCCCTGCACTGGCTTCCACGGTAACTGAAGTCACTTCCAAAGCCACAGGCAGAGAGTCCTGGCGTTCATTATAGAAGAGACAGTCCATTGGAAGTGGCCATTCGCCTTGGCAGTTGGGATCTGGAACTGAAGTCATATTTGGTGTTGAGTTATTCCATCCAGAAATGGGATGGGTTGAAATGGAATGGTAATAAGGGCTCTGTTTGCTCCAGAGGGGCTGTTCCCTATCCTGCCCAGAGCCATACTGGCTGACTACCCTCTTTAAGTTCCCTATTGGTTACAGAGAGTTGATGTCTTCTGGTGCAAGTGTCTGAGCCAAGGGCAGTTAGAACTGAGACATGGTCCCCAAATTACTACCTTCTAGTCAAAGTTTGTCAGGTGGCTTTCCCAAGAGCCCTTTTCAAGGACAAAGAGGCGGGTTCTGGGCTTGCATTTCCCTCGTGTGGGATCTAATGTGTTTAAGCTCCTCCCCCATGTGTACGCCAAGTGGCCTGAGAGCCAGAGTAGCCCCTCTCCCAGAGTCCCAAGCCCCCATCTCAGGCCCCACCCTAGGAGTGGCCTTGAGGATACTGCTGACAAGGCCCATCATAAGCCCGAGGTTTGCCTGGTACTCGATGTGCTGACCCAGGCCACCACAGGGGTGGTGGTGCCAGACATGGGACTCCTCCTAAACTGCACACAACCATTTGGGCAAGTTAAACAGCAATTTGCATTTTGAAAGCAGTGTGACTCCCCTCCGGTTTATGAAGCCAGAGCAGATCTGGGTTTGTCTAGTCAGTTGCCTAAAGGAGACAGTGATGCAGACGTCCAGGCTGGAAATGAGTCCTTTCTGTTGCTACTGTCAGAAAGATAAAAATCAAGCATTTAGCCCAAGAAAAGTTGGCTTCTCACATAGACTTGTGTATTTACCCTTTGGAGAAATATCACTAATGGTGTTTTAATAATGTTTTATGGACCTAGAGACCAATAAGAAGAAGAACTTTTTATTTTACCAAAGCCATTGCTAGCCCCTTAATGATGGGCTATGTATCAGCTCCTGGCAGGATATGTAGTGTGTAAGAGCTGTATAATTATCAAGCAAATTCATCATTATTTCTGTCTTATAAACCAGAATATGTGTTAAATAATACTTTGGGACCACTGAAAGTAATTACTGAGTCCCATTTCTATAAGAACCTGTAATTATCCTTCAGTTGCCCTGTGTTTACTAAGCAAATCTATGCAATTATTATCTAAAGCCCAAACCCTGCCTTCAGAGCCACAAAAGTGCACCCGAGGGCAGGTCTGTGCCCAGAGTAGAAACAGCAACATGTGTATGGGGTCATGACAGATTGGGGCCTCCACCTCCCAAATTCCAGCTCTACCCTCATTCCTGGCCTCCGAAAAGCCACAAGCATGGCTTTGTAAAACAAGTCGATTGTGTCTTCCCCCTCGCGCCACCCTGACCCATCTCAGCCCCAGCTCTTCTGACCGGCCCGTCCCTACTGCAGGGCCTGCTGGGACCTCAGCGTTTGGCTGCAGAGAGTTCAATACAAGGGTTCCAGGAAGCACTTTCAAAGGCTCACCTTGTGTCAGGCATTGTGCTGGGCACTGAGGAAACGAAGATCACTTAGATATGTCCTCTGCTTTGGAGGGTCCAGGTGGGAGAGGCAGACAGGTCTCAGGGATGGCAGTTTTGGTATAATACAGAGACTGCCCAGCATGGAGGTCAAGAGCATGGGCTTTGGAGTTGGCTGCCTGGCTTCAGATTTGCATCTGGAGTGGAGACGGTGCAAAGACCTCCATTACAGGTCACTGAGTGAGTGTAATGGGAGGAAAGACTTGAGAACAGTCCCTGGCACGCCCAGCAGGTGTTTGGCACCGGTTTGCTATTACTTTGACACGGTAAACATGTGGTGGAATGGACTTCCCACTCCTTCAGCTCTCAGGTGCCACCATGAAGTAAAGCCTTCTCTGCTTCTGCCCGAGAGAAGCATTCTTTTCCTTTGCGGTGCTCACAGAGCATACCATCTGAAGTCTAATAGCGGCTAGCATTTTCTACCAGATGCTGTGTTAACTGGTGTTGATCTCTGACCTCCCTTACTGAGCTTACTGAGTTCTGAATTTGGGTTTTAGTCAACTTTAGTTCTCTGACACCAAGCACGGGGCCAGGAGCACAGTAGGCAGTCATGACATGTTTGTTGAATGAATAGCAGTCACTCAATAAACACTTGTTTAAAAAAAAAAAAAAAGAGGAGCCCTTCAAAGTCCTGTCTGACCACATGGCCAAGGCAATGAGCCAAAACCACAGATTATATTCTGTTTTCACATGCGGGGGAATTGGATTTTGAAAGGATCGCAGAAGAGATTTCTTTTTACGACTCAGATGGGTGAACAAAAGATTAATTAATTAAACACAAAGAAACAAAGGCCCTAAGCATTAGGCTCCTTTCTGCTTACTTGTGCGGATGAGTTGACATTTGGCTGGGAGGCTGGGTCTCCAGGCAGGACCCCAGCTCCTTTTTCCAGCTGCCCGAAGCCCAGGCCAGCCCTGGTGAGCTCAGGGCTGAAAGCAGCAGCATTGTTAACTGCTTTGTTCAGGAGGTCCCCCAACCGGTCCCAGGTCACCTCACTTCAGTTTCCTTGTGTGTTCCTAAGCCAGGGCCCTTGGCATTAGCAAAAGATTAGATTTTTCTTTCTTTATCACCAACTGTTCCTCTCCCACCCACATGCTCACATCCTTCATCCCTTTCATGTCCTCGGTCGCAGAATCTCTCTGGGTGAATGCTAATGAGCCCGAACACAGCCTGGAAGGTCAGCGGCCTGTGTCTCTTCTATGAGGCACCCACCCTCTCTCTGCTGGAATATGAAATCTGATCATAGGAAAAATAACTAAAAATTTACCATTTCAAAGAACTTTCCCACATGTTATATCTTTTAGTCTGACCAACAAGTCTAGGTGGCAGGCATTTTATTATTCCCATTTTATAGTTGAGAAAGGTAAGGCCCAGATCTGCCCATCAGCCCTACCAGAAGACAGGAGAGACCTCAAGGGTACATCTTCTACCTCCTAACTCCTCTCTTTCTGATACACCACAATCTCTGTGAGGCTCTGACAGAAACAGAAAAGTCTGCAGGATATCTATGAAGCCTAGGATGTTTAAGAAGAAATGTAGCTATGCTTGTGAGCCCATGAACTCATTGTAAGCTCATTGTCATTGCATTTCAGAAATTTATGGATGATAGAGTCTGGTCATTTCTTGGGATTGACCCCAGGATCCATGAGGGTGAGCTGGAGGTCAATGAGAAGCACATTAACAGGAAAGTTAAATGTCTAAGAAATGATTCACCCAACCACCGTCCATTTCACTCAACCAACAGACATTCCTAGTCCAATATGTGCTCATCTGGGCTGATTGGGGCTTGGGTAGACCAAGAGTCATGGTGTGTATGTGCGTGCATATGAGGGAAAATGTGTGTGGGTGTGGATATGCCTGTGTGCACGTAGACAGTCCTGCCTTACAAAGGTAGCTCAAGGCACCATGCAGCATGGCGTGGCCTCCCCAGCCCAGCCTGATCTATTTCTCTTCTGAAATTTAGTGCCCACACCACTCTCAACACCTTACATGGACTAGTTCTATCTTTATTTGTTTATTATACCTCATTTTGGGGGAGGAGATGATATAATGAAGTTCAACATTCACATACACATGTTGGTGTAGATGTAGTTTAGTTTCCTTGGGTAAATGCCTTGCAGCGGAATTATGTCCTATGGTAAGGGCATGCCAAACTGTTTTCCAAAGTGGCTGTACCATTTTACCTTCCTACCAGCAGTAGGAATAAGCAGGTTATCTAGTAGGTTATATATGAGAGTCGCGATTGTTCTGCATCCTTGACAGTACTTGCTATTGTCAGTGTTTAATAGGTATGTGTTGGTATCTCATTGTGTTTTTAATTTGCCTTCCTCTAATGTCGAATGATGCAGAGCTCCTTTTCATGTGCTTATTTGTTATGTATATTCTTTGATGAAGTGTCTGCTTAAATTGTTTGCCCCTTTTTTATTGAGTTGTTTGTTTTCTTACTGTTGAGATTGAGATGGTCTTCAGTCCATTCTGGATTAGATATATGATTTGCACATATTTTTCTCATTCTTTTGTCAACTTTTTTCAGAGTAAAAGTTTTGATTTCGATGAAGCCCATTTAATCAATTTTTCCTTTTATAGATCATGTTATAGGTGGTGTTTCTAAGAACTCTGCCTAACCCAAGGTCACAAAGATTTTCTTCTAAGAGTTTTATAGTTTTACAGCTTGTATTTAAGAGTATAACCCATTTTGAGTTAATTAAAAAAATAATAAAATATGAGATATAGGTTGAGGTCCATTTTGTTTTGCCTACAAATACCCAATTTTTCTGGCATCATTTATTAAAAGGACTATCCTTTGTCCATTGAACTGCTTTTGCAACTTGGTCACAAATCAAGTGACCATATTTGTACTGGTCTATTTCTATTCCAATCAATTTTTGTGTTCAACTTTTCACCAATATCTCAATATCCTATTACTATAGCTTTATAGTTAAGTCTTCATATCAGATAGTGTGAGATCTCCTACTTCATTCTTTTTCAAAATTATTTTGGCCATTCTAGTTCCTTTGCCTTTCTATTCAGATTTTTAGAATCAGCTTCCTGATATCTAAAAATGCCTACTAGGATTTAAATCAGTATTACCTTGAATCAGCTCGTGGAGAATTGACTTGTTAACAGTATGAAGTGTTCTAACCTATGAACTCTGCTTTTCTGGCACTTTCCTGAATTTAAATGCCCTGGACACCCTGCCTTGGTGGTGTTTGCCAAAACACACTTCCCCTATTGCCCCTTTTCTCCTTGGCACTGGCTTGGGCTCATATATCATTCTGAAGTCTCTCATTTGGGCAAGATCGCCAGGTCTGGAGGGATTTCCAGCCTCAGCCATATTTCCACAAGGCCAGGCCATTTTTCTTGCACTCTTAGGCCAGACACCTAGTCATCAATAAAAAAATACTGGTATTTCTTATAAAAATAATGCTTTTGGTTTCTCTTAAGAAAAGATATAAAGATCTGGCTCTCTTATGCTTCCATTGCTCTCCAGCAATAATCGGCTATAGCTGAGCATCTGATGGGTGAGGGGGATACTCTCCAGGGCATCTCATGTTCCAACTTTTACAGATTTCTTGGGAACTGCACGCTTAGCTTATATATGCATTTGGGCTTGCAATTCATGCTTTAGGCCCTTACACTGGGCTTGGGTCCTGTGTATATTCATTAAAGTGATATTTATCAAGTGCCTAATCTGTACCAGGCACTGTTCACAGAATACAAAAGTGAACGACACAGACAATAATCCTGACTTCCAGGGGCTCACATTCAGTGGGGGGTGGGGGCATAGCCAGTAAGCCAAATGTATAGGTTATATAGTTCATTGGGATGTGATACGTGTTGGGAAGAAAAATATAAGCCAGGGTGGAGACTAGAAATGAAGGGCAAGGGGGTTTGTGAGTAGCAGGCCTAAGAAGGAGGATGACATTTGAGCAAAATCTGAAGGTGAAGGGATGATCCATTTGCATATTGGAGGGAAGAACATTCCAGGCAGAGGGAATAGAGTGTGCCAAGGCCTTGAGTCTGCAGCATGCCTGGCCTGTTTGAGAAATAGCAAGGAGACTGTGGCTCCAGCTAAGTGAACAGGAAAAGTGTAGTAGGAGTTGAAGCAAAACAATTGGTGGGGTCTAGCTCATCTAGAACCTTGTAGGCTGTTGTAAGGACTTGGGCCTTTATTCTGAGTGAGAAGGCAAGACATGGGAGAGACGTGAGCAGGGGGGTGGCCAGAGCTGACTTGAGTTTTAAAGTTGTAAAAGCTTCACTGATACAGTCTTGAAAATAAGACTGTTGGTGTCCAGGGGCTGAGCAGGGAGACCAATCAAAAGGTGATTGTAATTATCCAGAAGAGAGTGGCTGGTGTCAGCCCAGGGTGGTCACAGTGGAGGTGAGGAGTGGGGAGACACGGTCAGGTTCTGGATAGATTTTGAATCTTTGTGGATTCTTGGTGACTTTTCCTTTTTAACGTTCCTCGGTGAGGGTCATGCCAGCATATTTCTCACTTTGAATTACATGGGAAAGAAACTGTGGGTAACAGGACCTTTCTTCCCAGGAGACCCCTGGGCTCTATGCAATCTGATCAACTCCTTCTCTGGAACGCTGGTGTCAAGAGCAGCAGAGGTACCATAAAGCTTTAGGAAACCACAGAAGACAATAGTCACAAACACTTCTGTTTTGCCTATTCTCCAGGGCCAAGGAGACAGCCTTTGGGTCTTACAGGTGCAAAGGGAGACCCCTCCAGTAACATATTTCCAAACCCCATAATAAACCCTTCCAAAGTGACTTGATTTCTACACCCAGGTAGAGAAGAGGATGGTATCACTTATAACATTTTATCTCATAGGCATCCTATTATTTAAAGATTTTTTCAAAAAGGAAGATCATGAAGAAAGATTTGCTGTTATAAAATAGGAGAATGGGCTGAAGTTAATGGGATTGGTATCCAAATTAGGTTTGATGAAAGAAGAGGTGCAGAGAAATATTCTAGTCCAGGAGGTTTAGTAATGGTAGCTAACTATTTCTCTAGAATGAAGGTGGACACATAACATTTCCTATGTGGTACTTACTTTACGGCTTTGGCAATTCTGTTTCAAGAATAAGAGATCCCTTCTAACTCTAAAATTCTCTGCCTTCTGGGGTCCTACAATTGATGCTTGCATGGCTAGTAGAATATTACATATGTAATGGATTATTATATGAGTAGGATTATTATGAATTGTCACTTTCCCCTCATACTTAACTTCATTTTTAGTATCACTGTCTTATCTTATGTTTTCTTATCAACATCCTATCTTTTCCTCATCCTCAAAAGGGGAGATTCCAAATCATTACTATTATCTCCTTCCCTCCAAAACCGGTTTACCTCTTTAGCACTCATTTCTTTGAGAAACTAAAGGACATTAATTATGAAATTCATTACCTTGCTTCCTCACAAATCTACCTGGTTCTTTGTCCAGCCGTCCCTCCTTCCCTTTTATCTGAGAATGAGGTAAGGGGACAAAGATCATCCACTTAGTGCCATGCCCCCTGCCACCAGAATGATTATCTACTCCTCTTTGCTGCCTCCCTCACCTTCCTACAAACAGGCTCCCACTTTCCCAGTCCCCTAAAGTCCCCTGCATTTGCCTCTGTCTCCAACCACTGCCTGGCATCTGTCCTTCCATGTTGAACCTCTGGAAGATCTTGGCTCCAACCTTGTTTTGATTTCCTTGAGTGTCCCAATCACTCTTTATCCACACCTATCTGGCCACTTTACGAAAACCCTCCAAAGGTCCCCAGTGATGTCTTAAGTGTTAAGTTCTATGACTTTTTGTCTCAGTTCATCACTATGTCATTGCATCAAGGACATCACCTGAATCAAAAGCACCCCCTGGAAGCTGCTACAAAAGGCAGAATCTGAGGCCCTACCCTAGGCTCACTGAATCAAAATCTGTATTTTAACAAGATCTCTAAGTGACTCAGTGGAACATTAATGCTCGCTGTCTCTGAGGCATTTGACACAAGTCTTGGAACACTGTCATCCCTTCCATCATGCCACTTTCTCTTCTTTTTCCTACTACCTCTTTGGCTGTCCCATCTTCACCTCCTGCCCTTGCTCATTTCTCTAACAGTACTGGACATATAATCTTCCCTAGGGTTCTGCTCTCTCTGCTCTTCTAGCCATACCTGTATTTTCTGGGAACTTTTCCCCCAGTTCTTCAACTACCACGAAATGCTGACAACTCACACATTTCTATTTCTCTCTAGAGATGTAGGCTTCTGCTTCCATCTTCTTATCAGTTTTGCATCTGTCCTACAATACTTCAAGTGCATATCTCAAATGGAACCCACATCTTCTCCACTCCCCACCCTGACTTCTCCCCCTGGGTTTTCTATCTTGATTTGTGACATCTGTAGACCTCTACCCTTTTACCAACACTAGAGACCTCAGGATCCTGTCTTCTCCCTCTCTTACCTCCAGGTCAAATTAGACACCAGACTTTGTCTATTCAATCCAGACATACTTGTCGAGCACCATCCCTCATCTTCCCTCTCCTGCTATTTCTTGGACTTAGGCCCTTGTCATCAATAACCTGGACTATTAAGTATTCTCCTAACCTTGTCTCTAGCCTCTACCCTCCAGGCCATCCTCCACCCTGACATCCAAAAATGCTCACCAATGGCTCTTCCTGTTGCTTCTAAAACTCTCCTGTGGTTCTGCAGAACCTACAGGACCAAGTCCAAGCTCAGTATTTTTGAATGCCTGGTGTTCCATGATGTGGGCCCTGCCTATTTTTCTAGGAAAGTCTCCATCTGTGCTCTACAGCCCACAAACACAACATTTCTTACAGCTCTCATGTATACCTTGCAGTTTTTTTTCTCTGCTCACACTTTTGCTCTTCAAATCAACCCCCTCTCCAGAATATTCTTCCCTATACCCCGACTTTTTTCATCTTTCAAGGTTAAATTCTAATATCCCTGCCTCTGTGCATTTGGAATGCCCAGAACTCAGGCATTCCCTGAGTTTCAAACAGAAATAACTGCTCAGGCTCTGTGCTCCAATGAACACCCTGTTTCATACTGCGTATATTGAATTTGGACATGGTGGTGTAGTTAGTTCCAGACTTCCTGCCCTTGTAGTACTCTTTAGAGCACTGGTTCTGTCTGATTTACTTGTGTGTTCAGTGTCCAGTACATACTAAGCACTCCTTGAACATTGAAAAAATACAGCATTGCATTGAATCACTAGCTATTTGTCTCTACTTCTGTTGTGCATACTGTGCTTAAAGACATAAATGCAAATGTTTCTGTTTTATTTATTTAGTATCATCAGATTACAAAGTTGGTGTTTCTACATTAATCTGAGTAAGCTGAGGCTTGAAGCTGATAGACAACATTTTCTATCTTTACGGTATCACTATGTGATTCTATTCATACTAATGAACGTTTGGGGGATTTTTCTCCAGCAGGGCATTTCACCTTTACTCCTATCAAAACTATCCCCACCCCCAACCACATGCCAAACATTGCCTTAAAGATTGCTTCTGGTAATCCTGACACCAACTATAAGCACTTCCTGTGTGGTAAAATGTAGCCTGTGGTTAAGAGTTTGAAGTCTGGGATCAAATAGACCTGGGTTCAAATTCCTGCTCTGCCAATTCTTATTTGCTTAACTTTGACCAAATAGCTTAAACTTTCTGTATCTCAGTTTCTTCATGTGTAAATGGATCTTCATGTGTAAATGGAAATTGTAGTAGTACCTACCTCAGAGGCTTGTCATGAAATTATTTGAGGTTGACCATGTCAGGTGGCTAGCACATTCTGAGGCTGATGTGGGTGGTGGAGGAGACTGTTAATGATGAAGTTGATGATGATAATCAAACTGTGCAGTAGGGCTTGACTCTGAGCTTAGTGGGGCAGAGGACCAGCAGGCACCAGTGAAGTCTGGCTTTGTGGGACTCATTTGTGGGGCCAGGGTGGCCCACACACATTCCTGGGCTGCCATAACCCACCTGCCTGACTTCTCTGGGATGAGGAAGCCAAACAAAGACAAAACAACCCTCTCACTCAGATGTTTCTCCTTTAAGGACAAACAACAACAGCAAGCATTCCCCTTCCTCAGCCTCACAGGTCATGAATAGCATTCAAAGACAGTAACAGCACTTTTTCCTCAACTTTTGTCTTTGGGAAGAAAAGTCTAAGACAAAGTCTTAACGTTGGGGGTCTGGTACAGGGTTATTGCAGGTGGTTCAATCCCCTCTCTTTGCTTGAACATGTGTGTGCCTTCCTAGAGCCCTGGTGATAAAATCCCAATCCCCCACCTTCCGCAAGGCCGTCTGTCGCTCCTGCCCCACCCTTTGGGCCTCAGTCTCTTCCTTACTGGCAATGGAGAGTAGTAGTTGAGGCTCAGACTTGGGGTTCAGTTCTCCCATCTACACACTTCCTAGCTGGTTAACTTTGGGCAAGTCATTGTTGGGGAGATGCCCTTGGGTTTCTGAAGCGTCCAACCTTCCTGACACCCCCCATAGAACTGGAGCCACTTGAGTCATAGGCATGCATTCATGAGCCTTATTGCTAATCTAACTTGATGAGACCTGCAGGCAAAATCAAGTTTCCAAAGTCTAGACATCTGAACTCACCTGTAGGTGAATCTTACCCAGGTGTTCAAAGCAGGTAACGAACCACAAGTTTCTTCCTATAGTAGTCATTGGCTTACCAGAAGGAGAGTCAGAGTGTGTGTGTGTGCTCTCAATTCTTTCCTCCACCCCTGGCAGGTTCTGGGGTGGGGTGGGAGCTATATTTCTTTGGGTGGGAATTAAAGCTTTCCTGCTGCTCCCTCTGTTGGCTGCCAGTGCTTCAGTCACGCCAAGTGATTATGGCACTAATACTGAGATTAAAGTGGAAACTGTCTCCACATGGGAAGAGCTCTGTCCCTACCCTGCCTGGTTTCAGGAATACAGCTCCATCAGTAGATTCCAAGAAAATGGCCTGACTCATCTTCACATAATACTCGCTACCCCTAAAGAAACTTTAAGAAATTCCTTCTGGGCCAGGGTCAGAGAAGGTTTGTGTGGTACCAGCCCTTGCGCTATTTAACATGATTCACCCAATCGGTCACTTGTTAGCTCTTGGTTAAGTTAGCAAGTAACTTAAGTCTCTGAAGCCTGAGTTTTGTCATTTATAAAATAGGGATTAGAATGGTCACCATGTCACAAGACAATGCACGTCAAGTGCTCAGTGCGAGCTTGGCAGGCACCTAGTGTGCAGCAAAGCCAGTTACTGTTACTACTATCATTACCACTTTGTGGGGCAGCCAGGAAAGAGTTCAGAGAGGAGACAACACTGGAGCTGAGTCATGAAGGATGAGCGGGAGTTGGCTTTGCGGAAGTTGGCAAGAAGGCAGGGCCACCATTCACACTGTAGTCTCTGCGGTCGGCTCCCCCAGGGTCGCACAGCACACAGCTTCCATGGCAGTGGGTGGTGGCCTTGGATAAGGATGCCCCCCCAGCAGGGCTGAGGGGCCAGGTTCCAGCAGGACTTGTCTTTTCCAGCCTGACTGCTGATTTCCCCCATGCCCAGCAGTGTTGTAGGGACAAAGATGCTTAAGGCTGCCAGAGAATGAGTCAGTGTAGCTACGGCAGATGGATAGAGAAGGCCTTTGGATAATGTGACTTTGAGAGCTGTAATTCACTTTGGAGACTGGGATGTCAGTCTTCACTTCATGACCCAGCCTTGCCCTAATGTAAGCATCCCACCACCTTAGTCTTATGCTACTGATATGAAGTTTAATATGATTTAAGACAGGCAGGTGTTGAATTCTACTCGACAGGTTGTGCCTCCAGAAGGCTCAAGAGGCCTCTCAGGCCATGTGAGCATTACCAAGGCTGGGCCCCAGGCACGTCTCTGACATCCATCTGGTTGCAGTGTCGTCATGAGGAGTAGGCCATCTCTGCAGCCTATCAGGCTGTATAAATAGAGATTTGGGAGAGGCTTGGGGCCCACACCCCTGCCTGCTGTGGCTGTCCCTGATGCCTTTTAGAAGACCTCCAGGCTCTGGGCCATACTTACCCAGATTCAACTCTTGTCTGATTGGATCTGACATACCATTCTGCCTCTCTGACTCAGCCACTTTTGCTCGATTCGATCTCCTGTCTCTTTTAGGAATGCTGTCAAGTTTGAGCAGCTCACCCTGAACCTATTTTTAAATCTTGGGGCCACCAGCAGTAGCTGTGTGACCTTGGGCTAGTTACTTAAATGATTTAAGCTTCAGTTTCCTTGTGTGTAAAATGGAGATAACAGTGCTGACCTCATAAGGATGCTGTGAAAGTATACGGGCTTCAGTAATATAAAGTGCTTAGTGAATGCAAAAAACATAGTTTTCCTCATTTGGGGTTCTGTGGGGGTAACCCACAAAGAAGGAAATGGAAGACGATGTCCAATCTCACGACATGGAAATGACCACCTTCAACATTTGGGATCATCTTTCCATCCTCTCTCTCTATATACAGATAGAAGAATAAATAGAAAAGGGAGGACTATCATATATGTGCTTTTAAAAACAAAAAGTATTACATGAAATAATCTGTTATTTTACAGAGGTGAGGAAATGATGGAATTACTAAAACCTCACATAAACATTTATTTCCAGCTAGTGATAAAGTTGCTGAAAGAGCCTGCCAAGGGTAAACAGACAAAGATAATACAAAAAAACGAACAGGTTGGAGTTGCTGTATTTTTTTAAATATGTGCTTTAAATGTAGACAAATCTATAAACTCCTTAAAATATGGCGCTCTCAGAAATGAGAACTTTTACACCTCACCTATCCTCTGCCTCACAGGTTTTAGTAGTTATATGATCACTTCACATTTTATTTTTAAATTGCGATTATTGTAGCTCATAGCTTTAGCCTTCTATTTTGATATATTAGTGTTTAACCACCCATTCTTTTAAAAAGATTTCAAAATCGAATTTTTCTTTTTCTGAGTTTTTAATTTTGATTCATCTTTTGTTTGCCTGGATTTGATAGACAAGTCTTCTGTTCAAAGAACATATTCAGCTATATTCTCTAATTCTTTTCTTTTTCTTTTTGGTATGTTTTATCCTGGATGTTGTTGCTTTTGAATTTGAAGACAACTTCCTCATGGGTAAAATTCCGGGATCACCCTCAGCATTTATGATCTTCTGTCTTAGGCTTTTGAGCGTTTGCTGCCAGCTTAAATTTTACCCTTGTACAATTGGTTTTTCTGCTTACATGTCCATGGGATTGTATGACAGTGTAGCAGGGGAGGAGGCAGGGTGGGTGGAGCTGGGAAGATGGGCGAGTGGGACGGAGGTAAAGGTGCACTGGTAGGATGAGGATAAACACAGCCCTAAAGGAGATGACATTGAACTGTCTTCCCCATCATTGTGAAGCTCTACTAAGAAAAAATAGAGCCAGTTACCAAGGAAGCTGTTCCTTGGTAAAGGAGCATGAATTTTAATGAAAACTGACATTATGATTGCTTTACCTTGTGGAGAAAATTGTCCTTCTTTCTAGAGGATATTTGCAAGAAGACCTGGGGAGAAACAGTACATTTCTGTAAGTGATTCTGTTCAGGGGAAACTTTCTGCAGTGCAGTAAGGGTAACCCTCCCATATTTCATGTTTAAAGAGTCAGGTTTCACTTTCCTTGCTAGCAGAGAGGCAGTCGGCTCAGATACCTCCCATTCATTTCTGTTTGGCTTTGCAGACCATTAAGCAACAGATCTGGCCACAGGCTCACCCTTCCTAATGATGTTTTTCTTAGGCTAATATGAAAAGCCAGTTGGCGACCGCCGAGTAACCACCTGATGACAGCTTAGAGGGAGGACACAAAGGGTCCAGGTGTGCGACGAACAGCAGAAAGAAACCAGAATGTGATTTAGATGATCCTGAATCTGCAAAATGGGCAAGGTACTCCTAGAGAGATGTCTGTGCATAATTTCTTTGGCGGATCCGACAAGATGGAGTCTCTGTGGCTCTGCAAAGCAGCCATCTAAGCTCTTGGTAGACAAATGGCAACAATGATCCCTTGAGTTGCAGGCGCCTCCATCCATCAATGCCTCAGTGGTTGTCCTGGTGTAGAGGGCTTTCATGATGGCAGAAAGCCGAGTTGTACAATGATGGGATGGCAGGAAAGAAAATGTTATCAGCCTCTGTGCCCACAAAGCTGCCAGGCAAATCGAGGGTGGAGAAACATTTGAAATCGGAATAACATTCTGATTTTTCCACCTTAAAAAGAGGATGGTCTCCTTGAACTTAGAATCTGAACGAAGCAGATAGAATGCCCTTTGAACTGCTACCATTTCTGGAGTTTGCACTCAGTGCCCTGCACATACATTACTTTACTGGATCCTAAAAACTATAATAAGAGACAACAAGGATGATGAGCTCTGTTTCCTGCATGCCAGTAACCTTCTCTCTGGCCACAGAACTCTCTAGCTCTTAGAGGGAGTCCCTGCTATTAACTGGGGAGCTGATGGTCTATCCCTCTGCTGTTGCTGAATGGATATGCTCAGGGCCCTGAATCTGGTTCAGCTTATTCTTTTCATCTGGTTCATCATGATGGAGAAGGTTTGGCGAAAACTCAGATGTGACGTCTGAAAGCCACTGCTCTGATCTTTGGGCCATCTCTGTCTCCACCCATCTGTGATACCCCTTTCCCTTGGATAATTGCGTCCTCTCAATTCCTGCATCCCTACCCCCTCTACAGCTTGTGACTTGGAAAACTGCAGGCCTTTGAGCATCCCCTGACTGCACGGGTGGAGGGGGGGAGGGTGATGTGCTCAGTCCCGTCCTGGCCTTGGGCAGGTCATATCACATGGCCCCTCCCAGTACTGTCAGGTTGTTGTGACTGCAGTGTCCCCTCATTTAAGGGGCGAGGTGAGAAGGCTGAGACTTATAGAAATGAAAAGAGTTGCTGAATCGAACACAAACTGCGGCAGACTGGAATCGGAACCCAGACTCCAAAACCCAAGTTCTTAACCACCAGGAAGAGCGGCACATCTAAACTGTTCCAGAAATAACCAGGACTCATCCCTTCCACCCTGTCCGAATTGGACTTCTCTGCCAGCAAACACAAGCCTGGACTTCTGAGTTCTTACTATCCCTCCTCCTGCCAAATGGAGGCCGGGGTCCTGCCAGCCAGGGCTGGCCTCATAGTGACAGTTACGCTCAGGCAGCAGGCCCGCATCCCTCCCTGTCCAGAGCGCCCATGCCTGCCTCTCAGCTCTCCCCGTTCCCCTCCACTCCCCAGCAGTATTATCTCTTCTGGATGTAGAGCTGCCTTTGGATCCAACCAGATTTCTTTTGGGAAAAAACACGTGTCTGGAGAAGGCGGCCACGGGAAAAGGATCGGTGAGGGGCCTGGGGTCCTTAGTTCCTTTCTTTCAACTCCGACCGCTGATCAAAGCTCTCGTGGAACTACAGTACTGAAAAGAGCTGATGCCAAAGACAGGAAGAGTGTCAGTTTCTAGGTTGGTATTAAATACTCGGAAAGGGCCAAGAAATCAATTCATCAAGTGTATTAGAAAAATAAAACAAGCAGAAGCAAGAAGAAAAGCTCCGCCACTTCCCCGGTTTCCAAGGAGCCTTTTGATAATGCAGGGACTCGAGGCCATATACATTGGTCACATTATTTATCACTGGAGCATGAACGTCCTAACCACATCTAAGGGCTGTCTTTGGGCTCCTTAAATCACCCAGGACCACAATGAAATGCAAATAGCCTAGCTGCGGACTGGAAACACAGGAAAGGAAGTCCTTGCCTAGAGCCTCCTCCCTGAAATGTGGAGGCTGCTCCAGGTCCAAGCAGGACTTTCTCTTTTGTTCCCCTGACCTGGCATCCTGTGTTGCTCGGTCTGGCTGGGATGATCTGGTTCATCTACCCACTAGGTCTTGGGACTTTTTTTGTTATTGTTTATTATGTTTTATTTATTTATTTTTATTTTGGTATCATTAATATACAATTACATGAGCAACATTGTGGTTACTGGATTCCCCCCATTATCAAGTCCCCTCCACATACCCCCATTACAGTCACTGTCCATCAGTGTAGTGAGATGCTATAGAATCACTACTTGTCTTCTCTGAGTTGTACTGCCCTCCCCGTGCCCCCCCCCCAACATTACATCTGCTAATCTTAATGCCCCTTTTTCCCTCTTATCCCTCCCTTCCCGCTCATTTTCCCCAGGCCCTTTCCCTTCGGTAACTATTAGTCCGTTCTTGGGTTCTGTGAGTGTGCTGCTGTTTTGTTCCTTCAGTATTTTTTCTTTGTTCTTATACTCCACATATGAGTGAAATCATTTGATACTTGTCTTTTTCGGCTTAGCTTATTTCACTGAGCATACCCTCTAGCTCCATCCATGTTGTTGCAAATGGTAGGATTTGTTTTCTTCTTATGGCTGAATAATATTCCATTGTGTATATGTACCACATCTTCTTATCCATTCATCTACTGATGGACACTTAGGTTGCTTCCATTTCTTGGCTATTGTAAATAGTGCTGCGATAAACATAGGGGTGCATATGTCTTTTTGAAACTGGAAACTACATTCTTAGGGTAAATTCCTAGGAGTGGAATTCCTGGGTCAAATGGTATTTCTATTTTTAGTTTTTTTGAGGAACCTCCATACTGCTTTCCACAATGGTTGAACTAGTTTACATTCCCACCAGCAGAGTAGGAGGGTTCCCCTTTCTCTGCATTATCACCAGCATTTATTGTTCCTGTTCTTTACTATGTTGACCATCCTAACTGGTGAGAGGTGATATCTCATGTGGTTTTAATTTGCATTTCCCTGATAATTAGCGATGTAAAGCATCTTTTCATGTGCCTGTTGGCCATCTGAATTTCTTCTCTGGAGAACTGTCTGTTCATATCCTCGACCCATTTTTTAATAGGGTTATTTGCTTTTTAAGTGTTGAGGCATGTGAGTTCTTTATATATTTTGGATGTTAACCCCTTGTCAGATATGTCATTTACAAATATACTCTCCCATACTGTAGGATGCCCTTTTGTTCTGTTGATGGTGTCCTTTGCTGTACAGAAGCTTTTTAGCATGAGGTAGTCCCATTTGTTCATTTTTTATTTTATTTCCCTTGCCTGAAGAGATGCGTTCAGGAAAAAGTTGTTCATGTTTATATTCAAGAGATTTTAGCCTATGTTTTCTTCTAAGAGTTTTATGGTTTCATGACTTACATTTAGGTCTTTGATCCCTTCTGAGTTTACTTTTGTGTATGGGGTTAGACAATAAACCAGTTTCATTCTCTTGCATGTAGCTGTCCAATTTTGCCAACACCAGCTGTTGAAGAGGCTGTCATTTTGCCATTGTATATCCATGGCTCCTTTATCATATATTAATTGACCATATATGCTTGGGTTTATATCTGGGCTCTCTATTCTGTTCCACTGGTCTATGGGTCTGTTCTTGTGCCAGTACCAAATTGTCTTGATTACTGTGGTTTTGTAGTAGAGCTTGAAGTTGGTGAGTGTAATCCCCCCAGCTTTATTCTTCCTTCTCAGGATTGCTTTGGCTCTTCAGGGTCTTTTGTGGTTCTATGTGAATTTTAGAACTATTTGCTCTGGTTCATTGAAGAATGCTGTTGGTATTTTGATAGGGATTGCATTTAATCTGTAGATTGCTTTAGGCAGGGTGGCCATTTTGACAATATTAATTCTTCCTATCCATGAGCACAGGATGTGTTTCCATTTATTGGTATCTTCTTTAATTTCTCCCATGAGTGTCTTGTAGTTTTCAGAGTATAGGTCTTCCACTTCCTTGGTTAGGTTTATTCCTAGATATTTTTTTCTTTTTGATGCAATTGTGAATGGAATTGTTTTCCTGATTTCTCTTTCTGCTAGTTCATTGTTAGTGTATAGGAGTGCAACAGATTTCTGTGTATTAATTTTGTATCCCTCAACTTTGCTGAATTCAGATATTAGATCTAATAGTTTTGGAGTAGATTCTTTACGGTTTTTTATGTACAATATCATGTCATCTGCAAACAGGGACAGTTTAACTTCTTCCTTGCCAATCTGGTTGCCTTTTATTTCTTTGTGTTGTCTGATTGCCATGGCTAGGACCTCCACTACTATGTTGAATAGAGGTGGGGAGAGTGGGCATCCTTGTCTTGTTCCTGATCTTAAAGGAAAAGCTTTCAGCTTCTCACTGTTAAGTATAATGTTGGCTGTGGGTTTGTCATATATGACCATTATTATGTTGAGGTACTTTCCCTCTATACCCACTTTGTTGAGAGTTTTTATCATGAATGGATGTTGAATTTTGTCAAATGCTTTTTCAGCATCTATGGAGATGATCATGTGGTTTTGCTCCTTCTTTTTGTTGATGTGGTGGATGATGATGATGGATTTTCGAATGTCGTACCATCCTTGAATCCCTGGAATAAATCCTACTTGATTATGATGGATGATCTTTTTGATGTATTTTTGAATTCGGTTTGCTAATATTTTATTGAGTATTTTTGCATCTATGTTCATCAGGGATATTGGTCTGCAATTTTCTTTTTTTCTGTTGTGTTTGCCCAGTTAAAGTATTAGAGTGATGCTGGCCTCATAGAATGAATTTGGGAGTATTCCCTCCCCTCCTCTTCTACTTTTTGGAAATCTCTAAGGAGGATGGGTATTAGGTCTTCACTAAATGTTTGATAAAATTAAGCAGTGAAACTGCCTGGTCCAAGAAATTTGTTCTTCAGTAGTTTGATTACCAATTCAATTTCCTTGCTGGTAATTGGTCTGTTCAGATTTTCTGTTTCTTCCTGGGTCAGCCTTGGAAGGTTGTATTTTCCAGAAAGTTTTCCATTTCTTCTAGGTTATCCAGTTTGTTAGCATATAAATTTTCATAGTATCCTCTCATAATTCTTTATATTTCGGTGGTGCCTGTAGTGATTTTTCCTTTCTCACTTCTGATTTTGTTTATGTGTGTAGACTCTCTTTTTTTCTTAATAAGTCTGGCTAGGGTTTTACCTATTTTGTTTATTTTCTCAAAGAACCAGTTCCTGCTTTCATTGATTATTTCTATTGTTTTATCACCCTCTATTTTATTTATTTCTGCTCTAATCTTTATTATGTCCCTCCTTCTACTGACTTTGGGCCTCATTTGTTCTTATTTTTCTAGTTTCATTAATTGTGAGTTTAGACTGCTCATATGGGATTGTTCTTTTCTGAGGTAGGCCTGTATTGCAATATACTTCCCTCTTGGCATGGCCTTCGCTGCATCCCACAGATTTTGTGGTGTTGAATTATTGTTGTCATTTATCTCCATATATTGCTTGATCTCTGTTTTTATTTGGTCATTGATCCACTGATTATTTAGGAGCATGTTGTGAAGACTCCATGTGTTTGTGGGATTTTTCATTTTCTTTGTGTAATTTATTTCTAGTATCATACCTTTGTGATCTGAGAAGCTGGTTGGTACAATTTCAATAAATTTGAATTTACTGAGGCTCTTTTTGTGGCCTAGTATATGATCTATTCTTGAAAATGTTCCATGTGCATTTGAGATGAATGTGTATCCTGGTGCTTTTGGATGAGGTGTTCTGGAGATGTCCGTTAGGTCCATTTATTCTAATACATTGTTGAGTGCCTCTGTGTCTTTACTTATTTTCTGTCTGGTTGGCATGTCCTTTGGAGTGAGTGGTGTGTTGAAGTACCCTAAAATGAATGCACTGCATTCTATTTCTCCCTTTAATTCTGTTAGTATTTGTTTCACATACGTAGGTGATCCTGTGTTGGGTGCATAGATCTTTATAATAGTTATATCCTCTTGTTGGACTGACCCTTTGATCGTTATGTAATGTTCTCTTTGTCTCTTGTGACTTTCTTTGTTTTGAAGTCTATTTTGTCTGATATAAGTACTGCAACTCTTGCTTTTTCTCCCTATTAGTTGCATGAAATATCTTTTTCCATCCCTTTACTTTCAGTCTGTGTATGTGTTTGGGTTTGAAGTGTGTCTCTTGTAGGCAGCATATATACAGGTCTTGTTTTTTATCCATTCCGTGCCTCTATGTCTTTTGATTGGTGCATTCAGACCATTTACAATTAGGGTAATTATCAATAGGTATGTACTTATTGGCATTGCAGGCTTTAGATTCGTGGTTACCAAAGGTTCAAGGGTAATTCCCTTAGTAGTAGTCTAATTTAACTCAGTATGCTATTACAAACACAACCTAAAGATTCTTTTTTTTCCTCCTTTTTCTTTCTTCTCAATTCTTTATATATTAGGTATCATATTGTGTACTCTTTGTCTATCCCTTGATTGACTTTGAGGGTAGTTGATTTGATTTTGCATCTGCTTAATAATTAATTGTTCTATTTGCTGTGGTTTTATTTCCCCTGGTGACAGCTATTTAGCCTTAGGAATACTTCTATCTATAGGAGTCCCTCCAAAATGCACTGTAGAAGGAATTCCGGGAAGATGGCGGCGTGATCAGGGTGGCAGAAATCTCCTCCCAAAACTATATATATCTATGAAAATACAGCAAATACAACTACTCCTAAAAGAGAGACCAGAATACACAGGAAAGCGCACACCATGCAGCTACACCTGAGAGGACACGGCACCGCACGAGGCGGGTAAGATACGGAGCTGAGACCCAGTGGGACCCAAGCACTCACCCACCCCAGTGCACCGGCGGGAGGAGAGGATTCAGAGCCGGGAGGGAGTGGAAGTACGCCCTGTGAAATAACCAGCCCCGGTGATCTGCACGGAGAGTGCTGACACACATCGTGCAGTGTAGTGGAGACTGGAGAGACAGAGGGTGCAGGATCTGAGCGGGGAACGCGCCGGGGTGCTTGCAACCGGCTCTGGGAAGGAAAGAAAAAAAAGAAAAGAAAACCGCATGCTTTTTTCAGCGGTCTTAAAAAGACAGGAGCCCAGTGGAGGAGCAGGATCACCCTGGCACACTCAGCCCAGAAGGCTGGGAGTCCTGGGGAGTTTCAGACCCTTTAGCTGGTGACTGGGAAAAGGTGGGCGCACTTAGACTTCTCACACAGATCAAAAGCCTCCCATTCATTCCCACCCTGGCCAGAGCTATAAAGGGCCCTGCAGAGTGGTGCGGCCACAGCTGCGGAATAGTGGAGCAACAGCGCCACCCACAGCATCCCCACAGAATCTACTGCCGGTGGGCGTTTTTTTTTGTTTGTTTGTTTTTGTTTTTGCTTTTTTTTGTTTCTTGTTTTTTCGTCTCTTTCTTTTTTCTTTTTTCTTTCTTTTTTTTTTCTTTTTAAAGTCTTAAAGAGCCCAACTGACATACGTGGCAACTACCAGCGAAGACTTCTATAGCCACGAAAAGACAGAGGAATATGGTCCAGACTAAGATCAACCAGACAACCCCAGAGAGGGAGCCTGAAGGGATGGAAATGCACAATCTTCATGAAAAAGAATTCAGAATAAAAGTCATAACCATACTTATGGATCTACAGAGAAATGTGCAAGAGCTGAGGGAGGAAGTGAGGGAAGTCAGGAAAGCCAATGCAGAAATCAGACAAGCAATCGACGGACTTAACAGCTAACTGGATGAGATGCAAGAGACTGTTAATGGAATAGAAATCAGAGAACAGGAATACAGAGAAGCTGAGGCAGAGAGAGATAAAAGGATCTCTGGGAATGAAAGAATATTAACAGAACTGTGTGACCAATCCAAATGGAACAATATTTGCATTATAGGAGTACCAGAGGAAGAAGAGAGAGAAAAAGGGATAGAAAGTGTCTTTGAAGAAATAATTGCTGAAAACTTTCCCTCACTGGGGAAGGAAGTAGTCTCACAGTCTACAGAAGCCCACAGATCTCCCAACACAAGGGACCCAAGGAAGACAACACCAAGACACATAATAATTAAGATGGCAAAGATCAAAGATAAAGACAGGGTATTAAAGGCAGCTAGAGAGAGAAAAAAGATCACCTACAAAGGAAAACCCATCAGACTATCATCAGACTTCTCAACAGAAACCTTACAGGCCAGAAGAGAATGGCATGAAATATTTAACGTAATGAAACAGAAGGGCCTCGAACCAAGAATATTGTATCCAGCATGATTATCATTTAAATATGATGGAGGGATTAAACAATTTCCAGACAAACGAAAGTTGAGGGAGTTTGCCTCTCATAAACCACCACTACAGGATATCTTAAAGGGACTGCTCTAGAGGGAAGCACCCCTAAGGCTAAAAAGATGTCACCAGAGAAAATAAAATCATAGCAAAGCAAGCAGACCATCCAAATACTAACTAAAGGCAAAGAATAAAACACCTAGGATATTAAGAATGGAGGAGGAAGAATAAGAAGGGAGAGAAATAAAGAAACATCAGACGGTGTTTACAATAACTTAACAAGAAAGTTAAGTTAGAGTGTTAGATAGTAAAGAATCAACCCTTGAACCTTTGGTAACCACAAATCTAAAGCCAGCAATGGCAATAAGTACATATCTATCGATAATCACCCTAAATGTAAATGGACTGAATGCACCAATCAAAAGACACAGAGTAACAGAATGGATAAAAAAGCAAGACTCATCTATATGCTGCTTACAAGAGACTCACCTCAAACCCAAAGATATACACAGACTAAAAGTGAAGGGATGGAAAAAGATTAACACACAGAAATCTGTTGCTTTCCTATACACTAACAATGAACTAACAGAAAGAGAAATCAGAAAAACAATTCCATTCACAATTGCATCAAAAAAAATAAAATACCTAGGAATAAACCTAACCAAGGAAGTGAAAGACCTATACCCTGAAAAGTACAAGACACTCCTAAGAGAAATTAAAGAGGACACTAACAAATGGGAATTCATCCCATGCTCTTGGCTAGGAAGAATAAATATTGTCAAAATGGCTATACTACCTAAAGCAATCTACAGATTCAATGCAATCCCTATCAAAATACCAACAGCTTTCTTCAATGAACTGGACCAAAGAATTCTAAAATTCACATGGAACCACAAAAGACCCCAAATAGCCGAAACAATCCTGAGGAGGAGGAATAAAACAGGGGGAATTACGCTCCCTGACTTTAGGCTCTACTATAAAGCCACAGTAATCAAGACAATTTGATATTGGCACAAAAACAAACCCACAGACCAGTGGAACAGAATAGAAAATCCAAACATTAACCCAAACATATACAGTCAATTAATATTTGATAAAGGAGCCTTGGATATACAATGGGGAGATGACAGCCTCTTCAGCAACTGGTGTTGGCAAAACTGGACAGCTACATGTAAGAGAATGAAACAGGACTACTGTCTAGCCCCATACACAAAGGTAAACTCACAGTGTATCAAAGACCTGAATGTAAGTCATGAAACCATAAAACTCTTAGAAAAAAGCATAGGCAAAAATCTCTTGGACATAAACATGAGCGACTTCTTCATGAACATATCTTTCCGGGCAAGGGAAACAAAAGCAAAAATGAACAAGTGGGATTATATCAAGCTGAAAAGCTTCTGTACAGCAAAGGACACCATCAGTAGAACAAAAAGAGATCCTACAGTATGGGAGAATATATTCATAAATGACGTATCCGATAAGGGACTGACATCCAAAATAAATAAAGAACTCATGCACCTTAACAAACAAAAAGCAAATAATCCAATTAAGAAATGGGCAGAGGACATCAATAGACACTTCTGTAAAGAAGAAATTCAAATGGCCAACAGGCACATGAAAAGATGCTCCACATCGCTAATCATCAGAGAAATGCAGATTAAAACCACAATGAGATATCACCTCACACCAGTGAGGATGGCCAACATCCAAAACACAAACAACAACAAATGTTGGCGAGGATGTGGAGAAAAGGGAACCCTCCTACACTGCTGGTGGGAATGCAAATTAGTTCAACCATTGTGGAAAGCAGTATGGAGGTTCCTCAAAAAACTCAAAATAGAAATACCATTTGACCCAGGAATTCCACTCCTAGGAATTTACCCTAAGAATGCAGCAGCCCAGTTTGAAAAGACATATGCACCCCTATGTTTATCGCAGCACTATTTACAATAGCCAAGAAATGGAAGCAACCTAAGTGTCCATCAGTAGATGAATGGATAAAGAAGATGTGGTACATATACACAATGGAATATTATTCAGCCATAAGAAGAAAACAAATCCTACCATTTGCAACAACATGGATGGAGCTAGAGGGTATTATGCTCAGTGAAATAAGCCAAGCCGAAAAAGACAAGTATCAAATGATTTCACTCATCTGTGGAGTATAAGAACAAAGAAAAAAACTGAAGGAACAAAACAGCAGTAGACTCACATAACCCAAGAACAACTAATAGTTACCAAAGGGAAAGGGACTGGGGAAGATAGGTGGGAAGGGAGGGATAAGAGGGAAAAAGTGGCATTACAGTTAGCAGATGTAATGTTGGGGGGGCACGGGGAGGGCTGTACAACTTAGAGAAGACAAGTAGTGATTCTGTAGCATCTCACTATGCTGATGGACAGTGACTGTAGTGGGGTTGGTGGGGGGGCCTGATAAAGGGGGTAGTTTAATAACCATAATATTGCACATGTAAATGTAGATTAATGATACCAAAATAAATTATAAAAACAAACAAACAAAGAAAAAAACAAAATGCACTTAGAGGTAGTTTGTGGGAGGTAAATTCTCTCAGCTTTTGCTTATCTGAAAATTGTTTAATCCCTTCTTCAAATTTAATTGATAACCTTGCCAGGTAGAATATTCTCGGTTTGGGGCCCTTCTGTTTCATTGCATTGAATATATCATGCAACTCCCTTCTGGCCTGTAAGGTGTCTGTTGAGAAATCTGATGATAGCCTGATGGGTTTTCCTTTTTATGTGATATTTTCTCTCTCTCTAGCTGCTTTTAAAAGTCTGTCTTTATCCTTGATCTTTGCCATTTTAGTTATTATATGTCTTGATGTTGTCTTCCTTGGGTCCCTTGTGTTGGGAGACCTGCACACCTCCATGGCCTGAGAGACTATGTCCTTCCCCAGATTGGGGAAGTTTTCAGCAATTACCTCCTCAAAGACACTTTCTATTCCTTTTTCTCTCTCTTCTTCTTCTGGTATCCCTATAATGCGAATATTGTTCCATTTGGATTGGTCACACCATCCTCTCAATATTCTTTCACTCTTAGAGATCCTTTTTTCTTTCTGTGCCTCAGCTTCTTTGTATTCCTCTTCTCTAATTTCTATTCCATTTACCATCTCTTCTACTGCATCTTATCTTCTTTTAAATCCCTCCATTGTATGTTTCATTTCAGATATGGAATTTCTTAATGATTGAATCTCCATCTTAAATTCGTTCCTGAGTTCTTGAATACTTTTCTGTACCTCCATAAGCATGTTTATGATTTTTATTTTGAACTCTCTTTCAGGAAGATTGGTGAGTTCAGTTTCATTTGGTCCTTTTTCTGGGGTGTGTGAGATTTTGGTCTGAACCAGTTTCATTTGACATTTCATAATTCTATGTGGTGCCCTCTAGTGCCCAGAAGCTCTAGTCTCTGGAGCTGCTTATTCCCTGGAGTGAGGTTGGGCATCACAGGGCAGTGCTGGTGCCTGGGGGGAGGAAAGAGCTGTTTCCTGCTTCCTGGCTGCAGTGCCTGTCTCCAGTGTCAGAACCAGTGGGCCCAGCACACAGGTGTAAGCCTCTGTGCTTTGTGTATATAGCTGTCCTAGGTGTGGCCTTCCTCTCACTGGCCTGACACCAGCAGAGTGACTGCCGGTTTGCGAGCTGGTACCGGCACACCAGGAGTAAGGCGCAGCAGGGTGCGTATCACAGTGGGGTCCTTGGACCTGAGTAGCTAGCCCGGGGGATGGATCGCCTGAAGCTCCTCAAAGTTCCCAACCTGCTGGGCAGAGCACACCCAGACAACCTTGTCCACCTATCCCTTCCCCCATGCAGCAAGCTCTGTGCAATCCCTGCCCCTTCTGCAGCCCTCTTGCTGCTAGGAAGCCTCTCAGACCTCCCACCTTTTCTTTGTCCCAGAGCGGCCGGAAGTGGATCCCTGTCCTCCACAAATGGCTGGAATCTCAGTCTCTCAAATATTCCTCCTGTCTTATGTTTCCAACCCCACTGATCTCCAGAGCACCATGCAGTGTAGGTTTGTGCTCCAAAGCAGGTCTCGAGGGCTTGGGTGTTCAGTAGCCCTAGGCTTCCACCCCCTCCTGCCGTTTCTCTTCCTCCTGCCTGTGAGCTGGGGTGGAGGAAGGGCTTGGATCCTGCTGGATCAAGGCTTTGGTACATTATTACTCTGTTTTGTGAGGTCTGCTCTGTTCTCCAGGTGTATGCAGTCTGGTGCAGCCTTCTTTCCTGTTGCTGTTTTAGGATTAGTTGTATTAACTATATTTTCATACTATATGTGGTTTTGGGAGGAGTTCTCTGTCTCATCTCTCACACCACCATCTTGAATCGAACTCTTGTTGTTTATTCTTGAATATTGTTAAACCTGCTCCTAAAGGAATGAAGTGTCCTGTGAGTAATTTACTTTCCCTTACATACCATATATAGATTGTTTCTGTGTTTTTTCCCCAGAAACTTTACAAAGTATCAAAGACACAATGACATTTGTACAGTTTTAGCTGAGAGTAAGTTTGATATAAAAAGGAAAGAACAAAGCTCTTTAGGGCAATGGTTTGAAGTCTAGTCTCCCCTTTGCCCACTTAGCTTGCTGTGTGATTCTGAGTGAGTAAATAACCTCTCTGGTTTTCTGCTGCTTCATGTGTAAAATGAGGGCTGTAATGGACATCCCGGGATTGACCTCCACCATCCCTCATTTCCCTTACCTACTGTACCCCAAGTTCTCCAGCCATGTGGTCTGGGTAAGACTGACATTCTCCCTAGCTCTGCAGATGGACCTTGGTTTGGCCAATCAGCTTGTTGCACTCTCCCTTCCCATCATGACATACGATCTAAGCCAGTCTGGTAAGAGGGAAACTTAGGAGTTTTGCTGGAAATGCTGAGACGCAGATTCTATTTTTGCTGAATGTAAACAAAGAGTCATGAAGCTCTGAGAGCTATTTCCAGTCATCATGACTTGAGGGGAGAGACTACTTGAGAATGGAGCCAACGGCAAGTAAAATGGATGAATATTAAGCTTTAAAAAATGGACAAAAAGAAATCAAGTCCTAGTCTCAAAATATTAATGCTGCGTCCAGCTTTGCCTGAAGTTTCACTCATCTCTAGGCCATTCAGTTATATGAAATAATGAATTCCTTTTATTGTTTTTGTCTTCCTGAAGGATAATATAAGAGTGGCCTGAGTACCAGGGAATATACCTTTTTAACTTTAGGGTTTCCTCTAGAGAGGAAAGAAAAAACTAAAAATTTTTTTTGGCTACCTAGTTTGTCTAGGAACTGTGTTAGGTAGGAGAGAGCACTGGTGAACAGGCCCTTGTTCTGTAGTTAGATAAATTTGGTTCAGATACTTCAAGCCCCAAAAACTCTAAACCCAAAGGTGAATAGGTCCAAGGCCTTCAGATCTCCAAGAAAGTCTTTGAAGTGCCTTATCGTCTAAGCTGTAAGACCTCAATTGTTCGTTTGGGGGACTTGGGTTTCACAATATCATGAAAGCTACAGGTATTTAGCTTAATACAAAGCTCCTCATAGGGTGAGTAAATTCATATACATTACCAGTATTCACCCTGTACTGAGAGAATTAATCCTTAAAGTGAAACTAAATACTAATCAAAAAGATAACTCATTCATAGAAGCCCATGGAAGTCTTATTTTGGCTTGACACTTGGTTGGTTCTCTGAAAGCCGATCGCACATTAATGTTCATAGGACCTGCCACTTTGCAAATCAGATGGAATCTCATTGTACTGGCTTCCCTGATATCCTGGGAAAAAATTGGCCAACTCTATCTTGCTAGGCAATGGGAGTTGGATGTTCCATTTTCTCCTTGGGGAATGGAGATTGGGGTCTGATCAATTGTCAATAATCCGTGGCAATAAAGACTCAGATTTATTTATTTTCTCAAGTATGTGGCATAGGGGCCAACATCCCCTAACCCAACTGGGACTTACACCAAGGACGGACATTTCTACTCAGCTGATTGCTGTCACTAAGCAACAAAGGTTTTATTGCATTTTTCAGTAGTGCTCAGGGAAGGCACTCCCTGTTTCTTTTGCTTAGGACTCTTTTGGCTGTACGTGAGAGAAAACCTAACCCATTCTGGTGTACGCAGAAAGGGGAACTTGAGAGCAAATAAGAAAGCATCCAGAGGAAGGCTCTGGCTGTAGGCATGACAGGACTCAGGGCTCAAATGATATATAGCCAGAACTGTTTTAAATTCTCAGCTTTGTGTTGCCTTCATTCCCAAGCTGCTCCTACCTTCATGGTTGCCAATTGCTGCTTTTCTAACTGCTAGCATGCTCAAATCGGGCATTTTTGAGAAGAGCAGCATGGAAATAGAGTTCTAATATTTTATGCTGAAGTTAGATTGTGGGGCAATAATGAAGCTTCAGTGAGCTCAGGGGCTCAGGCTTAAGGACAGTGGGTTGTGCCCATCTGCTCATGGGGCTCACATACAGAAAGGGACTCATCCAGAGCCAGTTTGAGTTGGAACCAAAAGCTGTCCTGATTTTGTTTCTCTTGTTCTTTCAGGTCCCAGATCTTTTACACCTGGGCCCATTGATGACCTCACCACCATGTTTGCAAATTTAGTCTTATCCTGGTTCCTGAGCAAACCTGAACGAGCTAAGAGATGTAAGATGCTGGAATTAAGTTGGTTTGGGTTTCTGTTGCTTTAGCTTTCCTGGAATTACTCTCCTTCTTATTTTGGTGACAGGATCTTTTTCCCTCTGGGCACACTATTCCATTTAAAGTTCACTTGAAGCCAATACTCTCCCACAGGGGAGTGGGCCTATTTCCTGGGTCAATTAACATTTATATTCTTCTAGTCACAGTGGTTGGGTCAGGGAACCTATGTGGCAGAAGATGGGGCAGAGATCTTGCTGGGACTTTCACTCCCAAGCTGTTGAGTGTAAAAGCATATATTCTGTCGTCCTGCTATGCATGGCTGTGAATTCAGAGCTGACGGTCACGGTGACCAGTTTTGCCACGGAGGGAGCCTGTTTAGGAAGGAAGCCAACACAATGGCAAGTAGAGGGGAGGGGGGCAGAGAGAGAAACTGGGGTCCCTCAATATTGCACCACCTTGATTTTCTCCAGTCATGTGACCTGATAAATTTCCTCTTGTGCTTCTTCACATTGACTTGGTGTCTGTCACTGGCCACCTGAAGAATCCTGGCTAGGCTGGTCATGATTTCTTGATGGCTGACATTGTGACTCACTTGCCAATTTGATGGCCATGGTGAGCATGAATAGCTTGGTTGGATACAGAAAACAGGAGTTAAAGATGTCATTGGAGGTGGAAGTGATCAGCCAACACACTCCCTGACATTTTTCTATTCAATAAAGCCAGTTCTTTATAAGTTGCATTTAAGGCAGCAGGTATCTTGTAATTGGAAAAAAATGAAGCTTGTTTGTCAAAACAGGAGAGGTGGTCCCTTTGCAAGAGGAACCTCTCAGGAACTCCTAAGATTTTGTGAAAGGGGAGGGCCTTGACTCAGAGACATACAGTTCATTCCTATTAGCATAGCCCCATTTTACCCCCAGGCTGGTATGTCTTGGAGAAACACTGGGGATATAAGGGACATCTTAATATGGAGATAATCTACCGTGTGTGGTTGCTATGGTGATTACATTGGATATGAAAACATTAAGCAGATGGATATGGAAGGACAGTGAGGTGGATTATATAGGGAACCATGAAAACGTGGTGGGAATTCACCTGAAGTGAAGAGCAGGGGTGCAGGGTTTTGGGGGGCACAGAACTGTCATGAGACAGTGGGTGATGTTTGGTACCCCATACATTATGCATCGCTTGTTGTCTCACCAGGCACTGAGAGGCTCTTGAATGTGTTCTTAGGAAATGAGTGCTGAGAATAAGGTGGAAGGAGTTAATTCAAGAGAATTCAACAAATGCCAGGAGACCAAGGCCAGCGCGATAGTGCCCAGGATCTAGGAGAGGCTCTGTGTAGAGCAGAGGCAGGGACAGCAATGCTCCCAATGGAGCAGAAGCCAGTGGTGAGGAAGACCTGTTCATGGGCACATCTGAGACTCTCTGGTGACTCCAAAAATGGTTGAGGCACGGTGTAGGGGAACAGTTCCAGCAATTTCTCTAGTAAGATTAGAGCTAGAGAAACACTGAAGGCACACTGGCGTCTTTTCTGATGCCTAGGATGAACTCTTCTGACTTTTAACTAGCTAGGCCTCAGCTCTCTGTAAAACCATTCACCTCCCAGCTGGCTCACCTGGGTCCTGAAGTCTGAGGGATCGTTATTACTGGTGGACGACTGAGATTGCTCAAACCCTTGGGAAAGGGCAGGACGTTAATGGCAGGTCATATTTTTGGTAATTAAAGTAGTGAAATGAGAGTAATGGTGCAGGACTATTTTTAGACGAGAGAACTCGGGGTGTTCTCAGTCCCCCCATCCCCATTCTGCTATGGCATAAAACCACCCTTTGTCTTATTCTTAGATCTGCAGAGTGATCTGTCAAATGCCTAAACATGCCCAGTTTGGAAACTTACGATATTTATTGCCAATTGGAAAACCAAATTCCTTTGGAACACATGCATACATTATGATTCTCTCCTCAGGCAGTGGAGTAGTGATTAAGTAGATATTTGCCTACAAAACACAGATGACACTTCAATCTTTGGGATCTTTGAGCCCTCAAACCAGCCTCTTAAACTGAGAAAGGGTTCATGCCTGTCTCTGAGATCATGGACTGCAACGTGAAAATTGGCCCTTCTGAAACAGTCATAAATAAGAGCAATTGCAGGGCCAAGCTCAAGCTCATACCAAAACTCTGGGCTTTGGTGACACGAGGTACATGTTAACTATTTGGCAGATCTGTGGGGTTTATACATGGTACTCATATGGTGTACCAAGTCATTAGGTGGATAACAGGACAAATGCTAAGCCCCTCTAGAACATCTACCACATCTGTTTGCCACAGGTAATATCTAGGGATGCACTCCACACCCAATATTCAGACAGATGATATCAAAGTGACATTGCCATTTATTTCTGTGACTTGGCAAGAACCCAGGAGGTACTGAGAGACATCTGCCAAGTCAAGAGGATCATGTCCCCCTCCTCCAAATGCAAGAGGTCAGATTGCAAAGATGGTCACTCCGTTAGTTATCTTGTTCCATGAGTCTTACACCATTCAGTTACACGTTTCAGAGGGATAATTTTTTTTCCTGTCTCATTTAGAGGACACAGGTGTGCTAAAAATCCAAAAGCCCCCCCTATTCCTCACTGGAATGGGTTTATTTCAATATTTCTTCAAAGTCAGCAGTTCTCCAACACCTAGGAAAACCTCAATAAACATTAGCTCATGTTATTTATATTACATGTCATAGAGGCTCAACTGCCAGTGGAGAAAACAGGAGCACAGGATTATGAAACCTGAAGTCAGGCCCCCCCACTTACTCACTGTGTGACTTTGGCCAAGCTCCTTAACCATTCTGAGCTTTAGCTTTTCATTTTGTATAATGGTCATAATTCCAGTCTCACAGAGAACATACTTCCCTGAAAGTAAGTGGTTGATTTGTATCCCAAATAAGAGATTCGTCCAGGGGAGAAGGGTGTGTAGGAAAGAAACAGGAGAAAGCTCACATTCCATTGAACTTGATGGTGGATCCTGTTATCTATTTAAATTTCAGGCAGCCTTTTCTGACACAAATGCTCAGACTGGCAAATTAAAGACTTCCAAGCTTTAAACTTCTATAGATGCTTCTGAAAAGTAAAGAAAGTCTTTTTTGCGGATTTCTCCTGGGCTAGGGATGGTGGGTTGGGGATCGAGGTTGAGTCCAGAAGTTGATCTGGCTGGGACCTACTCTTTGCGGGGTGGGGGGGGAGTAGTACTTAATTATTTTGGAATATTTGTGTATATGTCTGTTCTAAACTTGCTTAGGATTAAGAACATTTTTTTTTTTCCCCTTGGCTAGAGGGATGTTGCTAAAAAATAACCAGGAAACTGGTGAGAAGAGAGTAGACAGGGTTGGGGAGGGCTGCGGGAGGGGAGGAAACCCCTACAGTGAAGTCCACTTCATAGCTAGTGGAACCTTCAAAATGTATGGGTGATGGAATAGTTAACTAACTAAATGGTGTCCCTGGGGGATGTCCTTTAAGAAATATGTAACTTTTATTGTAATCCAAGTTTGTTTTTAAAGTCTATTTTCTACCACAGTTTCTAGTAACTGTTGGGAATTTGGGGAAAAATAAAATCTCCTAAAGATTTTGCATCAAATGTTCTGTTCTGGTCTGGGGCCACCCATGCTAGGAAATGCACAGTGTGACAGAAATAATGCCCCATCAGAAAGCAAGGAACCTGGAGTTTCCTTCCCAATGTGTCTTCAGTTTGCCTTGCAATCCGCAGCACTTCCTTGCCTTCTCAGGTCCCATTTCTTATGTATAGTATGAAAACCCATACATGCCGGCCTTGACCTAGAGAATGTCGTTCAAAATTTAAAACTATTATTTATAAGGAATATAAAGGAATTCTTTGAAAGAGTCCTATATGAAAAAGGTAAAAGTTGCTCTGTGTCCTGAAGAGTGGCCCCCTGGGCATCCCTGATGAACTGCTAGATTTTAGTTTGAAAACCACAGAACAGAGAAGCTTCAGCATCACGTTCAGCTCCGTCATTCCATGGACCCATGTCCCATGAGGAGTAATCTCCCTGGGGCAGGAGATCAGAAGGGGTTTGGGATGGGCAGGCGCAGTGGGGAACTTCCCTGAGCCCAGGGGTCGATACTAATGGCTACGTGGAAGCAGGAGCAATCACTCTCAAAGCAGATGGAGCAGAACGTGGAGGGGCTGGTGGGTCACGTGGGTTCCACGGCAAGGCAGAAGAAGTCCCTGTCCAGGCTGGCCACTGTGGAGGAAAAGATCGGGTTCCAGCCTTCTGGCTGGCATTTGGCTGGAGGCGACTGGGACATGGTCAGCTGGCTTGGGATCTGGGCACGACTGGGGTTTGCCCAGCTGGGGGCACTCAAGAAAGATGCCTTTGGGTGGCCCTGTTTACACCGTTCCTCTGAGTTCATTGAGTCTTCACCTGGTCCATTCGGAACATGCTGGGCTGCCTTTGGTGTACATGGAGAATGCTCACTTCCCCCTCTGCCAGGACACATGCTACTACCCTTTGAGCTCCAGCTCCATCCCAAGCCCTCCCTGACAATGGCAGCTCTGGCACTGGCAGTCTTTGTACGTGTTTAGTTTGATCCCTGGCCGAGTCCACCTACAGGCTCTGGACCACCCTGGTTCCCAAAGCAGTCCTGGGAAGGCCTGAGTGGGGTTTCCAACGGGTGTTTCATGGACCTCTGGCTCCATAGGAGATTAATATATGCTCCATGAAAGGTGAGTACCATGGTCAAAGAAGTTTGGGAGATGGCTGAATTATCATTAAACAGCTTTCTTCATATGGAACACCTTAGAATTCTGAGGCTTTAAGAGGCTGCCATGTGTAGGCTTTCTAAACAGATTTGTTTCAGGCTCCCACCCCCGGCCCCTTCAGTTTTCATCCAGCATCTCTTCCACGGGCCTCCTTTGGGGCCTGCTGGGATGGAGCATTATCCAGTAGTCTCCATGCTTTCTGTTCAGGGATGCTCAGACCTAATTCCTGCTTCTGTCTTTAGTACTCAGTGGCTGAGTCATGATGGGTAAGTTGCTGAGTGGATTTCCTCAACTGACATGTTTTGAGCACCACGATGTGTCAGGCCCTGGATTGGCACTGGGATCATAGAAAAGTGTGTGCTGTTCATTTCCTGCCCTCCGGGGCTCACAGCCTCTCAAGACCATCAAATAAGCAAATAAATAGTTGCAAACACAGCATGACAGCCTCTCAGCTGGGGATACTTACTCAGCCGGCTGGAGCTCTGTGCCTGGGACCCTGTAGGTGTTCCTCTCAGCTTGGATTGCCTTCAGCTGCTAGCAATGGGCAGCCATCAAATACTTTACACAAATAAAGAGTTTATTTTTCCTACTGTGGCAGGCTGAATAATGGCCCTCAAAGATGTCACCCTAATCCCCAGGACCTGGGAATATGTTACCTTAAATGGCAAAAGGGATTTTGTAGACATAATGATGTTAAGGATCTTGAGATGGGCAGGTTATTCTGGGTTATCCCAAGGTCCCTGATGGATCCTGACTTGCCAATGGGTTTCAGCCCTTGGCAAGTTCAATATGGATTCAGTGAGACTGAGAATGTCAATGGAACCTTCTTGGGGTGAAAGGGTTTATTACCCGGCTTGTTTTCCTGGCGATAGGTCAAGCACTAGAATCACGTCTGCATCCAGCAGTCTGCAGGTCTGTAATCCTTCCTCGTCTCTGCCTCCATCCAGAGCACTGGGCAGAGCTCTTTATATAGTGACTCAGTCAATGGCAGCTTATTGCCTGCAGGTGTGGAAGCAGTAGCCTAGCAGCAGGCCAGTTACATCATCAAGTAGTTTAGGTTCAGGTGAGGATCCTGGCCATAGGAACCTTCACTTTATCCACAATCCTCATGTGACCTGATGTACTCGTGAGGATCCTTAAAGAGGGAGGCAGCAGGAGTAGGGGAGAGATGAGGCAATGGTGGAGGAGACATTGGAGAGATGTACTCTGAAGATAGAGGAAGGGCCACAAGCCAAGGAACACAGGTGGCCACTGGCAGCTACACAAGGCAAGGACATGGACTCCTCCCTCAGTCCTGACAGAAAGAACCAGAACTACCAACACCGTGCCTTCAGCCCTGTGTGACTGATTTTGGACTGTTGCCCTCCAGAACAGTAAGAGAACAAATTTGAGTTTTAAGTCATGAAGCTTATGGTAATTTATTATAGCAGCAATAGGAAACTAATACATGCACCAAACAAAACATGAAGGAGTCGACAACCCACAGGGTATGTAGCTGCTTGAGAAAGTTGTCGAGGACCTTTCGCTCCTCTCGCTTCCTACCGCACCTTCCTTAGCACATGGCCTTCCTCCTCGGGTCTGTATCTCCAGGCATCATGTCCACAGTCTAGGCAGTAAGGACAGGAAGCATTAAGGGGAAATGGAAATAAGGTTTTTCCTTGGAAGACTTCTTTTTGAGGAAAGAAACCCTCGCCACAGATATTTGCCTACTTCTCACTGGGCAGAACTGTGTCACATGATCACCTCTCATTTCAAAGAGTACAGGAAGGTGAATGTCTTGCCAGTGGGTTTCAGCCCCGGGCAAGTTCACTATGGATTCAATGAGACCAAAAAATGACAGTGGAATATTCTTGGGGGAAAAGTGTTTATACCCAACTTTATTCCCATGGTAGCAGGTCATTCACTAGAATCCTATCCATTCAGAGCCAGTCTGCATGCAGCAAGCCGGTCTCTGCCTCTGGGCCTCTCTGTCCCCACAGCCGTCTCAGTCTCTGTCCTCGGTGCTGCCACCTCTCCAGTCTCTGCCCTCCTACAGACTTGCAGCCATGCCACCATGTTGCCCAGACCACTGGGCAGAGCTCTTTATATAGAGTCAATAGTAACATATTGTTCACATGTGTGTAATGAGCTAGCCAACCAGGGACAGGTGAGAATTCTGGCCATAGAAACCTTCACTTTATCCACAGTGAGATTTTTTCAAATTGTGCATATTGCTTTCCCGAATACATTAGGATGCAGTTGATAAGGAGAAGGTGAGCAAGGATACTGGGAAGCAAGCCTAGTATTTGCTACAAAGCTCAATAAACATCTTGGAGAGCTAACTGAACATTGGAAAGAGGCATAACGGGGGTCAAGTTGTAGATCTAGTAGCCTGGGTGGGAAAGGGGGAGCATCTGAGCTACAGCAGGGATTTGGGGAAGAGTAGAATGGAGGGATATATTTGAGAAGTAATTTGAATCTGCTGGGCTTGGTGAGGGAGTGGAGAGTCCGTGATACACCCTCATTTCTGACCCTGGCAACCTGAAGAATGGTGGCACGGTTTATGGCATGGAATACAGGATGGGGAGCAGTTCTGGATGTTCTGAGTTCAAGGTGTGTGTGGTCTAGCCCTGCTTTCCAAGCCTGTTTTGCTCAGAACCCACAATGTCGTGGGGGTTATCACTGGGTGAGCACGTGCAGCTGCTGGGTGATAGTTCCCTATTTCCCTCTTCATCCCTTTCCTGTCTCTGCCCTTCTAACAATGATTCAATCACAGGATGTTATCTAATTCCTCCTGTCTGGCATCCTGGTCACCCCCTCCAGACATGAGCCCCATCCTGAATCCAGCCATGTTCTAGACTATTCTATAGTTAAGGCATCTTGGCAGGGCCCTGGTGTCCTGCCAAGCTCCAGAGAGGGGGCCTCTGACTTCCTGACTCACTGGCTGAGATCTCACTGTGCCTGGTCAGTTTTTGTTTTTTGTTTTTTTTGGGGGGAGCATGGGGAAGGAAGAGCCTCTGTTTATGGTACTCTAAGTACTTAGTCACTGGCTGGAGTTCTCTGCTTTAGGCTGCTGTGCCCCATCTATGCATGGGGTCACTCAGGTACTTTCGGGCTTCTAGAATTAGGACCAAGGCTGTTGCAGATCCTTGGACACTGGCCCCTGTACATTTTTGCACTTGGATGAATGTTTTGGGTCTTGCCTTGTGTGGCAGAGATTGTAAGTGCATCGATACCCATGTTCTTCCTGGATGCCTGGCTAGACTCCATTGCCCAGACTCCCTTGTAGTTAGGAATGGCTATGTGACTGAATATTGAATGTTAGTAGAAATGAGGGATGCCACTTCCAGGTTGGCTAAAAAATCCTTTGTGTGGAGAGACACGCCCCCACCTCCAAGAGAGAGCCAGAAGAGGACTATATGGCCCCAGGGAATCATGGAGTCACAAGATGAGCAGAACCTGGGTCCCTGAGTCACCACATGGAAGGATGCCTGCTGAACACCTGCACTGAACTGTTATGTGGTAGGTGACAGACCTCTGTTGTGTTAAGCTCCTGAGGATTTGGGGTTATTTGATACAGCATCAACTGTTACATGTAACTAATAACATTTAGCTTCTTTCTTTCTGAAAAGATGCATAGCATAGTGGTTAAGAGTAGCTTTTAGAATGAGATAATCTGAGTTCAAAATCCAGCCATGCCACTTACTGGCTGTGTGACCTGGCTGGGGCGGGTCACCTCACTTCTTGTACTCGCTTGTTCATCCTTAAAATGAGAATAATAAGAGGACCAGCTGCGAAGGGTTGCTGTGTGGATTAAAATGAAAACATGTGTGCTTGGATAAGTATCTGGCACCTAGTAAGTTCAAAGTCAGGGGTGCCAACCACATTTCCTTATGAATCTCCAGTTTTGATGTTCGCAGGTCCATTGGGAAGGGGCCAGCCAGCCTGTAGGTATCCATTCCATCCCTCCCAGAGAGCTCTCTTTTCAGAATAATGCCAGGAATTATGGTTACTGACACCCACATTAGCATTTAGCTATACCCCTTATCTTAGACTCCTTACATTTTTCATATTTTATCTCCATTTGTGCTGTCGTCATTGAAAGCCCTTTGAAAGCAGGGACTACGTTGCATAATTTTATTTATTTGGAATAACAAACAGCACTCAGTAGGTAGCAGGCACTGACAAAATTTGTACTTGAAGAACTAGATATGTTTTTATCACAAAACACCACCATGCCCGTTCATTTTCACACTTTTATAGGATATAGATAAGCAACAATAAAAAATATAAAATACAACCACAATGCAGTATCCCTCCCAAAGCACAGAGCAGTTTTTAATTGATTATACAAAAGCTTTTCATGGTACATATACTAGGTGCTTCTATAATCAGCTTGGCTAATACTTGTCGAGCACTAATGATTTTCCCAAGACTGCTCTGTTAAATCATGTCCTCTAATACCCCTGACAACAGTAGGTACTACCATTCTTCTCACTTTGCATCTAAGAGAGATTAAGCAATGTAGTTAAAGTCACACAATGAACAAGCATAAGATCTAGCATAAGAGCTCTGATGGCAAAGACCCCAGTTTGTAACAGCAGTTTCCTGCCCTATTCTCTCCCCTGCTGACTCTCCAGAGTGGCCCCGGGCCGCAGTGGGATCTGGCATGCCAGTTTTGTCAGACAGGCTTGTGGCCCGACCTGTATTCCATGCCCCAGGACCCCACCCCACCTGCTCAGAGCTGTAACTGACTCTCTGTAGATTCCCTGTGCCAGTGTTTGTGCCAAGACAGGTGTGAAGCCTTCAGTTGGGCAGATTAGCATCTCAGATTCAAATCTGCCCTCACATTTTGCGTCAGACTCATCCAGCCCCCAGCTTGCTGCCGGGGCTGAGGTGGGGCGGGCTGGGAGCCAGGCCAGAGCACCGTGTTCTCCACCCACCAGGCATTGGCCTGACACCTGTGTGGGATTAAGGGGTGAGCCTTTAGGCTCCAAGGGAGGCTTCTCCAGCTGGGAGTGACAAGGAAGCCAGCAAATTATCAGAACTGCAAGTGAGGAAGAGAAATCTCACAAGCATTTCTGAGGCCCGTGGGGATCTGCACTCCAAAGGGGGTGCTGGTGGAGGCTGGGAGAAGTTGCAGCCTAGTCTCCAAAGTTTACAAACACACAGGTTTCAAGGGTTACTGGCTGGCTTCCTGGGACACTGCTTCTGGAACCTTCCATTCAGGGCCGCCCCCAATTCATGTCAGACATTCTTGCAGGGCTTTTAAGGGGGATGATGACAATAATGCTTCTGGGCAATAGTTTTTGAGCCTTTACTAGCTGTCTGTCAAATACTTTATATGTGCAGGCCACGTTTACTACCACAAGCCTAGGAGACCATTGTTACGCTTTTCACAAATGAGGGAACTGAGACTGAGGAACGAATTGTCTGCTCATATAGCTTGGTGGTTGTGGGGTGGATTCCACCCAAAATTTCTCTCATCTCCTACTCACCTTGGCCCAAGTACCCAGGGGCAGTTAACTGTGACAGTAGCTCGGCCTAAGAGAAGGAACACACGCTTCAACATCATCCAGATCTGGATTCAAATTCTAGCTCCACCACATACTGCCTGCAACTTCCTGGGTAATTAGCTGCTTGAGTTTTGGTTCCCGATCTGTAGAATGGACACAGCAATCCCAGCTTCCTAGAGAGGTGAAGCTTACTGAGTTAAGGCAGAGGACATGGTAGGTGCTTAGCAAATGAGTGGTAGCTATAACTGTTATTTTTCCCTGGGGCACTGACCTCAGTAATTGAGTGATTCTTTTATTATCAATACAGCATTTACTCATTGCTTCATTCATCAATGCCATTCATATGGGTGCCATTTACAGAGCATCATGTTCTAGAAATCATGTTTGCTGAGGATACACCCTGTGTTCTGATCAGCTCTTTCAGGTAGGAAGGTGTTAAGTCCACATGTATCAGAAACCCAACCAAAGAAGGGGTCATTTTCTTCCCATAACCAAAAGTTTGGAGGCAGGAGTGTGAAGTAGGGTGTAGATGCTGCATGATTCCATCAGTACCCCAGAATCCTTCTATTTTTTTACCCCCACCAGCTTTGGGAAGAGCTTTTACTTGTGGTTGTGAGATGGTTACTCTACTTCTTGTTCTCTGGCCATGTTCCAGGAAGAACGAGGAAAGCCACCAGGAAAAAGGTACACTTATTTGTATCAGGAAAAAGGTACACTTATTTGTATCAGAAAAACACAAAGCTTTCCTAGATATCCCTAACAGACTTCTGTTGATGAGTCCTTGGTCAGGATTGTATCCCATGGTTACGTCCAGCTGCCATCCCAAGCAAAATCAGCATTCTGTTAGTAAAGAAAAGGAGGGCCTAGTGGTTGGGAGGTGAGTCGTTGTGACATCAGCCCAGCCCAGTTGCTCTTAAGCACCCACAGTGCCTGTAAAGCAGGCCCAGGCAATTTGCCAAGCACTGTTGGTACTTTTACTTGAGTTACTGCATTTAACCTCCTTAGATTCTTACCTGGTGAAGGAGGTAGGGACCCCCTCCCTACTTTGCATTTCCCATTCCCACTGACAGTAAGGACTCTGGGAAACCCAGAGCTTTGGCCTTAGCCAATATATGTTTGAGAGCAAGAATGTTCCAGTCAGGGGCTAGCCCTGTCTCCTTTGTTCATTTTCCCTTCTCCACTGTGCTGTGGCAGAAAGAAGCACAGGGTGCTGGGTGAGGGAAGAAGATGGAGGGTGTAGTCATGTGGTGCAGTATGGGGTCAGGAGGATATGAGGACCCTGATGGACAATGAGTGAGATCATGGGCTTTAAAGCTTGACTGCCCCACTTCAAATCTGGGCTCTGTCACTATGTGTGTGATCTTGGTAAGTTTGTAACCTCTGAACTATAGATAATTAGTGGGAATTTAAATAAGTTTACACATGAGCAGATCCTGGTATAAAGTGAGCCCACTATTAATATTAGTAAATCTTTTGTTAAGGAGCATGGATTATATCCTAAAGACAAACTATGACCGGAGGGCCAAATATGACCTACACCTTGTTTTTTTAAATAAAGGTTTATTGGAACACATTCATGCCCATTCATTTACATGTTGTCTAGGGTTGTTTTCATGCTACAGTGACAGAGTTGAGTGGTCATGACAGAGACCATATGCCCTCCAGAGTCTGAAATATTTACTGTCTGGCCCTTTACAAGAGAAGTTTGCTAAGCCCTGTTAACAGTGAAACACGCAATGCTGGTTTAACTTTGGGATTCAAAGAGACCAGAGTCAACACTCAGTTTTTCTTCTTACTGCCTATATGAACATGGGCGAGTGATAGCTTGGTAGAAAATCATTTTCAATTGCAAAACCAGGAATGGTAATGTCTTCTTTCAAGGGATTCTATAGGATTAGATACAATAGAAAGGGAACACCTGGCCCTGATCAGGTACTCAATAAATAGAATCTATTATTTTCATTATTATGGAAGGATTTTAAGCAGAGATAGGTGTGGTCAGATATGTATTTAGAAAAATGCCTTGGAGGCTAGAATCTAAGGTCAAGGTGTCAGCAGGGTAGTTTCTGTCTAAGGGCTATGGGGAAAATCTGTTCCCTGCCTCTCCCCAGCTTCCAGTAGTTTGGTATCCTTAGGTGTTCTTGCATCTTTACTTCACCTTCACATGACATTCTCCCTGTATGTGTGTCTGACTCCGCGCCCAATTTGCCCATTTTCATAAAGATGCAGTCATATTGGGTTAGGACCCACCCGAGTGACCTCATCCTAACTTGGTCATCTGCAAAGATGCTATTTCCGAAAAAGGTCGCATTCATATGTACTGGGCGTTAGGATTTCAACATCTTTTTTTGAGAGACACAATTCAACCTATAACAGGCTGGATGAGGGGCTATTTCGGCCTGGGCTAAACTGGCGCTTGGATAACCATAAGAAGGCTCTTTGGGGGACCAAGTAAATCACAGGTGGTGGGATGAGAAGAGAGGCTGGTTGAAAGGCATCAGGAATGAGGGTCCAGATACCATGTGATGACTAAGTATGGAGAGGGAGAAGAGGACCTGTTGACAATGACATTGACATTTCTTGCATGGGAAATGGGTGAATAGATGGAGCCATCACTGAAATTGGGAGGGGACACGTGTTTGGAAAGGGCTAAGAATGATGAGTTCATTAAACAGGAGAGTGGTTATATGGAGAAAAGAGGAGGGAATTCCAGTGAAAAGGGGAGCAGGCAAAGGAAACAAAATGCTTTTGAGCATGTAGTAGGCTGCGTATAATTCTGAGGTAACAAATGGTAACTTAACTGAGGGGAGCTGTGATTAATGACTATTCATGGCAAAGTGAAATCATCCAGGACCAGAGAAGACAGGCTTTGGGGATGAATGGATGACAGGAGACTGGTTGGATGTCTTCTGACATCATGTCCTTGTACTGCTATTTAATAACCATATTTAGCCATTAACACTACGTCTCTCTCAACAAACATCATTCTGCACTTGTCAGGAACTGCCCTCACTCCTGCCCAAACGCTTCCTGTTTTGCCAGGTGATCATACCTGCTGGAATCAGGCCAGCCCCATGTGGTGATTGGTTCCTGCCCAGGGAGAAAATATATCAGAAGCTTCCTGGTTCAGGATCACATTTTTTTCCTTAAATAAAAACCCAGTCTCTTATTTCTCAGCATCCTTGGCTGTATAGTTGGGATAAAAGTACCCACCTTGCAGAACAATATTCAAGATTAAATGAGACAATGCAGGCCAAGCCTGGTCACAGAGCTGGGCACACTGTCAGTGTTGCATGCCAGAGGCTTTTCTTGTTGTTTCTGGTGCCTTGAGTCTGTTCTCATTCGCTCTGGGAACCTCTCTCAGACTGCTACCAGAATGATCTTCCCTAAAAGATCACTCTGACTACTGGAGTTTTCTTTCTCTGTTTGCTGCCCAGTGCCTGAGGAATAAATTCCAGTGAATTCCAGGTGGATCTACCTCCTCCAATCCTGTCGCCCACCGTATATCTCCTCAGATCCCCACAGGGTATTTCACCCTCCCTTAGGTACATGCAGGCTTGTCATCTCTCTGCACCTCTCCTACTTTCTTGCCTGTGTTTCCCTTATCTGGTAGCTCCTAGACATCCTTCAAGACTCAGATCAATCATGGCCCCTCAACCCCCAAGCTCACCTTTGGCCACTCCCAGGCAGAGTGAAATTCTCCACCTTCTACTGTTCACAATTCATCGTCCCCACTACTGAAATAGACCTACCTGTGTGGCATTGTGATGATCTACTTACCTGTCTGAAATGAGCGACTTGGACACAGAGTGAATGGTATTTTTGCTTAAGTCCTTGAGATGCTGTGCAATCCATGCAGGTAAAAGTGGCTACTCTTTCTGTTGCACATGCTTCTGTTCAGTCTTTGATCTGTGAGTTCATAATATCCGGGTATGATTGGTGACTAAAAGAGACACACTATCTACCCTCATTTGGGTCCGTAATCTCATTTCATGTCCATCTCTCAAACAATTCATCAACAAAAAGGATTTTCCATTTTTTTTTCAGGAGTTTGTGTTATCAAAATGAGAGCTTTCTTTCACTTTCTAAACAATGAAACTACCTTATAATATTAAATTTATTTTTCCAAACTACAAATGCCACTGTAGAGCCATACATTTTCCCTCTTCACTCATATTCTTATTCACATTTTAACTAAAAAAACTGATCAAATATGTGTCTATGATTTAAAAAGCTCAACCTCTGTCTTGCTCTTCCCCACCTGAAGCCCCTTCCTTAAACTTTCTTTTTAGTTGTTTCATACTGTTTTTTTCAAATGTTATGTTTATAGTGCTATTCTTGACTTACTACCTTTGGATATTGTCTTGGCTTTGTATTAAGGAAGACGAGTTTTTTGTACTCTTATCCCATGCTATGCCTTCATTTGCCCTCAAACCTTCCTCTCAATACAGCTGTAGGATAATACATGCAAACTGACTACCCAGGGTTTAGGTGTTTGCTAGCCATTAAGCTCAGCTCCAGACCTGCCTGCTCTTATTCTATTCTGTTATACTAGTGCTGGGGCTTTGCAACCTATGTTCTCTCCCTCATCAGCTGGCTTCCCCGAGGAGATTGGAAGATGGCAGGAAGGAAGAAGTCACCCCAGCCACTGGTTCCAGCCTCCAGCTTCTTTTGGCATCAACCCCATGAACCCGCTCAGAGGTACAGCACCAGCCAGCAAAACCCCTTTTCCCAGCTCTGTAGAGGGCTTCTTCTGATCTTCTTGCTTCTGTACATCCAGCTTCCTGACTATTTAGTTGTCGAGTGCTATTTCCTAAAAAGCCCATTTTTGCACCAGTGATTTGAGAGCCTTCTTTATCATTGCACTAAATTTCCACATGTACTTGGGTCTGTTTTTCAGTTTCCAGTTCAATTCCATTGGTCTGTTTGTTGATTCATGTGTTGGTCCCGTGTTGTTTTAACTATACTGGCTTCATAGTAGGTTTCAACAGCGAGCAGGTTTAGTGCCCCTTGACATTTTCCTTTTTTAGTGTTCCCTGGCTCTTCTTCCATGTGTGTTTTTCCATGTGAACTTTTCTAGTCCTACAGGTATGGACGGTCCTGATAAGGTTAGTAGTGAAGAATTACAGCCTGCTGAGTCATTTCACTGCACTACTGCAACAAATGGCACACAATAAAAGACTCTTTACGCTGAAAGCTCATCAGTGGATTTACGCTGGTGATACACGCTCTCCTATTCCACTACACAGGGTCTGTGGCAAGATGCATAAATGCAGTGATAGCGCCAGCAACACACGACTTTTAAATACAAATCGCAGCTCTTTGACAAGGAATGGAGCAGTTGATTGTAAATGGCTATTGGAGTCTCAAAAGACACAGTAAGCCTTTAACTACAAAGTCACATTCAGGCTCAGGGGTGAGTTACTTAGTAGTAGAACTTACTACCCCCAAAAGAAAAGCCACACAGTTGGTGAAAACCTAATAACGCCAGTAAAATTGAAATGAGTAAAATCGTAGGACAAGATGCGGGAGGAGAAATGGAAATGGCTCCACTGTCAAGCCATTTGATTAGTCGATGACGTGTCATGTGATGATGAGGAGGTTTGTGTAATAAACCGGAAAACAACAGCTTTTCTATCCAAGCTGGTGAGTCAACAGATTTCACCAATGAATGTCATGAGGTGGTGTTTGCCAGATTTGTAAGTGATGATGAAATTCAAAAATACTCTTCCCTCTACCAAAAAAAAAAAAAATTGCCTGACATAAGCAAAAATCTATATTTAATGTCTTATCTTTATATCTGGAAACACAAAATCTGTCTTGGAGGAAGTGTTAGTGGTCGTACTGATGGTGCCTCATTGGTGGTTGGCTCCACGAGAGGTTTGTCCATACAGAAATTTGGCAGCTTGGCCGAGGGAGAGTTCTCAACAAGCGTTTGAGCTGAAAGGCGAATGGCATGAGTGCTTCCAAGAAAATAGTCAGATTTGCGGAGACCTTTGAAATTGAAGAATGGCTGTAGAAATCAGCCAGCTCAGAAGACAGTTTTCATCACCTTTGGCTGGGGAGAAGCGTCTGAAAGGCCTTAGTTTTGACTTCAAGTGACAAAGATTCTTGGGGGAAACCATGTTGCAAAAGGAAATCTTGACACGTTTCCAAGGCTGCTTGGGCTTGGGAGAGAGGAAGGATGTCAGCATGCCTCAAGTCTTATCATAAAAGCCTTCGAGGACCAGTTGAACAACCTCCCTTTCGACACATATGTATGCCAGGGCGAGGAACCCTATTTTGGAATCTTCCGCTCAGCCTGAGAACTTTGAGAAGAGGAAGAACTAGTGCGGGGCAGTCAGGTAGTACCCTCAAGATGAGGTGTACTGAGCTGCCCTTCTCAAGTTCTGGTCTCTGGGAAGAAAAGTACCTGGCCTTGCATAGGAAAGCAGTGGCTATCTTTATGGCTGACAAATGGCTGTTTTACGTAACGTTTTCAGCTCCTACGTGTGTGACCAAGCTTTTCCTTGTTTAACGTACATCAAGACCAAGGACAGAAATGGTCTCACTTCAGTTGGAAATGAAATCTGTGTGTGTTTATTGCAAGTTTGACCACGAATTGAGCATTTGTGCAGTAAAAACATAACACAGGTATCCCATATTAGAAAGATCAATTTTATTTTTGATTTCCAATGTAAAATTTTTTATGTACGCACAGGCCTGTACGAAATCAAGAAGCAAACCCATGTCTGTAATTATTTTGGAATTGCTAGGCCTCTAGTTATTCCTGATTATGCTAATAAGAAAGTATTTTTTTAGTCTTATATAAATTATCTCAGGCTATTTTTTATGCATATTGCTTTGGTTCATGATTTCTGTAGCTTTATTACTCAACAGTATCAATACATTTTCATGTTTTATATAGTATTTGTTAGAACAATTTACAACCTTTATTTAGGTTAAATACTTCAAATCTACCTCTGAAATAATTAAATTCCAGTTTGTCCTGTGCTAGTTATTTAACAGAAATATATTGTGTTCTCCTTATGAGCTTTAAAAATTTATAAAAAGGAAGGAAAGATTAATTTCAAGAAATGTAAGTGAAGAATAACTGCCTATATTTTTTCAATAAAGTTTGGCTTAGAAAGTAATCTTTGGTTTTAAATTTTAAATAAGAAAAAAAAGCTACTCTTGTATATACCATATACCACACATCAGATCTTATTAGCACTTAAGTTTTAGTCCTACTTGCAAAAATCTTGAAAAGTTAAAAAAGAAGGTTAAAAAAGGGGGGAAAGGAAGCTAAATTACTTCTACCTACACTCCTGACCTGCATTAGAGTTAAGATTCTTTATGGGGAGGGAGAAACCACAGAAAAAGATTAGGCTAATTAATAGGCAAAAATAAGCAGGGTCACAGAAAAATGCTCTGTTCAAAAAAGCAGTGACGTTATTATTGGATTGTGATTATCTTCAAATCACTGATTATGCCAATATGCCACGAGCTGTACATATAATAATTTTTAAGTTCCTCTAGACCTAAAAATTATTTCAAAGGTTGGAGAAAGGTGAATTGAGAGACTGGCTTATTCAGTTTCACCAGAGACCCTCTCTTCGTGTCCTGCTCTAAAGTATCTGAATGAGTCAAAGGCTCCTATGTGAACGTTCAACCAGCCCCATTTCCATCCTAGATTCACCTCCCACTTCCTGCTGTATCTGAAAATCTACTTGCTGGGATGTTCCAGGGCTGCTGGTTGGGATTTAGTTTGCATCTCATGGGCAACTGCCTCTGCCTATGCTGGGTCTTCATTACTGGACCCTGGGTGGGCAGCCCCCAGTAGGGAACCACTGAAGAGGGTAATGGGCCATCACTCAGCTTCCTCTCCCTGCTTTGGGCCAGTGCTGGCCTTCAGGTCTCTTACAGCTCTTCCTGGTGCCTCTCCTCTCATTTTTTGCCGTTTCTCGGCTTTGTCGGCCCATGCTAACCAGTTCTCATTCCCTACTGCCAGATCCAGCCAGGGCCCTGCCATTTATTTCTGCGGTGGCTTATCTTACTTGAGGATGATCCAGGTCCTTTCCATCTCTGAGTCCTTATTTGCCACTCATCCTGTTATAAGCCTTGGGTAAGTTATATTAATAGACAGTGACTCACAGCACAGCACAATAATACAACCACTAGAGTCACTTAAGAGGGAAGATACAAGAGCAGTGATTCTGGGTGGGGTGGGCCATCTAATCGGTGTTCTGCCTTTAGGTGGTGTGGTGATGGTAACAGATCTACCATTTGCCAGACCTTCCTGATTATTTACTTAAGTTTCTCATACCTCTGTGAGGTGGATATTCTCTATCTTGCAGATCCGAGGACACATAAACTCAGAGTGTTGGTTGACTTTCCTCAGGTCACAGTTGGAAAAGCCAAGACTGGGAGGGAAGTCTGCCTGATGTCCAGCTCCATGTTTTTCATGGTGCCTGTTGCCTTGACTTTAGCCATTTTCTGAGCAATTTTGAACAAGAAAGATACTTTTCTGCCCAGCTGTCCATTATATTTCTATTTCCTGAACAACGATTTCTATTTAGATTTCTACACATTGTGGGCAATTCCTGATTTCAAGTGTAGTCAGTGGATTCATCCCTTTTTAGATGCTGCACACTGGCTCATGGTGGATGGACTGTGGTTTTCCTCATCTCTGCCAAACTTCCCTGGTACCCAGCGAGCAAGAGCTGCCTGTGTTTGTACTGTGCCTGGGCCTAATTAGTAGCTTTCATCAATTGGTACACCAAGTGCCTTCCCTTTTCTTGAGACTTCCAAAGGTGCCTGCAGCATGGTCCTCCAGGATGCATGGCAGTGCTGCCCACCTAGGTGGGTCCAGCTCATGCTCCTCTTCTGCTCTCCCGCCCCGGTCGCATTTTGGTGCATGGATTCTGGCTGGGATGTCTGCATTCCTCCCAAGAGCCCAGGCATTCCATTTGTTACTCTCTCTGGACCATGTGATTCCAGAGCATTTGTCTCAGGTAATGTGTTATGGTTGCAAATGGGGAACGATCTAATATTAATGGATGGAATTCTCAGGCCCAACATTGTACTAGCTGTTTTACATACATTATCTCATTAAATCTTACTACACTCTGAGAGAGGAAGCATTGAAGTCATTCATTCATGCCCCAATAAATGACACAGAAAGCACAGTACATTCAGAGTCTGTGTCAGGTTGCCAGATGCTGTGGGTAGAGGGACAAATAAGAAAGAGACCTGTTTCTGTCCTCATGGAACATGTAGTTTGGGGAAATCGCAAACACTGAAACAAATAATTACAAATACAGTGGGTGTTTTGATGCTGACAACTTGATTAGTGTTACCATCACAATGACTATAGGCTCCATTGGTGTGTTCCCAGCTACTCAGGCACTCCTAATCCAATTACCAGCATTTCTCAGTTATTCACTACTAAGATCCTTACGAGGTCTGAAACAACAACCCTGTTTTCTTTCAAGACAACAGAGGTTTAGGGAGTAATTTATCCAAGTTCCCATTAGTATAGTTATTCTGAGAGTTAAAGAAGAAATTTTGTGTAAATTTATCAGACATTGCAGGGAGGGGCCAGATTGCCTGGGTTCAAAAGCAAGCTGTGCTTTTTATTAGTTGCTTTATCCGAGACCAATCAATCTCTTTGTGCTTCAGCTTTCTCCATCTGTAAAATGGGGATAAGAGTAGTGCCTTCTCATGCCTTCTCATGGTTATTATTCCCATATTGCAGATAAGGAAACTGAAGCAGAGATAATAAGGTCCCAAGTCAGTGGTAAAGCCAGGACTCAGCCCAAGTTTATTTAAATGAAAAGTTAACACTTTACTCTCTTTAATACCAAGATCTCCAAAAGAAGTCAGATATTTTCCAGGCCACAAAGAACATCAAGTTGATTCTTGGGCCCCTTAAAATGGTGTCAAATAGGGTGAAATGCCACAGTACATTTTGAGAGATGCCACTGGGCCTCCACCATTTGATATCTTGCTCTGAACACATTTACAGAACATATTCAAAAGCACCACTTAACGGGACTAGTTAGTGAACTATTAAGAGGAAATTAACTAAGAGGAATGTGCTTAAATCTAAGCCCCAATGTGTATATATGAATTGGCAAGGAAAAAAACACACAGGCCTTCAATGCAGAGAAGACCTCGGGGACTGTGTGCATGGGTGACCGTGTGTTTGATTGGGGTGGGTGATTTCATTTGTGGAGGGAACTTCTCTTTGGGATAAAAGAGACCCCCAAACCTCCATTGAAAGTGTTTGTCTTGTGTAGCCAGGGTGTGGAGGTTGAATTGCCAAGATCTTTCTTTTTCTGAGGACATCGTAGACAATAGGTCTGGTATTTCTTGTGGGACACCTACACACACACACACACACACACACACACACACACACACACACACACACACTTTGGTGGGTTTGGGCTCCCTGGCTGCTGGCACACTGCCTGCCTTTGTTTCAGTGACAGCTGATAACCCCCATTAACATCTCACTCCAGATGCTGGCAGCCTCACAACCAGTCCTCACCTCTGGGCAGATTGCTCCAGAACATTCCTCCCTCCCCACTCCTTACCACCACCCTCTTAGGACCAAACATGTTTTCCTTTTTAGCTCAGACATGCATCTTCTTGTCTGGCTTCTTGTTATTCTCCTGTGCAGATTTATGAGGAGGAATCAAGGAAAACCCCAATTCTTTGCTGGTCCCAGGGATAGACAGAATTTGCTCCTAAAAGGCAATTTCATGGCTTGCATTCCAGTCTACTGCCTTCCCCCCGGCCCCAAGTTGCACACCCAGGTGTAAGTGTAAACCCATTGTACACATGTCTTTAACCAGTCACCAAATTGGGTTTTTTTTTCCTCCTGCATATCTCTCTGAACTATCCATTTCCTTTCAGACTGTATTGAACCTCGTAAGAAACTTCCACACTGTAGTACAAAATGGCTGTACCGTTTTGAATTCCCACCAGCAATGAATGAGAGTTCCCGGTGCTCTGTATCTTTGCCAGCAGTTAATGTGATGGTCTTTTTGTTTTGTTTTTGTTTTTGCATTTAGCCATTCTACTGGATGTGTAGTGGTATCTCACTGTTGTTTTTGTGCACACACTTTTGATTTATTTAAAAGGAATAGTAGCGTATATTTCACTTTGTTTCTTTTTTGAATTAAACAACATGTTTTAAAGATGAATCACATCACTGTACATACACGGAATCCATTGCTGTTTATTGCTGCATAATATTCCAACTTGTGGGGGCATTGAACCCCTTTCACCATTGGCACAGTCCCTCTTTGCTATGTTAAAAAAATCCTGTAATTAATAAAATCAAAGTAGTTTTTATGCAGATGTGGCTTCAGGGCAAGTTTCCCAAACTTCTATTCTAAAAAGGTGATTGTGGTGATAATAAGTCTGGGTGTGTGTGATCAGATAAATCCAATCAGGTGTGAGATGTATTTGCTTCATGTGCTGCCGTTCCCTCCTTCCATGACATGGACTAATCATTGTGGCATTTAAAAAATACTTTGGGATGACTCTGAATTCAGAATCCCAGGGGGCCACTGCAAATTGGTGAAGCTGAGGAAGGAAACGTCTGTGCCATCTTGAGACTAGATGGTATCTTTAGTCTCTTTCAACTCCAAACATTCTATGTTCTATGGGTAGCCTAATTTGGCTGGAAAATTGTGTTCATGTAGGAGGGTAGTAGTAGACAAGACAGGAAAAGGTAAGAGGGAGGAAAATCATATATGGCTAAGTAGCTGCCATTTATAGAATGCCTACTATATGCTAGCATGGTGCCAGGCAGGCTACATATATTCTCACAGGATGTACACAAGGTCCTACAGTATCAAGCTTTATTCCCATTTTCAAATGAGGCATCTAAAGCCCAATGAGGTAAAGTCACTTTCCTAAAACTCAGCTAGCAAATCACATCCTGAGATTAGAACTGAGGTCTGTCTGATGGCAAATTCACAATATTCTCATTCCATCTTGTATCCTCTCACGTGGATCTTCAGTAATGACCAAGGCATTTGAGCGTGTAGAGTAGGCACACTGTATTACTGGTGGTCTTTGAAGAGGAAATGGGAGCAGAGTACTAGTGACAAGCAAGTTAGGTTGGGGGCTAACTAAGAATCTAGTGCGGTAGCTGTTCACAATAGCCAAGGTATGGAAGCAGCCTAAGTGTCCATCAGTAGATGAATGGATAAAGAAGAGGTGGTACATATATGTAATGGAATACTATTCAGCCATAAAAAGCAAACAAATCCTACCATTTGCAACAACATGGATGGAGCTAGAGGGTATTATGCTCAGTGAAATAAGCCAGGTGGAGAAAGACAAGTACCAAATGATTTCACTCATCTGTGGAGTATAACAACAAAGCAAAACCGAAGGAACAAAACAGCAGCAAACTCACAGACTCCAAGAAGGGACTAGTGGTTACCAAAGGGAAGGGGTTGGGGAGGATGGGTGGGGAGAGCAGGAGAAGGGCATTATGGGGCATTATAATTAGCACATACAGTGTAGGTAGGTCATGGGGAAGGCAGTATAGCACAGAGAAGACAAGTAGTGACTCTATATATCACCTTACTATGCTGATGGACAATGATTGCAGTGGGGTTAGGGGGACTTGATAGTATGGGTGAATGTAGTAACCACAATGTTGCTCATGTGAAACCTTCATAAGATTGTGTTTCAATGATACCTTAATTAAAAATAATAAAAAAAGAATAAATATGGGAGGACATAGCAGAAAGCCCCCCGCCCCCCCACAAAAGAATCTAGTGCAGTAGTCTGAGCAGGAGATCAAGTCTGCACCTGGGTAACAGTGGGACCGGAGAGGAAGCAACTGGCACTTTCAAGTGTGAGTGAAAATGCCCTACCAGCAAGATATGGAGCACAGAGAGACACATCATCCCAAGGAACAGAGTAGAGATTGTTCCCGAAGAGTGAACAACGCAAGCTCGAGGCAGAAAACATCTGCTATTGAAAAATGGATGTCTTTCTTTTGGAATTAATGCTGATGTTGGATTTATTCCCTCTTATAATTTGCTTACTGATGGAAGGGCAATTACCTCTTATGACTGTTGGAGCCTTTCTGTTGATGCAATGGTAGAATCATGTAGGCAGTCAGATGGAAGGCACAAAGCTTCCTATGTGCTGTTGAATTGTATTGTGCCCAGCTTTGAATCATGAAGCACATAATGTAATGCACTTGAAGCATTTGTGTATTGCTCTTTATCTTCAGGAATGCTAAATAATCATAGGGACTTATTTTCAGTATTGAATGTAACTCAAAAGACATTTTCTACCCTGTGGTCTTGGCCTGGGCTGTTTAAATTGGACTAATTTCATTATTGACTTTCTCCCTGTCTCTATATATTCTTCTATTAATTTCCCCAAAGTCATTTTTCTTGATGTCCTGCCTTTGTAAGCTTTGCTGGGGGTGGGAGAGGTTGAGGAAGCTGCTGACGTATCAAATGCTGATTGCTCCTGAGCTGTTTGAGTCTGTGGTTTGGCCAGTCCATTAGCAAATTTATTCTTTCATTACTAGATCAATACTTTCCTCATGTTTTTCTCCTAGGGTATAGACAGTAGATTAGTGCTTTGGGTCTCTAGATATATCCAACGACTATATGAAGTTGTACTAAGGAACCATTTATACGTTCATACATAAATTCACTCTGTAAGTATATTGATATTTGCTTTGTAAAAATAATTCCATGAGGGGTTCTAAAAATAAAAAGGATTCCCTAGTCAAGTAAGTTTGAAACACCTGTCTTGGAGGATCACAAACCCATCCGAACCTATTAAAAGATTAGAGAAGTCATACAGTAAAGAAATTAATTTCTTGTCAGCCGTCTGTCTTGCTCTTACAAGCACTATTGTGTTAGAACACTCGTCCATCCTTGATATCCGGCCTCCCTGGTTGCTATTCCCGTCTTGCTGTTCATTTCTGTAGTTCTGTTTACATGGTTTCTGAAGTTAAATGCTGTCTCCTGACCTCCGCCATCCCATTACTACTAGGAAACTGCTCTCATCAGTTCAGCCTACAGAGGACTGCCACTGTAGCGCTTTGGAACAACGTCGGTGCTCTCCTGACCAATATATTCCTAAACACCTTGGTAAATGGAATGTTCCCTCTGCCCTACTGAGAAGTATGGACAGTTAATAAATTCTCTGGTCTTATTCAGTAAACCCACTCTAAAATGTCCATTTTTGTGGGCCTTTATATCTCTTCCTCCATAATCTGCCCTGTAGATCTGGTATTGACTCATTTACTATTGACAGATTTTTCTTCCAAGCTTCCAAGATCCATCACAGCAGCACATCAGACAGGTCCCCAGGTCTGTTATTTTAACAATAGTCAGTGTATTCCAACAATTATTGGGTATCCGTGTTACCTGAGAGTACCCTGATACTGACAAACTATCCCAGCAGGGGAAATGAGGCCCGATCCTGAGAAGGGCAAGCATTGTTTTATAACACACCCGTCTCACCTGAGGCCTTTGTGCAGCCTTCAAGTAAGGATAGATGGGCACAGGAGGCTCTGTTTTCGAACAAGGGGGAGTGACTCTCTTCTGCAGACCCAGAGTGTTTAAGGAAAACTGGAGGTTTAGATTCTCAAGTACTTCTATTAAGAGACTAAGATGAGGATTCTTTTGCAAGTGATTTATCGAAGGTACTCTCTTAGGAAAAATCTGTAAGGACATGCAAGAAGAACCTGCCCCAAAATATGGGGTTCATCTAACATCTAGCCATAGCTAAATTCCATGGGGAGCTCTACAGAACATGGAAGATGCTACAGAGTTGTCTCATCTTGAAGAAAGTGAGATGAGCTTTTTATGCCAGTGTCAAACAATTATCACCTCCAAGTGACCCTTTGGGAAGGGAGACAAAACCTCTCTGAAATCCCTAGGCAAGAAACCTCCCATATACTAAAGGAAATCTTTTTTGTAAAGGGCATAGGTGTGAGTTGTTAGTAGTCAACACTCAGATCATTTAAGGGATGGATACACCGGCCCCGAAAAGGAGATCTGAGTGGGGCACCCAAGAGCATCTACTAGAGCAATGACCCCTATTGATATCACATGGAGCTAGCATTCTCTGAAACACTTTTTAGGAAACATGCCATATTCCAGGCATTGGAGCAGGAATGGCTACATAAGCAGATAATTACAACACAATCAGCTCCTCCAACATTTATTTATTATGGTCTGCTACGTGACAGGTGCTGTGCTAAGTATCGGGTGACCCACCATCCTGGTTTACCCAGGGTTGAGAGGGTTTACTAGGTGCAAACCTCTCAGTTTCAAAATTGAGACAGTCCCAGGGAAACCAGAATGGGTTAGTCACTGTAGCTGGATGCTGAGAATATAAAGGCAGTTAACAGCATTGTCAACTGCAGGAATCACAAGGATCTTCTAAGTTTCATGAGTGAAGTGTCAGGAATTCCTAGAGGAGATGGCTGCTCATTTTGCTTGTGGAGAGGTCACAGAGGAGGAGGAGGGATCATGCTGACTTGTGCTTTTCTAAAACCACCGGGGCTGTACCATTTCTGCTGGGCCCAAAGAGCTCAAGACTTGCTCCTCTCCCGAGATCTCATCTGCCTGCGTGGGGCCAGCCCCAGCCTCTGCTCCAGCAAATGTGACTGTATTCCAAAAGAATGGAGGCTGCAGAAGTGTTCACGTCGTATTAAGCCTACTCACTGGTTTCTTGCAACATGGAAGGGGCAATTCTAAATTGCAGCAGGTATATTGAAAGTAGTGCCTATATTCTACATTTACTCAAAAAATAGTGAACACCTACTAAGTGCCAGACAATGTTCTAGCTACTAGGGACACAATAGTGAACACAACAGACCAAGCTCCCTTTATTTTCTTGCAACTTACATTGACTGTAGTGTGAAGTGGGTGATAATTATGACACATGGTGATGAATGCTATGGTAAAAAGCAGGGAGACAAATCAGGCGGCCAAGGAAATTACCCACATGAGAGATTTTGGTGGTTTGGATCTGGGAAGTGGTAGTGGACACAGTAAGAAATATTTGGGCTCTGGATATGTTTTGAAAGTGGAACCCACAGAATTTACTGATGGGTTGAAAGAGTGTGAAAGAAGAGGAGTCAAGGATGACTTCTAGATTGAAGGCCTGAGCAATGGAAGAATGTTGCCAATTAGTCAGATGGAGGCTGCCATGGGAAGAGCAGGTTTGGAATCAAAAATCTGAAGTTCAGCTAATAGGCATCCAAGTATGGAAGTTGAGTAGGCAGTTGGATATATGAATCCAGCAGTCAGGAGACACCTGAGCAGGATATATAATTTGGGGAGCCTTCAATTTATAGATAGTATTGAAAGCTACAGCCCTGTATAAGTTCACTGACTGAGAGGTGTACGTAGAGAAGAGAAGAGGTACAATGACTGAGCTCTGGAGAATGAAGAAGACCCAGTACAGGAGACTAAGGAGCAGCCATTGAAGATAAAGCCAAAGCAAGATGTGTGTTGTCTTGGAAGCCAGATGAAGATGCTGTTTCAAGGATGAGGTCATGATCAACTGCAAGTCAAGTAATATAAAGATTAACAATTAGCCACTGGGTTGAGCAAAATGGGGGTCAGAGATATCAATGAATCCCCATTTATTTTGACTAATCTGCATTTCAATTACTAAACTGTAGAAGTTATTTCAGATAATTTTATATTCTGGGATATCTACCCCCCCAAAAAAATGTTTCCAAAAGAGTGACAAAGTTTAGCTTTTTTGATTGTTAGTCAGACTGTGGTAACCTCAAGGGCAGGGATCTTGTTTTATTTTTCTCAGTATCTCTGGACCTCTAATGCAATGCTTGGTACATAGTAGATGCTCAGAAAATATTTTACATTAAATGAAATGGATGTGATGTTCAGTATGCAAGTGTCTTCCTTCTCCTCCTTCAGTGTGCTGTTATCTGCTTTTTAAACTTCTTCCATGAAAGATGGAAGATTTTATCTTTCATGGATCTCTATTAATGAAAGATAAGAAAAGCATACAAAACAATAATAACAATTATTCCCTGAGGCTTTATTTTGTGCCTGGCACTAGATGAAGCATTTCACAAATGTAATCTTCACAATAACACTGTAAGGTAGGTCATATTGTTTTAATTTCACCACTTTATAGGTTAAAAAATTGAGACTCATGGAGGGTAAGCAATATGCCAGAGTGTTTGGAGTGGTGATTGCTATGTGTTCACCAAAACCCACTTCTTTTTC
>JAVSCE010000306.1:0-185189 GCA_032199065.1 Smutsia gigantea | reverse complement strand
AGTCCGCCTCCCATCTCTAGAATCCTTGTGCTCCCGTTCTCCACCACCCCCGCTCCTTTGTCACCTTATCAGTGTATCACCAAAACGTTATCCATTTGCTCTGCTTGTGTCTGGCAAACACATTCAAAGCTGCCACATGCGCTGCACCAGGGTTCAACATTTGAAGCGGCACCACCCACATCCTAGATATCATAAATATATCTTTGTATTTATTGCGATAGTTTTCCAGCAGGTGGAAGTAAAGTATCCTGTATATTATAATTTCCCAGCAAGAAGAATCTTAAAGAAGGAGAGTCTTTTCTTATTTACTTAAAGGGGATGGCAGAAGTCCTGTATGGTGTCATATGATTTTGAAGGGAGTTGAACTTGGAATGCAATTCCTCGGCGTCAGTGCAGTTGAAGTTGTGTTGTTGGTATTATCTTAAAAGTTTAGAGAATGTTGATATCTTAGTATAGAGTTCCAAATCCTGCAGTGTTAATTCATTAGCCAAGGTCGAGGGCTAGGTTGCGCGGGCTAGATGTCCAAAGTGGTGGTTTACGGGTTCCGGAAAGTATAAAAGAATTTATCAGTTCACATTACAGATCCAGGGTCTAGCGAGATGTCAGCAGACTTCATTCTCAGTCAGGCTCTCCCCCCTGGCCTTCCATGCACCCCACTAACAGCTCCAGAGGGAAGAGAACTCATCTTTCTTGAGAGTTCCAGGAAAAGATTGGACTTTTGGATCATACACCCATCCCTGAGCCAATCATTGTGGCCAGAGGAAAGAAAGCTCTGATTGGCAAAACATAACCCCCAGAATCGGGATGTTGTCCGACAGCTGAGTCTGAGGAGATGTCTCCCTGTGCACTGAGGTGAAACCTCAACCTGGATGGGGCAGGGTTCGTGACTCTGAATGAGAAGGAATTCTCGAACAGGTCAGACAACTGGAGGTAAGGGAGAAATTCATTAAAGCGAGAGCAGTAGTGAATGGCAGCAACAGTGCAGGCAGCAGAGAGCAAGGAATGAGAGAGGGAGGAAAGGGAAGCTCATTGAACTCCTGCTGGGTGTAGGGCAAAGCCCTTGCCAGCTCCTAAAACCAGGGTCACCTGGTATCCAGTGTCCCCTAGAATCTTCAGGGCATGGCAACTAAGCCCCTACCATCCCAGGATTTGGGGGAGCCACAGAGCACCGGATGGAGTGAAATTATGTTCTGAAAACTTCCCAAAGGCAAAGAAAGGAGATTTTCAGGCAGGCTACTAACGAGCATGATCATAGAGCTGCAATCCTGTGCGGGTCACCCAGGTGATAGATGGGAACTTGCAAGACCAAATCAGAGATCTTAGTAGCCCTTCCCTACTTGTCTGTAGTAGAACAGAGAGAGAGAGAGAGATTAGTGCTTCAGTCTAGAAAATTGAATGAAAATAGCAAAGTAACAAAGACGCTTACCACTGGAAGAGTGCAGACCCAATGCAAAAAGTTGAGTAATGGGAAGTCTTTATTTAAGGCAAAAGTACACACTTGAAGAAAGGGGAGTGTGGGAAACTTCAGATAGGAGGTGCACTTAAAGGCTTAGGATTCTGCCTTTTAAGGCTTTAAAGGATAGGGCAAGGGTTTGGTGGGGGCAGAGAGCCACAGGCTTGACATGTGCTTTTATGATGTCTGTCTCCAATGAGAGACATTATGTCACCATCCATAGTCAGTCATCTAGATATTCTGTAAGATAAACTTGACACAAGGAATTTCGTGACCCTGTTCTTCTCCAAATTCGTGGTTACCCTCAAGCAGAGGGGACATATCATTTAGGACTACTTGTCCTGTCCAAAGATAGGGTAGGTTATTGGCTGATTACCATAAAATATGTTAGGAATCTTAGCTCCTAACTGCCTGGTTTTTAAAATGCAATCTCAGCCTTAAGATGGAGTGCCTCCTGTTCTATACTATTGATATCTTGGCATTTTCATCATAGGCAGTGAAAGTTAATCATGATGGTTGTCCCACGTCCCTGCCCTACCTCAAGGAAGGTGGTTAGCCCCACGAGCTCTGAGAGTGGAACTGTTCAGAGATCCCTGGGAGGCTGACATACCACAGGCATCCTCCTGTCTTAGGATCTCGAGGTCCTGAAATGTTGGGATCTTAGAATGCAGAACTTTGGAACTATGGAAATGTGTTAGGATTAGAATCAGTAACTCTACAGCTAGCACTGGGGTAGAGGAGCTTTACATCCCATTTATCTGGTATCCTTCTCCCTCCTCCACATTATTAGGTAGAACTATATGAAATTACCACTTTGTAGGTTGAAAATACTCAAATATTGGCAATTTTATGTGGGTCAACCTAATACAAATAGGGTCCATAAAGCAGAACTTTGACCATGTTGGAAACTTCTGTGGGTGTCACGTGAGGCACTGTGACAGGGGAAACACGTGCCCCAACATTCTTCCCAAATGGCTCACTAGAAAACACATGGCTGAATCCTCTAGCCTTCTTCTTGAACCGAACCTCACTTTTTCCATCCCATTCATTCAACAAACATATGTCAAGCACCCACCATAGGCCAGGCACAGGGCTGAGCTCTCATCCCTTCTCACAGCTGTGTTTCTATCCCCAGTATTTTCCTCTGTCTGTCTCTGTCTCTCTTGGCCCCAAGCATCTCCTCTCCAAGCCCCATTCTCCTCTCAGTCCTTCTTGTCTGCCAGCCCTCACTCCCACACATCCCCTGTTGGGCCTGATTCCCCCCAAAGTGCCAACCCCACCCCCACAATCTTGTCTCTCTGCCCCTTTCCCTGCTTCCGAGGAACATGCCTGGACTCGGGTCCCCTCGGAGGTAAGAGAGGAGGAAAACAGGGTCTTAGGCCTGGCTGGGTGGGTAAGGAGTGGCATAAGCAACTGCAGGTGGGGCTGGCATCTCTTCAGAGACCGGCCCTCACATGGCTTGGATTTGGCATCCATAGGACTCGAGCCAGATTGAGCTGTTGAAGGAGCTGCTGGATCTACAGAAGGACATGGTGGTCATGCTACTGTCACTACTAGAAGGTAAATGCCCAGTGGGTGGGGATGAGGGGAGAGTAAGAGGTGCAGACAAGCCTGAGAATGCCCTCTGAGACCCAGGAGACCCTAACCTTCAACCCCATCTGACATGTCAGAGTCACTGGGTTGATAAAAAGTTACAATAACAAGCTTAGCAAACAGTTACTGAGCACTTACTATGCACCCTGACTGTGCACATATTAGTTTATTGAATCCCCAGAGAAATTTTAATAAAGTAGGTAGCCTGGACACTTCTGAAAAATTTATATACTTAATAGTTATTTATTTGTTAAGTGTGTCCATTAGTTTTTGCTGCCTATCAAATATCCTCAAGAATTAGTGACTTAAAGCAACCGCAATTTATTACTAATTAATGAGACAATTAAATTAGAAGACAAAGAATTTTTCTATAGAGGTTCATAAAGAGGGCTGTCACTCTTTTATATGGCTGTATAGTACTCCATTGTGGGTATACAGTAACTCATAGCTAAGACCATACCGATGGACATTCAAGTTTTTAAAAAAATATTTTGCTATTACAAGCAACGTTGCAGTGAATAATCCTCCTACAGTGTTTCAATATTTTGGTAACTAGCCATGACCTTTTAAAAATTAAAAGGTTCCTTTAAACATCAGAGTTTCCACTTTCTTGAAAAATTGAAACATTTGTGCCTCTGGGTCCACATTCTCACATGGCGAAAGTCAGTTGGACTGGATTTAATAACTGAAGTATATCGGTGTTAAATCTGATTTCAATGACTGCACTGTGACTATAAAAGAGAACATCTTTGTCTTTTAGGACATATACACTGAAATGCTTAGGATTAAAAGGTCTCATGTTTGCAGCTTACTCTCAGATGATTCAGCAGAAGAAAACTGAGAAGTGGGGGCAAGAGGGGAATTAGAAAGCCAGTGTGGCAAAATGTAAACAATTGGTGAATCTGGAATATAGGAGGGTTCCCATGCACTATTTTTGCAACTTTTATGTAAACTTGAAATTATATTAAAATTGAGAGGTACAAAAAAAGACTAGAACCAGTTTGCTTTAGATGGAGGGTGGGATCCCAGTTTTCCACTGTCTCCACTTCTCCCTGCTGACTTAGCTTTGGCCAGCCTCACTCGCCTGCGGACCTGCCCGGCCTCTGTGGATTGGTGGAAGGCTTAAGCGTGTGAGGTCTGAGGTTATGCAGCTCTGGGTTAAAGTCCTCCCACCCCCTTTCTGGCTATGTAACCCTGAATATCTGACTCTCTGGCTCTCATTTCCTCCTGTGTAAAAATGGGTAGTAACACCCCCCCCCCATACAAAGATGAGACCGTGCCAGGGCAGCATTTGGCACAGACCTGCTGTTAGCTTATGCCATTGTTATATTTACTGATGACTGCCCCACCTCTCAGGGGAGGCAGACAAAGACAGGACCAGCCAGGCTGGCACATAATGCCGATGCAGCTCAGGAAGTGACCCTACCCTTCCACCAGAGGCTTGTGAGCTGGAAAGGGTGGTGAACCTGGTGGGGTTCCAGAAAGGAGGCTCTGCTGGGCTGCACTGACCTGGGACTGCCCACAGGGAATGTGGTGAATGGCATGATTGCCCGGCAGATGGTGGACATGCTCGTGGAATCCTCATCCAACGTGGAGATGATCCTCAAGTTCTTTGACATGTTCCTGAAACTCAAGGACATCGTGGGCTCTGAGGCCTTCCAGGACTATGTCACTGATCCCCGTGGCCTCATCTCCAAGAAGGACTTCCAGAAGGTGGGTGCTGGAAGGCAGATGGGTGGGGGGTGCCAAGTGCCAGTCATGCCCTTCCTGGTTGCCTGCCTTGGGCAAGAGACTTCTTTGCGAGCCTCAGTTTCCTTATCTGTAAAATAGGGATAAAACAGTCCTTTGAAGATGAAATACATTAACACAAATGAGAATCTTTATTTCTATTTTAATTTTTTAATAGTCGTAATGTTAGCATCATTATACACAGATCAGTTATTCAGATGATAAACATTTATTGGGTTTCCTCTCTGTGCTGAGCCTTGTGCTGGTACCATGGACACAGCAATGACTGAGACAGACACAGTGCTGCCTTCATGGGGCTTATAGTCCAGTGAGGGAGGCAGTCATTACCACCACTACCGTCTAAATCATGAGGCTGTTAGGAGGGGAGTACAGGGACGGCTTCATCCAGGAGCCCGCTCTTCTGCTTCTGTAAATCCTTCCTCCCAGCTTTGCCCTCTCTCCCTACGTAACCCCAGGGAAGTCATTCATCTGCCCTGATCCTCAAGCTCCTCCTCTGTGAAATGGGACCAGGATAATAACAATAACATTAATTATCTCATAGGTCTTGTGTGAGGGTGGACAGTGCCTAGAATACTGGAGCACTCAAGAAATGTTACCTACTAGTATTACCGCCAGATCTTTTCCATCACCATTTGGTTAACATTTTTCAAATAACTTCAGGCCTATAGAGAAGTTGCAGGAACAGTATATAGAATTTCTGAATATCTTTTCACCCAGATTGCCCAAATGTTAACTTTTTACCACATTTGCTGTATCGTGGTTCCCCTTTATCTCTAAATCCTTCAGCGTGTATATCCTGAGAACAAGTTCATCCTTTTACATAACCACAGAACAATTATGCAAATCAGGACTTTAACATTGATGTGGTGTTGCTATCTACAGACCTCATTCAATGTTTGTTCATTGAAGAAATTGTTTTCCCTGTCAAGGATCCAATCCAGGATCAGGAATTGCTTTTAGGCAGCTTGTCTCTTTACCCTCCTTCAATCAGGAACCCTTCCATGGTCTTTGCCCTTTATGACCTTGACGTTTTTGAAGAATAGAGTTGCTTAATGTCCCTCAGTGTGGATTTGTCTGAGTTTCCCCCATGATGTGATTCAGCTCATACATCTTTGGCAGGACTATTATAAAATATGATTTGTCCATTTCTGTGTCCTTCATAGAAGTGATGTGTCCTTCTCAGTGCAGCATATCAGGAGGCACACGATATTGGTTCTTCCCGTTACTGCTGGTGTTAGCTTGGCTCATTGGGTTAAGGTGGTGTTTACCAGTATCTAAATTATCCAAAGATACTATCTACAGTACCTAAAGATATGATCATTCCCTTTACCATCTGGTGAGGATGTGCTCTGAGACTGTGTTAACATCCTGCTCGCTGTCTAAGGTTAGCATCCACTGACCGGTCTTGCCTGAAATGATTATTACTATGGTGATTGACACATGGTGGTTTTCTAATTCATCATACCCTTTACCTTTATGAGGTACTGTTTTACTGTAAGGAAGGGTTTTTCCCTTCCCTTTCATTTATGTCTCATTCATCCATTTATTTCTTTAGTTACATCAGTATAGACTCATGTCTTCTTATTTTATTCTCGGGGTTGCAACCAGAATTGTCCATCAGTGTTGAAATAATCTCAGGGTGTCCTGAGTTGCAGATAGAGTGCCACGTGCCCTCCAGTCCCCGAGAGCCTCCCTGCCTCTTCCCCCTTCTCAGCCACACCTCACAAGCGCTGTCCACCCTCACTCACCCCTTTCTCGCCTCCTACCCCATCCCGGACTCAGGGCTTGCTGGCTTCTACCCTGTCACTCTGCCAGAAGTACTCTGAACAGGTTTGCCAGTGAGCTCTTTGCCCCTGAATCTCTCCTCTGACTTGTCATCTTGGGCCACAGTTGGCCATTTCTGTCCTCCCCCAGCAATGGCTGCCTACTGGGCACACACTCCTGTGACCCCTGCTTTCTCTGCCAACCCCTCACAGCCTCTTAAATGTCACCGTCCCTGAGCCATCCACCTTCCAGAATAAGAGCTAGTATTTACCATGTTCTCACTATGTGCCAGGTCCTGTGTGTACAGTACAGCAACTTTCCTTACCCTCTGTGGTAAGGACTATTTTGTATTCCCATTTTACAGAAGTGGAAAGGAAGCACAGGGAGGTGAAGTGACATGCTCAAGGTCACACAGCTCATAAATGACCAAGCTGCGATTAGAATTCAGGCAGTCTGGTTCCAGAATAAACTGCCTTGGTATTCATCCAGTTAAGTCCAACAGTCCATGAGCACCTCCTGGGTGCCAGGCTCTGGCTGATAGTTCCAGCCCACCCTCAGGACTGACGGGTCTAGGGAGAGTCTCTCTGGGGCTGCAAAGAACTAGAAGCACTCCACAGGAGCTAGAGTCACATCATTAATTTCTGAAATGGTTCTGCTCAGCAAAGAAAACCATCAGCAAAATGGAAAGGTGACCTATGGAATGGGAGAAAATATTTGCAAACCTCATATCTGATAACAGGTTAATATCCAAAATATACAAGGGACTCATATAGCTAGATAGCAAAAAAAACAAATAACCCAATTTAAAAATGGGCAGAGGACCTGAATGGATGTTTTTCCAAAAAAGACCTACAAATGGCCAGCAGGTACATGAAAACATGCTCCACATCACTAATCATCAGGAAAATGCAAATCAAAACTACAATGAGCTATCACCTCACAGCTGATGAAATGGCTAATATCAAAAACAAGACGGAAGAAACATGATGAGGATGTGGAGAAAAGGGAACCTTTGTGCCCTGGTGATGAGAATGTGAACTGGCGCCACCACTGTGGAAAACAGTATGGACATTTCTCAAGAAATTTAAAATAGAACTACCATGCAATACAACAATCCCATTCCTGGATATATATCCAGAGAAAAAGACACCATTATCTTGAAGAGATATCTGTATGATACCATGTATCAGGTATCACAGTACTATGTATTACCGTTGACAAGGTGTGGAAACAACCTAAATGTCTGCCAGTGGATGAATGGATAATGAAGATGTGATATACATTTAATGTATATGTCATATATATCATACATATCTACGTATCTTATCTACGTAGATATAATCATTCAGCCTTTAAAAAGAAGGAAATCCTGTCATTTGCGACAATATGGATGAAACTGGGGGGCATTATGCTAATGAAATAACTCAGCCAGAGAAAGAAAAATACTGCATGTTATCACTTACATGTGGAATTCTAAAAAAAATCAAACTCATAGAAACAAAGGCTAGAAAAGTGAGCATTCAGAAGCTGGGGGTGGAGGAAATAGGAAGAGGTTGTTAAAAGAGTACAAATTTTCAGTTGTAAGATGAATCAAAAGAGAGAAAATGAGTACAGATCCCTCTTCATTGTTCAGGGCTTCACAGATCACAAGGCTGATGCCGTGTACACACTGCTTTGTAGTTCAGTATCTCTGTTTCACAGAGTGACGAGCCACCTGTAACTTTAAAAGTGTGCATTGGTTTTATTTTTTTCAAATAAATAATACATTCACGTAATTAAATGAGCAAAATATAACAAGGTATGAAATGAGAACTCATTCCCCTCCTTTCTCAGCCTGCCCTTCCCCGACCCCCACTGCTATGAGGAAGCATTAGTTTCCTTTGTATCTTTCCGTCATTTTTTCAGATATTATTTTCTTCCTTTCCTACATAACAGATAGTAAACTACATATACATACATATTCATACACTGGTCTGTATCATTTAACAATATATTCTGGAGATGCGAGAAGTGACCTCATTCTTTTCTTACAGGGGCACAGTATTCCGCTCTATGTAAATATTATGGTTTATTTGATCGTTCCTTATTGATGGACACTTGCTTTGTTCCCAGCCTTTGTCTATTACAACACATGCTGTGGTCGGGGCTGCCGCGGACAGTCGCAGGAATTGTGCACTGTACAGAAGTGCAGTCCATAGTACAGAGATTGTGAATTTGTACAACAGATTTCCAACACATGGGAGTAAACGTGAAGAAGGTTTCATATGGGCCACTAGCAATGCTGACTGCAGTGATTGCCCGTGTACATATGTCATGCTGTATGCACCTGCAGAATCTTATATCTAAGGATAAGCTCCCAAAAGTGGGATTGCTGGGTTAAAGGGAAAATGCCTTTGTCATTTGGATAGATTTTGTCCTCCATTTTCCCCTCTCATTAACAATATATGAGGGTGCCTCTTTCCCCACGGCCTTGCCACCAGACTTCGTTATCAAATATTTGGACTTTTGCCAATCTGATAGGTGAAAAATGGTATTGCAGTGCAGTTTTAATTTACATTCTCCTGTCATGAGTGTAGTTAAGCATCTTTTCATTGCTATTTCTTTTATATTACTTGTTCAGTGAACTGACCATGGCCTTCCTTATTTTTTATTGGGAGGTTGGTATTTTATTTCTTGATTTCTAGGGGCTTTTTCTATATTAGGCTGATTATAATGTTGTTAGTGATAGGAATTGCACCTATTTTTCCTAGTTTGTCATTGGTCTTTTGTCTTTGCTTATGATTGTTTTTTTTTCTTTTTTTGCCATGCAGATACTTGATTTTTGTGTAGAAAATAATTAGAAATATTTTTTTAACTTTTAATGAAATACGTAGTACAGGAATACATTACTCTTGTAAATAAATTCAGAACTTAGATCTGTGGTTGAGGTCATCTTTGGCCCCCACCCCTAATCCTGTTCTCATCCCACCTTTCCAAAGACTGCCACTGTTAATCCCTGAGTGTACATGGCTCCAGACATTTATTTCTGCATTTCCATATATATGTAACTCTGCATTAAAAAAATATAGCATTGTTTTATGGTTTCTCAAGTTCTTCATGGTTGACAGACTTCTTGATGATTTGCAAAGCACATCTCCATTGATAAGTACTTTGCAGATTCCAAAAAATCTACTATAGTTAGGAAAGCCCTTTCTGGTAGTTGAAAACACATTCCTGGCTACATATTTATTCTTGGTCAGTACTGTTTTGAGGTTTTTATTTTTTTATCTCTCTAAATTAAAAGGCTTCCTTTAAAAAACATCTTTATTGAGATATAATTCACATACCATAAAATTCACACATTGAAAGTGTACAATTCAATGGCTTTTTAGTATGTTCACAGAACTGTGCAAACACTGCTACAATCTAATTTTAAAACATTTTAATTATCCCCCGCCCCCCCCAAAAAGAAACTCCATATCCTTGAGAACTCACTTCCCATCTCCCCCACTCAGGTTCCTGGCAACCACTAATCTACCTTCTGTCTCTATAGATTTGTTTATTCTAGACACTTTATATTAATGGAATTGTACAATACATGGTCTTGAAACACTTTCCTTTTATGTAATAAGCCACAATGTCATTATCACTTGTAACTAAAAACAAAACAGAAAATATCCACAGTTCTTTAAGTCATCAAATATCTAGTCAGTGTTCAAATTTCCAAATCTCATAAATATTACATATAAAATTCTTTTTCCTGAATCAAGATCCAAACAAGGCCCACCCATTGCAATTGTTGATACTTCCTTAAGCCTCACATTATTTATTGCTTCTTCTCCATCACTTTTCCTTTTCCTTACAGTTTATCTGCTGGAGACCCAGGTTGTCGGTCTGCATAGCAGTACTGGCCGACAGAAAGACAGTGAGAGCAACACGAACACTTTAAAATTTTTTCAGTACCTACGCTTTATAAAAAGCAAAGGGAAACATGTGAAATTAGTTTTTAACAATACAACGTATTATTTCAACATCTAATTGATACACAAAATTATTAGATTTCTTACATTCTTTTTTTTCATAGTAAGTCTTAAAATCCGGTATGTACTTTAGCCTTGCATCTCAGTTTGCACCAGCCACGGTGCAAGTGCTCAGTAGACACATGTGTCTCTTGGCTATCATTAGCTAGTTCTGTCCTGGTTGTAGTTTCCCATATTTTGAATCTGGCCGATGTGCCTCTGTGGTGTCATTTAATGTGTTCCTCTATCCCCTGTGTTTCTTGTAAACTGGGACTTAGGACAAAATGCTCCGTCAGATTGTGGTTTTGGTTTTGGTTTTGGTTTTGTTTTGCCAGCACTGTCCTTTGTGGTGTTGCATAAGTCCATCAGGAGGGACATCCTGTCCTGTCATCTTTTGTTGTGTGATGTCAGCAGCCGTTGATGTTCAATGCCCAGACTCCTTAGTTCATTAAAGATTGCAAAGTGGTGACATTCTCATTTCTGAATGTTTGACCATTTACCGAGCATTGTGTGGTTTCCCAAACACAGAGCACCATGCGGTTTCCCAAACTCTTACAAATCTTTGTATTTCACGTGCTCTTCAGCTTCTTTATGGTTTAAAAGGCAAGTTGAGGGTTTTTTTAAAGAATTTTTTAATTTTCAAAAATTGTAACAAAGTTGAAAACTTCTCAGTTTTCAAGGGGCTTAATTCATTTGACAAAAAATGTATTGAGCACCTATTGTGTGCAGCATCCAGCAAAACAGACAGAAATCCTGCACTGAGACTGATAGCCTAGTGGGGAGGAACAGATGAAAACCACTAAATAACAAAATAATTGCACGTTATAATCTGTGGTCGGAAGGAGGTGAGCAGGGTAGTGTGTAAGAAGCTACTAGTGGGTGGAGTAAGTCCTATGAACTGGGTGGCCAGGGAAGGCCTTTCCAGGAGAGGACACTGAAGCCAAGAGCTGAAAGGTACAGTGTAGAGGTGGGGCAGGGAAGGTTGTGGCGTCCCGGGCAGGGGGGACAGCAGAGGTAAATGCTGAAAGGTGGAAACCAGAGGGATGGAAAGGAGGCCAGCATGGCTGGAGAGGGCTGTTGAGAGGAAGAGAGCAAGAGATAAAATCCAAGAGGTGAGGCAGGCAGACGTGCAAGGTCTGGTTGGTTGCAGAGAGGACTGTGACTTTTAACCTGAATGAGATGGAGCCAGGGAAGGATTCTGAGCAGGGGAAGGATGTGACCTGACTCAGATGTTTACAGGGTCCCTCCAGCTGTGTGTGAGGAACAGACTGTGGGGAGAGACAGGGAGCAGGAAGGCCAAGGAACAGGTTGCTGTGATGGTGCAATGGGAGACAATGGGGAACAAATCCAGAGCGGGAGCCACGGAGGGGGCAGAAGTGTGTGGGTCCTGGACTTGTTGAAAGCAGAGCTAGATTTGCTGACTGGATCAGGTATGGGTGGTGAGATAAGAAAGAGTCAAGGATGACTCAAAAATTTTAGCTTGAGCACCTGAGTGGGTAGTGATGCTGTTACTAAGATGGGTAAGACGGTGGGAAGATAGGTTTTGAAATCAAGGTTTCAGTTTTGGCCATTTCCAACTTGGGGTAGAGATCCACAAAGAGGTGTCAGGTAGGGCTCCAGCTCTTAGTGTCTGGATTCGGGGGAGAAGTCAGAGCTGGGATGTGGACTTGGCTACTCTTGGACAGGATGGCATTCAGAGGCTTGGGCCTCACTGATATCTTCGTGGTGAGCATATATCAAGAAGGGGGTGTAAATTCCAGGCCTGGACCCCCTCCTGAACCTTTATTGGAAGAGAAGGTCTAGAAGACAAGAATCCAGCAAAGGAAACTGACAGGTCAGAAAAGAAGGTATTTCAAAATCAGGGGCTAGACAGACATATGGACGCTGACATAAGAGAGAGCAGCAAATCGTATGCGCAGAGTCCAGCATTGAATGGAGGGGACGGATGGAGTCCCAGGCTATAGATGAGGGGGCTTTTATAAGGGGCTCTGTCATACTGCATCATAAGGGGAGGAGGTGAGGAGTTCCTGTATGATTTTGTCTCTACATTCTGTGGTTTCTAAAGCCCTTCATGATTTGCAAAGCATGTTACTCATTTAGAAAGCATCTTGCAAAGTTCTTGGCTACAAAGCACTTTTGAGAGCCAGAAGATCTCGCTTCTGTTCATATACTAGAGCGGCACTTCTCAAACTCACGTTGCAACCCATCTGTGGGTCCTAGAATTAATTTAGTTAAGCCATGACCAACATCTTTTAAAGTCAAATAGAATAGAACATTGTGGAGTGTGTTGCATGACGAAAGTCAGAATGTGTCAGGAAAGGTGGGTTTTTTTTTTTTTGAGTCATATTGTAAAATGCATTCTTACTGTGGGTACGGCCAAAACATTTGAAAAACTGCCCTAGAGAATCTCTTGAAAAAAGTACATAGGAGATGAGCACAAGAATGTGTGATGGAAGTGTCGTCAGTGAAGTGAAAAGACTGTAAACAACCTGAATGTCCACCATCAGGAGAATAAAGTATTATATTTATAAAACAAGACTCCTACATAGCAGCAGAAAATGAATTCGTTTGATCTATGTATCAACATAAATAGATCTTGAAAATATAATTGAGTGAAAAAACAAGTTTCAGGTTACATGATTATAAGAGAAATTCTTTAAAGCCAAAAAACTCACAGGATACTATGTATTTTTTGTGAGAAAATCATGGGATATAGGTAGTAAAAGTGTCAACACATGGTTGGAAAGATAGACCAACTCCAGAAAAGTGGTTACCTTGGGGGAGGTGGGGGGGGATGGGGCAAGGGAAGGATATTCACAAGGGCTCCAATCATATCTGTAATGTTGTAGTTCTGAAATACCTAGTATTTGAGAAATGTGTCATCATGAATATTTCTTAATTCTGGGGTTATGGATATATGACTCTTTGTTCCCAGTTGAAATTCAGAGGCCTCCACTGTGTCCGGTGTCAATTATTTAGTTGCTGGAGATGCAGGCGGTGGCGAAAGGGTCTTGGATCCGGGGAGGAGGTGGGGCATGTATTAGCACCCTAGCCTTGACGGGGCTGCCCTGGGGGAAAAAGTAGTTACCTAACTTGGAGATAGAAGGAGCCAATGTGGGCAGAACTGCAGGACTGACCTTTGAGCAAGGGACAAGGCCAGCACAGGGACAAAACCGAGGGTGGGGGGGTGGGTGCAGAGAGCCAGCCTGCGCTGAATGTCATCAATTCATATCATACCATCTCTGAAAATAGAATGTGTCTTACACTGGACTGAGGCTCAGCCTTGTGGAGGTCCAGAATTTCAGCCTTCCCTGTGCCAACCTGCTGGGTGTCGGCTTTGGGTGCTAATTACATGAGTCTGAACTTTTCTGTTTTTATGAAAAGTCCATATAGTTTGAAGAAGTGCATTGAGGCTCCCCAGGCACCCCTTTGATCTCCCCTGCTGGCCCCTGCCCACCTCCAGGCCATGGACAGCCAGAAGCAGTTCACCGGCCCGGAAATCCAATTTCTGCTTTCCTGCTCCGAAGCGGATGAGAACGAGATGATCAACTGTGAGGAGTTCGCCAATCGCTTCCAGGAGCCGGCCCGAGAAATCGGCTTCAACGTGGCGGTGCTGCTGACCAACCTGTCAGAACACGTGCCCCACGATCCGCGCCTGCGCAACTTCCTCGAGCTGGCCGAGAGCATCCTTGAGTACTTCCGGCCCTACCTGGGTCGCATCGAGATCATGGGTGCCTCGCGCCGCATCGAGCGGATCTACTTCGAGATCTCGGAGACAAACCGCACGCAGTGGGAGATGCCCCAGGTGAGCAGACCTGTGCCTGTGCATGCTCACCTCCCAGGGCCGGGCACCTTGCACGCCGGGACCCCACGATGGGCTGTGTTTTCATAGCTGCTCTGCAGGCCTTGGTGGGCTCTTGCTCTGCTTATGCAAGCCCATGCCCACCCTTTTGCACACATTTTACAGATCCTGCTGTGTCAGCACATCCCTGGTTCTTCCTGCCCACCTCTTGCAGACTTTACCCACACATGGATGCACACCCTTTGTACACACAGCAGCATTAGTGTGCTGCCCAAACACCTTGCCTACCACTTGCACACTCATCGTGTGACTCTAGTGTGGCCTTTTAGTCCTGATGCAACCACACCCACGTTCTCATGTACTGGAGCCCATGAGGTCAGACACCCCTCACTCACCTCCCCAGCAGCCCCTGGTATGTTATCCCTGGCCCTGGCCTACCCATGCCCATACTTTTACATGCTTACCTTGGGTGCTCTAGGGTGCCCTGGTATGGTGGCCCACCCCTTACCAGTCACCTAATGTGCGCCCAAACGCCCAGGGAGGCCCTAGCACACGATGCCCATCCCACTCATTCTGGGCACCTCCACATGGCTGTCTGCCTCCCACATGGCCTCACTGTAGCCCTAGTGGACCGTGATCACCCATGCCCCAGTGATTCTGGATACCCTCTCAAATTTACCCACAGAGGCCTTACCATCCGGGACCTTGGTGGCCAGTCCCACTCCTTGGCCTGATGAGCCCTGTATCAGCCCCTCATATGCGCAGTCTACAAATGATTGAATACCCCTTGTACCTGCACTTGCCCCAAGAGTACACTCATGGGGCCCTGGCACAGTCCCACGCACCTCACACACCCTGTCTCCAGCCCTGCTCACACATACTCGTATACCCTTGACACAGTTCTTTATTCCTGAGATGCCCCAGGCACCTGCACACTCCGCCCACATGCTCTTGCACCCCTTCCCAACTCACACTTGTAGCCCTCGAGGCTGGCACCCCGGTCACCTCCACAGCTGAGCCTCTGTGTCTCCCACTCGGTGACACCTGCTTCATGCACACCTGGGCTCAGGTCCTTCGCTGAGCCTGTTCCTCATGTTCTGGGCCCTCTTGCACTGACTCTGGGGTCCCCCTTGCACACACTCATGCCTGCCTCACATGCATTAACCCTGTCAATGGTAGACCCCTCACACACTGACACTCCCGCAACCCTGGTTTTGTTGCCGGGCCCTTGCCTGCGCTGTGTGCCTGTGCCCATCGTGGACTCTGAGCCCCCATGGTTGCACCCTTCCCACATGCTCCCATGTTGCCACAGCTTTCTCACACCTGATTCCTCCCTGAGTTCCTGGTGCCCTCATATACTCCACAGTAACCCTGCAGATTCTGTACCCTTCCCTGTGTCCCTGGGGCACCATTGCATAGTCGTTCCCCCTTCTGGCATAGAAGTGTTTGCAGCATCCTTGCACCTAGGACAGGATGCGTGGGTTCACTGCTGGCCCTTCTCACGTTTGTACACGCTATGAGGGTACCTCTCTTCCTCTCCCTACTCTTTCCCTTAGTGTTATTTCTCTAAACACTGCCTATTCACCATTTCCCATTTACACTTTCCACTGCTGGTAGAGACCAGTAGCCCTGCAGCGGCAGTAGTAACAGCCAACACCAGATGGCATTTGTTAGGCCCCAGGCGCTGTTCTAATCTCTCGGTACCTGTTAACTAATTTAATCCTCACACCAACTTTACAGTGTAGATCCTACTATTATCCTCCAATTTAAGGAGAGAAAATTAAGGCCCAGAGAGTTAACCACTAAGGTCACTTGGCTGTTCAGTGGTAGAATCCCTATTTGAACCCAGACCGGCTGGCTGGCTCCAGACCCTTGGTCCTCAACCACTCTGTCTGCTCAAAGAAGCTAAAAACGTGGATTCTGAAGCGCTGTAGCTTGTTGGGAATTGGAATCCTTTGCCTGCCATCTCTCAGTGGGGTCGCCCTGGACCCGTGACTTTCTGGGCCTCGATTTCCTCGTCTGTAAAATGGGGATAAAGTCCCTACCTCTAGGAGTGTTTGCGAGGATTAATGAGAAATATGTACAATGCGTGGTGAAGTCCTCACAGGAGCACCTACAGTGAGCGCGATATAGACGTGCTACTGATCGTAAAGACCACAGGGCGTAGGGAACCCGGGTTCACCCCGCCATGCCCCCCTCTGCGCGCGCTGCAGGTGAAGGAGTCCAAGCGCCAGTTCATCTTCGACGTGGTGAACGAGGGCGGCGAGTCCGAGAAGATGGAGCTCTTCGTGAGCTTCTGCGAGGACACCATCTTCGAGATGCAGATCGCCGCGCAGATCTCGGAGCCCGAGGGCGAGCCGGAGGAGAACGAAGACGAGGGCACGGCCGAGGCGGGCGCCGAGGGCGCGGAGGAGGGCGCCGCGGGGCCCGAGGGGGTGGCGGCCACGGCGGCGGCGGGCGCCACGGCGCGGCTGGCGGCGGCGGCGGCCCGGCGCTGCGCGGCCTCAGCTACCGCAGCCTGCGGCGGCGCGTGCGACGACTGCGGCGGCTCACGGCGCGCGAAGCGGCGGCGGCGGTAGCCGCGCTGCTCTGGGCGGCGGTGGCGCGCGCGGGTGCGGCGGGCGTGGGTGCGGCGGCGGGCGCACTGCGCCTGCTCTGGGGCTCGCTCTTCGGCGGCGGCCTCGTCGAGGGGGCCAAGAAAGTGACGGTGACTGAGCTCCTGGCGGGCATGCCGGACCCCACGGGCGACGAGGTGCACGGCGAGCAGCCGGCCGGGCCCCGGGGCGATGCGGACGGAGAGGGCGCAGGCGAGGGAACCGGCGACGCTGCGGAGGGCGCGGGCGACAAGGAGGCGGCGGCGCACGAGGCTGGCCCGGAAGGCGCCGACGGGGCTGTGGCCGTGGCCGACGGGAGCCCCTTCCGGCCCGAAGGGGCCGGCGGCCTCGGGGACATGGGTGACACGACACCAGCGGAGCCGCCCACGCCCGAGGGCTCCCCCATCATCAAGAGGAAGCTGGGGGTGAGCGTGCAAGAGAGGGCCTCGCGGTTTGGGAGAGCGGTGGTGTAGGAGAGACAGGGTGGGCGGAGACGCACAGAGCGAGGGGGAAGAAACGCGGGAGAGCCTGAGAGACAGGCGCGCAGAGACAGAGAGGGAGGCAGACAGAAAGAGACAAGGGATAGATACGCTGCAGTGGACTCGGAGATGGATTCCGGGAGAAAGGCTCGCGGTGAAAAGGTCGTGTTTCTGGGAGAGAGAAAAAGAGATCTGTAGCCAGAGAGCAAGAGATCCAGATTCACATTAAGAGGGTCAAAAGGATCAAGAACTAAGAAGAGCCCAGACAGAGTCAGGGACACTGAGAAAGACCCTCAGAGATGCAGACGGTGTGGGGAGTCAAGCAGTGCACTGTGACAGAGGCCCCTAAAGCATCCTCAGGCCCCTGGTGCCCTGAGTGCCCTGGGGCGTGGCTGTCAAGTAGATGGGCAGATGGGGGAGAATCGCTCCACTTGGAGTCAGCCTGACTCTGCACAGTGCTTTGGGCAAGGCGATCCATCTCCCTGAGCATCAGTTCCCCCTTTGTAAAGAAGAGCCGTAAGCCCTCTTTTGGCGTGGAGAGCTTGAAACTTAGATTGCCCCGGGGAAATGACCACAGAGGGACACAGAGAAGAGCAGGTGGGGCAGCACTGAGGGGCTCTTGGGGTGGGGCTCAGCCCTGACACTTGCCCTGCCACCAGGTGGCTGGAGAGGAAGAGGAGCTGCCTCCAGAACCAGAGCCTGAGACGGAGCCAGAGCCCGAGAAAGCTGAGTGAGTGGCCTTCGGCTCAGGGGACCCAGTCCCTATCACTGCCTCCCTCCTGGACTGGGAGCCTCCCGTGGTCAGGGCCTGACCACAGGAACCAGAACCGGCAGCCGTCCTTGTCCCACTGTGTCCTCAGCATCACCCAGCCCAGGCCCAGAGGAGGGCCTCTGTGCAAGGCAGTGGGGAACGAAAACCCCTGTCTTAACCCTAAGCCTTTGTGTGGGCCAGGCCTCTGTCTGAACACCTTCCCCCATACTTCATCTCAGTCTTCCTTCTCCCCATTCTGCCTTACTTGTCTCCTTCTCCAGGAAGCCTGCCTTGATACCCCGACTCTGAATTGAAGAGGTGTCTCCTCTGAGCTCCCGCAACTCCTAAATTCCCCCATCCCAGCCCTGACCACTCAGGGCTGCCATTGCTTGGTCACCAGTCTGTACCCTACTAGACTGGAGCCCCATGAGGGCAGGGCCTGAAATTGTCTCATCACTTTGTCCCCAGCATCATCTAGACCTGGGCCAGGCATGGGGTGGGGGCTCCCAGTGCATGGCTACCAATGACAAAATGAATGGATGGATGGATTTCCCAGGCATCTCCTTACTCTGTCTGTGTCCTGCCTGCAGTGCTGAGAATGGGGAGAAAGAAGAAGCCCCCGAGCCCCATCCAGTGTCCCCCAAGAAGACAGCACCTCCCCCAGCCCCTCCAAAGAAGGAGGAGGCTGGAGGTGGGGGCCTGGAATTCTGGGGAGAACTGGAAGTGCAGAGAGTGAAGTTCTTGGTGAGGACCAGCAAGGGCATGCTGGCGCTCCCTCCCCGGGGACCCCCCAGGCCCATGTGCACCACCTCTCCTCCCACCCTGTGCTTGAGCTCGCCTGTGCTGAGCTCCTCTCTGAAAGGAAGCCAAGCTGGGCAGAGAGCAGAGATGTGGCCAGACAGAACCAGGACCTGGGCACAGGGCAGCGTTTTCAGGGAGTCCCCACGCAGCTCTTTGGCCTCTCTCCCCTCATGAGCTTCATCTGGGGCCACCTGCCTAGGGTTCCCACCCCCATCCTCTATCCAGAGCTGAATCCACATGAGGCCAGAGCTCTATTCCTCCCACCAGGGCCTGTTTCTCAGCTCTCCGCCTTTGGGTCGGAGCTGTCACACCAGCTCCAGCTCCTCCTGTTGAGGGGAGAGCTCACCTCTTCATCCAGGCCAGGAAGGAGGGTAGGGTCCTGCCTGTCCTGCTTCCTCCCAGGCCCAGCCTGATATGAGGAGCTGAGGGAGACATGTTGGGCAGAAGGCAGTTCAGTGAGGATTTGTGGGAAGAATGGGGGATGAGAGAACAGTGGAGAGAAAAAGGGGGAGAGATGTCCTGTGCCTGGGGTTAAGCAGACAGGTGACCTCACACAGGAAGCACCAAACCAGGGGGCCTGGGAGCCTGGACTCTGGAGCTTGACTGCCTGGCTTCACAGCCCAGGTCTGCCACTTCTTGGCTGTATGACCTTGAGCAAGACCTCTCACCTCCCTGAGCCTTGGTTTTCTCATCTGTAAAGTGGATGTATCAGCAGTACCCACTTCATAGGGGTATGGTGAGACCTAAACAAGTTCAGGCTTACAAAGCTCTCAGCCCAGGTCCTGGTATACAGTAAGCACTCAATAAATAGGGAGTTGTGGGACAGATATTAAGGATCCAGGTGCTTAGACTGTGGATGGGTGATGGGGTGACTTCTCCAGGGAAGAGGGTGGACAGTGAGCTCCTTCTTTCTCTTTCTCTCCTCATCCTAGAACTACCTCTCCCGGAACTTTTACACCCTGCGATTCCTTGCCCTCTTCTTGGCATTTGCCATCAACTTCATCTTGCTGTTTTATAAGGTGCTGGTCATGATGGGCCAGGATCAGGCACTTAGCAGGCTGTGGGGTGGGAGGCTCAACTCCTAACAGGTTCCCAGGGTCCCTGCAGCAAAGCAACAAAGTGTTGAGCTGGGGGTTCCCAGGAGGATTCAGGCTGGACACCTGGATCTTGGACCCCTGTGGGAGTGAGTGGGGGTGTCAGTGTCCATCTGGGGACAGATGCTCCAGTGTCCACAGGAGTCACGGCAAGGAGCTGGTTCTGGTGTGCTGTTCAGCTCGGCCACTTGCCAGTGTGTGCCCCCGGGTGCAGGCCTTCAGCTCTCTGCAACACCCGCTGATCACTGGCTCAGTTAAGCTTCTTTGCTTTCACTTAAGCTAAAGAGGAATTTGTAGGGAAGAGGACATGGGCAGCTCATGGAATGGAAGGAAAGGGCTGAGAACCAGGTCTTGCCAGGGATCTAGATAGTGGGACAGAGACTCAGACTAGCAGAGTGATCAGAGCATGGCTTCTCTGGGATTGAGTCCTGGCTCCACCACTCACAGGCTGCATGAAGTTAGGCAAGGTGCTTAACCTCTCTGTGCCTTAACTTCCTCATCTGTAAAATGGGATAATAGCATTACCTTTTAGAGCTGTGGGGATTAAAAGAGGATTTGTATGTGTAAAGCACTTAGAACAGTACCTGGCATACAGAAAGTGCTATAGAAATGTTAGCTACTTACTACTAATTTCAGGATTTGTGTTAATATTAGTGGTCAGTCTCCAGGACTCCACTGTCAAGATGAATCAACTCTAACAGCTTTCAGTCCTGTCACTCAGTTTTCAATAGTCAAATTCCCAGGACAGGGTTTGATTTGTTAACTAGGGCCCTGGGCCCGCCCCTTGATCTTGACTGACAGTCCCGCCGATACTGCACCTGATAGGGGCCCAGACCACCTCAGAAATGGAGGCTGTTCATTTTGTTAGTGGGCTCTGGGTGTGGCAGACCAGGTGCCAGGACACCTGGGTACCCACCCTGACGGATCTCCGTCCCCATTCAGGTCTCAGACTCTCCACCAGGGGAGGATGACATGGAGGGCTCAGCCGCTGGGGACCTGTCGGGTGCAGGGTCTGGCGGTGGCTCTGGCTGGGGCTCGGGGGCTGGTGAGGAAGCGGAGGGTGACGAGGACGAGAACATGGTGTACTACTTCCTGGAGGAGAGCACGGGCTACATGGAGCCTGCGCTGCGGTGCTTGAGCCTGCTGCACACGCTGGTGGCCTTTCTCTGCATCATTGGCTATAACTGTCTCAAGGTGGGCTGTGGCCACGGTTCTGGGCAGGGGCATGTTGTCCAGGACGGGGGGTGGCGGTGCTGGGGCATTGGCTGAGGGGGGTGGGGGGCATCTCACAGTGGTTGGGACAGAGAGGCCTGGATTTGGGGTAAAAGCTGGGGGACTGGGTACAGGGTTGGGGTGTTCAGCAAGGACAATATTCAAACTGGGGACTGATGCAGGACACAGATGAGGAACTGGGTCCTGTGACTATGTTAATTTCTGGATCAAGAGGCCAATTTGTCATTGGGATTATTATTTTCTGCATGTTGGTCCATTGGTGAATTAAGGTTTGTGGGATCTCAGACACAACATGGGAGCTAACAGGGATATGGATTTGACATCAGTTGTGGCCGGCATTTGTGATGCCCCATAAAGCATGTGATAAGAACTTTAATTTGGGCCCCATGAGATCTGTTTAAGCAAATCTTGATACTTGATTGGATGAACAGAGTCTTTTTGACTCAGAACTACTCATGCTGTTCCCTCTGCCTGGAATGTTTTCTCCACCTCCACCTCCTTTCTCCTGCCTCTGTTTATTCATCCTCCCTCCCTTGGGAAGCTGTGGTGGTGCTAGGCACCACCTCAGGGCTCTCTCATTTTTCTCCCATGCCAGCCCTGAGCCCTCTGCCCACATTTCCCCATCACAACCCTGATCGCTCTGGAAGAGGTCCCCTGGTGTGAGGTCCCACACAGGCTCCAGCAAAATCGGGCTCCTCCTGAGGCCGTGGTCTCCACAGGTGCCTGGCGCCCACCCCTTGCCTCCCTGCACAACCTAGGTGCCCCTGGTGATCTTTAAGCGGGAGAAGGAGCTGGCCCGGAAGCTGGAGTTTGATGGCCTTTACATCACGGAGCAGCCTGAGGATGACGACGTGAAGGGGCAGTGGGACCGGCTGGTGCTCAACACACCGTAAGGCCCGGCCCCCATGTTGGGGTGGGAGAGCAGCAGAGCTGGGTTTCCACTCCAGTCCGGCCTCACAAGGCTGGGGTTCCAGTCATTGCCGGTCCTGACTCATTCTCCCCAAGCCCTAGCCTTCATCTTGGTAATACAAATTTCCTGTGCATTAAAGTACCTGTGGGGCTGGGTGACAACTGGAGATTCCAGGGCCCAGGCCCTGGAGATTCTGATTCAGTGAGTCTGGAGTGGAGCCCAGGACCCTGCATTTTAAACCCCTGACCCCACATGTGATTCTCACATGCCATGAGTGGGAAATAGGAAATAATTTGGTTTTTAAGCTGAGTCCGGAGTGGGAATGAAGTGTGTGACGGCAGTGTGAGGGCCTCTGGACTCCCAAAAGTGCAGTCCCACCCACTCCATTTCCCCCCAGATCAAGTTCCATTTCATGTGTTCATACAGCAGGGTTGCAGGGTTAGAGGGAGACGTCTCTAGAATAAAAATGCCGGGTCCAGTTGGAACCCTGGGCTGGCCACACCCTCGCCAGGAATTCTTGGTCAAGTCACTTAGCCTCTCTGTGCCTGTTCTGTCAGGCGGGAATAAATCATAGCACCGACCTCACAAGGATCTTGTAATGATGAAATGAGTTAATGTAGTTTCTGGGGCACAGTAAGTCCTCTGTAAGGGTTGGGTGTTATTATGTTATGGCATCCTTTCTAATAGAGGTGGTGTGAGGAGGGAGAGAAGGCACACCAAGGACATGCTATGCTCTCACTCTCACCATCACATCTCACATTTAACTCACACATATTCAAGTACATGTACATAACAAGAGAGAAGGAAGGGGATAGAGAGAGAGAGAAATACCTGTTTAAACTAGTGTCTGCCCAAGACCTCGACTTCTAAATATTTCCCATGGAAAGGAGCCAAGCTCCTTGGAGAAGTAGCAAACTTGAGGGCTGGGACAGGAAACTACAAGGTGAGCCTTGATTCTCTTGTGTCAGAAAGCAAGGAAGTTCTCCATGAAAAAGGGTGACATGCTGAAAAGACCCAGTGCCTGTTGAAGGGGTTCCCACTGGACCAATCAGGGACCATTTAGGCATCTGTAAAGATAGGAAGTACCACGAAGTGAAATACATCAAACAGGTCAGAATCCATGCATTGATAAGCTTCAAGCGGGAGAAAGAGCTGGCCCCTGCAAAGGAAACACAACTCATTGGCCACCTTGCAGGATGCTAGGTATCAACTCATTGATCAGAAAACTGGTAAATAAGGGCCAGAATCATATCAAATAAAATTAAATACAGCAGTGTGAGACAGCATGGCATTCCCGTGGAGCAGGGCCAGGGCACTGGCTCGGACTCCTCCCCGCTCTTCCCACACAAGAACCCCCCACCTGAATGCAGTTCTGTCTTTTAACACATCCTGGCTCTGAATGCAAGCCCCTACCTCATCTGGGCCCCCCAAAGACTGCAGTGGGATAACGGTTGACCTTGGGCAAACTTCACCGAGTGAGATGTGAGCCCACTATGTGGGGTCCCCTGTGAGAAAGGCGTTGGAATTTCAAACCACCCTGGCCTGGCTGGTGGCTTCCGTTCCCTCCTGCCCCAACATCGCGCCATCTCTCTCTCTCTCTGTCTCTCTCTGTCTCTCTCTCTCTCTCGGCAGGTCTTTCCCCAGCAACTACTGGGACAAGTTTGTCAAGCGGAAGGTGAGAGGATGTGGATGGGGAGGTGGAAGGCCTGCTGGGCTGGGTTCCTCCTGCTCTCGGGCCTTCACAGCCCTGGCAAGCATTTGCTTTCTGTGTGACCTTGGGCTCGGGCTTTGCCGCTCTGAGGAGCGCCTGTGGCTGCCGCCTGGAAATGGGCGTGACAGTCACACATCCCTCTCTTGTAATGAGACGGTACACCTAATGAGCACAGCAGAGCACCTGGCCCAGGGCAGGCACTCCACAAATGTGAGCAACGAGGGAGGAAGTGAGGCATTCTGTTTTAAGCACACAGACTCTGGAGTCAGATGGCCTTCTTTTCCACTCCTAGCTGTTATCAACCTTTCTAATAGGGCCAACCCCACAGGGTTTGTTTTTTTTTAAAGATTATGTGACCTATGAGGTGAGCAGTATCTGGCACAAGGAAAACACTAAGTAAGGGTTGGCTATTACCATCATTCATCTACTCAACAAATGTTTATTAAGCACTTACTGTATGCCAGGAACCATTTAGGGACCAGCAGAAAACAACAGTGATTTTGACGTTCAAGTTGGAAAGACGGACGATGAGCACATTTTTAGCATTCAGGTGGTGATAAGTGCTGTTGAAGAAAAAAAAAGCAGTAAAGAAGGGCGGGGAGTGTGTGTGTGTGTGTGTGTGTGTGTGTGTGTGTGTGTGTGTGTGTGTTGGCCAAGAGAGGTTGCTCTTTCCTGTAGGGTGGTTAGGAGAGGGCAAGCTGATTAATAAGGAGGTGAGGGAGGGAGCCAGGTAGAAGTCTGGGGGAAGCATGTCTTAGGCAGGGGGCAATAGCTAGTGCAAAGGCCCTGAGGCAGGAGAGTGCCTGGTGTAACTGAGGAACTGTGAGGAGGTTGGTGTGGATGAGCAGAGTGAGGGTGAACGGGAGGAGATAAATTCACAGATGATAGGGCCTGGTTATTTAGGATTCCTTGTCTACTTAGTAATAATAAATTATCCCAGTTAATTTGGCTAATGAGTTGGCTGGACCTCTATCACTTTTTTACCTTTGCCCTGAGGATCTGCAGAAAGCTCTGGCCCATCTCCCCAGAATAGTACACTCTCAATTTCTTTTTTCTGTCTTTTTTTTTCTTAAGGTATCATTGATATACACTCTTATGAAGGTTTCACATGAAAAACAATGTGGTTACTATATTCACCCATATTATCGAGTCCCTCCCCACACCCCATTGCAGTCACTGTCCATCAGTGTAGTAAAATGCCACAGAGTCACTACTTGTCCTCTCTGTGCTACACTGTCTTCCCCATGATCCCCCCAACACCATGTGTACTAATCATAATACCCCTCAATCCCCTTCTCCCACCCTCCCCACCCACCCTCCCCCACCCCTCCCCTTTGGTAACTGCTAGTCCCTTCTTGGAGTTTGTGAATCTGCTCCTGTTTTGTTCCTTCAGTTTTGCTTTGTGTTATACTCCACAAATGAGGGAAATCATTTGGTATTTGTCTTTCTCTGCCTGACTTATTTCACTGAGCATAATACCCTCTAGCTCCAACCATGTTGTGGCAAATGGTAGGATTTGTTTCTTTCTTATGGCTGCATAATATTCCATTGTGTATATGTACCACATCTTCTTTATCCATTCATCTACTGATGGACACTTAGGTTGCTTCCATTTCTTGGCTATTGTAAAAAGTGCTGCCATAAACATAGGGGTGCATCTGTCTTTTTGAATCTGAGAAGTTGTATTCTTTGGGTAAATTCCAAGGAGTGGGATTCCCGGGTCAAATGATATTTCTATTTTTAGTTTTTTGAGGAATCTCCATACTGCTTTCCACAATGGTTGAACTAGCTTACATTCCCAACCAGCAGTGTAAGAGGGTTCCCCTTTCTCTGCATCCTCGCCAGCACTTGTCCTAGTCTTTTTGAAGTCGGCCCACCCTAACTGGTAGTACACTCACAATATCTTGCATAAAGTTCAGAGTGTCCCCAGAGCTTCCCAGTGCAGGCCATGGCTCTTCCCCACTCCAGCCGTGTCTACACGGCTCCACTCTCTCCATGCAGGTCCTGGACAAGCACGGAGACATCTATGGGCGGGAGCGGATTGCTGAGCTGCTGGGCATGGACCTGGCCACACTGGAGATCACAGCTCACAGTGAGCGCAGACCTGAGCCGCCACCGGGGCTGCTTACCTGGTGAGCCAGGGATGACCCTGGGTGGGCCTGGCGCAGGCAAGGGAGGTGGCCAGGGTCTTACCCTCAGGCATCTGGCCATCCCTCTTCCCGTTACCGTGCACAGGATCATGTCCATCGACGTCAAGTACCAGATCTGGAAGTTCGGGGTTATCTTCACAGACAATGTGAGGAGGGGCCCTTAGGTGGGGAAGGGACAGGCAGGAGAAGGCCCTAAGAGGCTTGGGGGCTCCACCTCCAGGTAGCCCTGACCAGGGACTGACTCCTGGGCCTCTATGCACCGCTGACCTCGGGTGCCCCGTGACCTGCCCAGGGCTCCTTATGTCCCAGAATGCTCTTGAATTCCCAGACTGTGTCCTTCTGCAGAGGGTTCCCCAACCCCCCAGGATGGTTTCTCACCCATAGTGCCCCTGGTCCTCCAGATACTCCCTAGCCGTTGATGGCACCCTCATCCTCAGGGTCCCCCTGACCCTCTCGAATGTGCTCAGGCTCCCTGAGTGTCCTGTTTCCCAGAGCGCTCCCTGTGACCTCTGACCCTGTGTGCCCACAGTCTTTCCTGTACCTGGGCTGGTACATGGTGATGTCCCTCCTGGGTCACTACAACAACTTCTTCTTTGCTGCCCACCTCCTGGACATTGCCATGGGGGTCAAGACACTGCGGACTATCCTCTCCTCCGTCACCCACAATGGGAAACAGGTGCGGAGAGGGCCCAACTGAGGGATGTGAGCCTGGCAGGGATGGGGCAGGGACGGAAGGGGGAGGGCTGGGCAGCTGGGCTGAGGGGCGGGGCGGGCTGAGCTATGGTGAGTGTGGGTCCTGAGACCCCTGGGGGTGGGGGGTGAGGACCGGAAAGGCCGAGGGCGGGAGGGGCAAGCTGAGGCGAGCTGACTGGCCACCCGCCCGTTTCCAGCTTGTAATGACCGTGGGCCTCCTGGCGGTGGTGGTCTACCTGTACACGGTGGTGGCCTTCAACTTCTTCCGCAAGTTCTACAACAAGAGTGAGGATGAAGACGAGCCTGACATGAAGTGTGATGACATGATGACGGTGAGCCCCTTGCCCGGATGTTCTTGGGCGAGTTCCTGAGCCTCCCTGATCCTCAGTTTTACCATCTGTAAAAGGGGTTCATAATGATACCCACTTCAGTGACTTACCGTGAGGGTTCAGTAAGCTGGTACTTGTGAGGTGCTTTGCCTAGTGCCAGGCACATAGTCAGTGCTCAATAAATGTTAGCTCCTGCTGTGATATTACTGGAGCCTTTAAAGTTGTTTTCATTATTGGAAATGTCAATAAACAAAGTGCTCCTACAACTTAGAAGCCAAGTGATTTGGGGCAGGCTGTTCAACCTCCCCATGCTCTGGTATCCTTGCTTGCTAAATGGGTGGATAATAACAGCGCTTGCATCCTAGGGATGCTTTTAGGACTCTGCAGTGCTCCCCGACTATCTAAGACTTAAAAGTCTTAGACTCGGGCCTGGCCTGTTCTAAGGATTGCATACGTGCTAGCCACGATCACTATGTATAATGAAAAGTTTCACCTAAAGTACCAGCACGTTTATATTTTCTCTTCTATTCTGATATTGGCGGTTATCACCCAGAGTGAATTTAGCCTGTCAAAGGCGTGGGCCACACTTGAAAGAATCATCTCAAGGCTTCTCTCAGCAGATGTCCTGTGATCTGGCACCATACTCTCAGGCCCCAGTCTGACATGTGAGGCCCCACCAGACCTGGTATTGTTACTCATAGTCTTGTTCCCACAGCAGTCACTAGCCTTAGCTCTTCCTCAAGGTTCTCTCACCTCCTGGGAACACAGAAACAACAAGTATGAAGTGTCCCCCAACGGTCAGGCAGACCACGTCCCCGCTTCTGCTCAGAGCTTTCTTGGGCCTCCCCAGTGCTGTGTGGGTAAAACCGAATCCCTTTACCATGGCTGACAAGCCTGGGGAATAGCTAGCCTTGCCTGAGTTGAACCACAGTGCTTGTTGCTTCTTGCTCTCTGGCTGCCCGGGGCTCTTTCAGTTCCCCTAAGACCATATGCTTCCTCCCGACCCAAGCCCTTTGCACCTGACATTCTCTCTGCCTCCCACCTCAGGCACTATGTACACACACAACCCCTTCACTTGACACCTCACCTTTCAACTTAAATGCTGCCTCCTACAGGAAGCCCTCCCTGACCTTTGGCTGACCCTCATTTTTCTCCCTGCTCTTGCTCACAAGAGCTCTATTTTCCAGTCTTGCTGAACCTCTTTCTGTTCCTCAAAAAAGCAAAATGTATTCTTTCCTCCCCCCAATGGTGACATAGCACATGTGGTTTTCTCTGCCTGGAACAGTTTCTCCCACCTAACACCTCCTTCAGGTCCCAGCTCACACATGTCCCCTCTTCCAGGAAGCCTTGCCTGATCACCCAGACTGGATCAGGCTTTCAAAGCTTCCAAGCTTCCTGTGCTTCTGTCACCTCACCCCTGATCACACTGCACTCTCCCCGTCCTGGCCCTGACCCTTCTGCCTGTCTCTCCCTATTACAGCCCTGGTCATTTCGGGGCTGTCACTGTCTGATGCTGTGTTTGTGGGCCCCATGAGGATTGGGCCCAGGGCTGTCTCAGGCATTGCTGTTTCCTGACCCCTAGCCCCGGGTCCTGTAGACACTCAGAGGATGCTGAGTGGTGAACGTGTGGTCAGTGTGCTTCTCACCCTCCCTCTGCAGTGTTACCTGTTTCACATGTACGTGGGTGTCCGAGCTGGTGGGGGCATCGGGGACGAGATTGAGGACCCAGCTGGTGATGAATACGAGCTGTACCGGGTGGTCTTCGACATCACCTTCTTCTTCTTTGTCATCGTCATCCTGCTGGCCATCATCCAGGGTCAGTGCTCGTCGGTTTGGAGGAGTGGGAGCTCAGTGCCCAGAGGCAGACCACCTCCTTCAAGAGTGCAAGCCCAGGAGTCAGTCTGTCTAGATTTATATCCTGGCTTGGCCTCTCCCTGTGAGACTTGGGGCAAGTCATCTCTCACGGTCTCCGTTTCTCCATTAGTAAAATGGGGATATTAACTATACGAACCTCATTGGGCTGTTGTGAGAATTAAGGCAGTTCATAGATGTCTGTGTCTGGCTTGGAATAAGTACTCAGTAAACACTAGGTATTATTATTAGGAAGCAGGGTAAATTAGGGAGACGAGCATGGAAGGCCAGGCTCAGAGTAAGTAACCAGAAGAGGGAGGAGTCTGAACTGGGTCAGAGGTTGAGCACTGACTCGCGCTGCTCACCCTCCACCCCAGGTCTGATCATTGACGCTTTTGGTGAGCTCCGAGACCAACAAGAGCAAGTGAAGGAAGATATGGAGGTAGGTCAGGTCTGGGGTTGACCCAGAGGTATTGAGGGACTCTCAGGGGTGAAATGGGCCTCATTCTGATGTCTGCCGCCACCACAGACCAAGTGCTTTATCTGTGGCATCGGCAGCGATTACTTCGATACGACACCGCACGGGTTCGAGACTCATACACTAGAGGAACACAATCTGGCCAATTACATGTGAGCATGGGCCCACTGGCCAATCGGGGTGGAGGCGTGGCCATCGACAGCCAGGGGCAGGATACTGGTCATTGGCCTGTTAAGGAAGGATCGGCCCCTGTGGGTGGAGTCCCAGCCAGCCAATCAGGGGGAAAGTAGGAGTGGTGCTGACTTGCTGCCCTTCCACCCCAGGTTTTTCCTGATGTATTTGATAAACAAGGACGAGACAGAGCACACGGGTCAGGTAAGGGGGGCGTTAATGGAAGGCCTGTGGGCAGGGACATGGAGTTTTAACATAAGGTCAATCAGCAGGTGGCAGTAAAAAGCTCCTATCAATATAAAGAGTTTAAAGATGTGACCAACTGACTCTTCCAATCCCCCAACCCTTAGGAGTCTTACGTCTGGAAGATGTACCAAGAGAGATGTTGGGATTTCTTCCCTGCTGGCGATTGTTTCCGCAAGCAGTATGAGGACCAGCTTAGCTGAGACACCCCCAGCTGGCCCTTCACCCCTACCTCAAGTGCCTTATTCTCACAGCTATCCCCTTAGCCCTTAAGCCCCTCCCCCAAGGCGGCTGGGGGACAGGTGACCATGTGCCGAGGAAATAAAGTCTGTGCTACACCCCTGACATCATTGTGTTGGATTGTTGACACCTGTGGGGTGGGTGGGCATCCAAGAATTCTGTCCTCCCCTACCACCACCCCTAGAAAAACAAGATGACAGCAGAGACTGAAGTCATGTTTATTGGGAGACAGGAGCATGTCATGACCACTAATGTGTGTCTGTTGGGGAGGGGGGTGCAGGGACTCGTTCCTAACACCCCCCTCGGGCCTCATTCCTGGATGTAGAGGTTGCTGGGGGCAGTAGGGTCATCTGCTGGGCGTGTCTCCACCACCACAGGCCTGGGGCAGGAAGAGAGAAGTCAGTTCATTCATTCATTTGTTCATTCATTCATAGAGGAGTTAGCAGAGGCTGAGCCAGCACAATGCTGGGCACGCGCAGACTCCCTGCCCTTGGGGAGGTCAACCTAGCGCAGGAATCAGGGAATCAGTGGGTTACACGAGTGCAAAGAATCATGGGGCACATAGCAGGGAAACCTAACCTAAAGGCTCAGCCAAGGTGCTCCCCAAAAATGGATAGTGGGAGCCTGGGAGAGCTCAGGAGGGAACTTGGTGAAAGGGCAGGGAAGAGTGTTCTAGGCAGAGAGAACAGCCTGTGAAAAGGCCTTGAGTTGGAAGAGAGCCTGAAGCATGCCTGCAGAAGTCATGGTCTTGTGGGCTGTGGCCGGGACTAGGTATTTATGGAGGTCATAGGAGGATTTTAAACAGGGAGAGTGACACAATCAGATTCGGATTTTAAAAGACCCCTGTGGCATGTCAAGAGGTGATGGGAGATCCTTGAAGGAGCTCTTACTGGGTAAATATGGGAGTATTTGTGCCTCAAAATAAATATAGTAATAGATCATAACCCATACGATATAATGCAAATCCATGAGACTATGCTGAAATACATTCATACATAAATGGTGGAGAAGGGATGCTCTTCCCTACAGTAGATGCTGACTAATAAATGTATAAGGAATGACATAAGTAGAAAATCACCATTTAGTAACCATCCTAATAGATTCAGGCAAACATCAACAGATGCTAACACTAGTGGGTGAAAGTCTGATGAGAAACAGTATATTTACAGCCTCAGTAAATCACTGAAAAAGATACGTATTAATACAAAGGAATGAAGAGTAGCTTTATAGTGGAGAAACCTGGCAGACTCCACTCTAACCAAATGATCAAAGATAACATCACCGGTAATGGCACAAATGGACACATGCCTCCAGACAGCGAAGCACTGAAGACACACCATGCCTTTTGTGGCATTCATGCCCCAAGTGCTTGACCTGGAAACCTCAAACCCAACTGAGGGACATTCTGTACGACAAGTTTCCTGTACTCTTCAAAAGTGTCAAAAGTCATGAAAAACCAAGAAAGCCTTTAGAATTGTCCAAGGCTAATATTAAAAGAAACATGACTCATAAAAGCAACTCATTATCTTGGAATGTATCCTGGACCAGAAAAAAATATATTATTTTTTGGTTATAAAGAATATCACTGGGACAACTGGTGAGCCATGAATGGGTGTGTGCTTAGAAGGTTGTGCTATCTCGGTGTTATTGATTTTGACAGCTGAATTGTGGTTTGTAAGAGTATGTTCTTGCTTTGATTTAGGAAACACTGAAGTATTTAGGGGTAAATGGGCATCATGTCTGCAATTCACACCCAAATAGAATATATATTTATGAAAGAAGAGTAAAGCAGATGTGGTTTAAAAATAAAAGTTAACATCCGGGGAATTGGGGTGAAGGGGATACAAGAAGTTTTAAATTTGTTTTTGCAACTCTTCTGTGAGTGTAAAGTTATGTCAAAATAAAAAGTTAAAATAAAAATAAAAAATAAAAATACCCCTTGGCTGCTGTGTAGGGAATGGACTATGAGGGCAGAGACGGAAGGAGGGTGATCAGGTGGGAGAATGTCCAGGCCAAAGAGATACAGGTGACTAGGGACACCTCGGGATGCCCTCTCTACAGCAGAAGCCCCTGCTCAGCTCCTCTGTCCCCTTCCCCAAGTCCATACCTGGGGGAGCCAAGCAGACGGAAGGTGAGGGTGGGGTCTCTCAGCTCCTGCAGCAGCTGGGGAGAAAGGTGTGTGTGTCAGTATCTAGAAGATTCCTCCCCTTTCCCTTAAAGAAGAACAGGCGGACGTCTCGGAACTTTCAGCTTCAGGTCCAAAAATAATCATTCTTGCTAACATCACTTATCAGCTTTGGGACCTCAAACAAGTTATTTAAACACGTAAAGGCAGAATCTGACATACAGGGTTCTATGAGCTAAGCACCATTTTTGGCTCCATTTTCCAGATGAGGAAAATAAGGCCTGGGGAAGTTAAGTCATTTGCCTAAGGTCACTCAGCTGGATTCCAATCCAGGCAGTCTGTTCCATGCTCTTAACCACCCATATATCTCTACAGTGACCCCCATTTTATAGTTGGGAGACTGAGGCTCAGAGAGAAGCAAAGTCCACGAGGGACCCTGTGGTAGGCATGGGGGCCTGTCTGAACTGCGACAGGAGGAAGCTCCTCCAGAACTTCACACCCTGACTCAGTTCTCCCAGTATATCTGATGGAGGTAAGGGAGGTGGGAAAGGGGGGCTGTGGGTATTGGGATAGAAGGGCTTACCTGGTCGGAGCCTGGAGCCCACACCTGCACTCCATGCTTCCAGAAGGCCTGGAGCCGACCCCCCACCATAGCTGGAAGGAAAGCAGCGACTATTACCCTTGGTATCCCCTGAGCCCCCACTCTGGACGCTGGGCACTCCCATCCTGCACGTACCCACGGCCTCCACCGCTTCAGTCATAGGAATCTCTGGAATTCGAAGCCCCCGGACTGGGGCACCCTCTGGGGTCACCAGCCTCAGAGACCCTAGAAGGGGGTGGAAAGAAGACTTTAAGAGCGGGGTTTAGAAGGTTACTGAGGAACTGGATAATAAATTCAGTGTGAGAAGCAAAGCAGTTCGGAGGCTAGGCCCGGAGGGGCTCAGCATTTCTGAGAGGCCCAGGTGTAGGGCTGGGATGGCGGGTGGGGAAGAGATCCAGGAGCCGCTGGGGAAAGAGAGCGAGGAGGGTCCTCACCGTCCATCAACACCATCACCTTGTCTTCCTCTACTTGGGTCACCTGTACTGGTCCCTTGTGCTCTGAGAAGAGAGGGATCAAGGGGCAATTCCCCCTCGTTCCACCTTCCTCCGCTAGGCACCTTCGTTCCCAAGCGAGCAGGCTACACCCGGCTCACCGATCGCGCGCGCAGACTTCAGTTTCACCGATTGTGTGTATTCCCGCCTTTCTCCCGCCACTTCTCCCAGGTTCAACTCCTTTCCCAATTGCCGCTCAGGCTAAGCACCGTCCAGCCTCCCAGACAGCCCCCTCCCAGCAGCCCCTCCCCACTCACCTGTGCTCATCTCGCCCAGCCAGCAGGAGAGCGCGCCGAAGCGCACGGTGTGGAAGAGCACCGACTTCGCCGGACGTCCGGGACTCACGCCGATGCACACTGCAGGCAGCTCGGAGCCTGGCCCGGTCAGCAGTGCGAACACTGGCAGAGGCGTCGGTAGCGGGAACAGTACCTGCTGCGGGCCGCACAGGCAGGGCCGGGTTCAGAAGAGGGGCCTTGGAGGAGAGCAGGCCTGGGGCTACCAAGCGTTTCTTGGGCCCTCAGTCTTGGGAGGTGCCATCTAGAATTGTCATAGGGTCAATGCTCACATGGCTTGGGTGGTGCTACCTTAGAAACTGACGGGTGAGGCCGCATGGTGGGTGTGGCTTCCTTTGGGGGCGTGCCGCCTTGGTGACATAAAGGCAGCCCTCCAGCCCGAGGGACGTGACCTGAATGGGGTCACCTCAGAGACCCGGGGACAGGGCATAGAGCCTGAAGAACAGTTAGGCCAATGTGACGGGCGGAGCTTAAGGATCTGGAGGGCCTAAGAAGGGACAGCCTCCGGCGTCGAAAGCAGGTGGGCGGGACCTTGCGGAGAGTGGGGCGGGGCCTCGGGTGGAAGAGGGGCTTCCCGGAGTTCTCAACCGAAGCCGAGTGCGAGGCCCTAGTCCGCCAACCTGACAGTTTCCAGCATCTACAGGACCCCTACCCGGACCAGCAGGAACTTGTTCATGGGCTGGTACCACTGAAGCAGGACCACGGACGTCTCCAGTGCCCCGCACAGGAACGGACCTCCGGAGTTCGCGCCCTCCGCTGTGCGGACAGGTAAGGATGGGTCATGGGTCAGTCCTCTTCCCTTCCCCGCTCCCCCGAAAGGCCACACATCTTTCCCCGGGTTCTGGGCACCCTACCTTAACTCTGCCACCCTCTCGAGTGGATGCAGTCCAAGCCCCGCCCCACCCCCTTTCTGCACGCACTTCCGTGGGGTTCTCTCTCACCCACACAGCACGCCCGGCAGCCTTTGGTGTCTTGGATCTTGGTGGAGACCATGTTCTTCCTGCAAAAGAAGGTAGGTAAGAATGGGAGGAGGGACAGCAGAAAGGGGGGATTACAGGGGTCTGTGGTGCCATGGGGGACTAGTACCTTGCTAGTAGCCGGTGGGGGCTAATGTGAGCGATGGGGCTTCCTGCTCTGGTCTCTTTCCGTTCCAGTAGGCCCAGGATGCTATGGGAATACAGGTGGGGCGTCTTTCCTGCAGTGTGTGTATATGGAGGGGAAAGCAGGCAGTTAGTTGAAGGACACTGGACACTCCCTCCTTTACTTTATCCCTTCACTCCACACCTTGGTTTGAAACTCCTAAGCCTTTAAGTCTCGAGCACTTTTACTTACTCATTTTTCACTCAACTATTTTAAATGCCCATGGGAGGCCAGGCACCATGCTGAACAGCAGAGTAAAATAAATCCATTCCCTACTCTATGGTGCTTGTAGCCATATGAGAAACTATGGACACTTAACCAGTCAGATGAAATTACACACATTTCAAAGTGTAAGAAGAAACCTATCTAGAAATTCTTCTAAAGTTTGTCATCACAGATATGATATTAACTAGCTCATGAATCCTATTTGGCTTGGTGTTTCCCCATAGATTAGAAATTCTTTTAAGCAAAATCTTTATAAAACAATGACATAAAATTTTAATCTATACCTTGTTCACTCTATTTTAGTCAAGTGTGGAATAAATTCTAATTCTCATCTGAACACCAAAGAAACGTAAAGACTAATCATAGAAATCGCCTCAAAATAGACTCTAGTGGTGGGGCCTATTGAGAGCCCCACTTTACAGATGGGAAAACTGAGGCTCAGGGAGCAAGTCCCACAGTGAGAAAGTAGCTTGGATTTGAACTGTGGACACTGTGAAGGAGGGGGCCTGGGTTTTTCTTCAGCCAGCTGTGCCCATGTACTTCCCTGCCCCCTGATGCTCAACTCCTTATCTTCTGACCTCCAGCCCACCCGCCCACCTTGTAGGCAGACCTGAGAGAGACATGAGGACATTGTTGATGGAGTACACCCAGGTAGTCCGGCTAGGGAAGAGCTGTGAAGAATGGGGGAGATGGCTCCTGTAAGACCCCAGTGACCCCCAACTCCAAGCCTGCGCTTGGCCCACCCTGGGCACTGTCCCTTACCATCTCCAGCGTGGCCTCCTGATCATTCCGGTTCAAGATGAAAATGCCTTCATCTGCCCCCAGGAGCAGGTGCTGGTCTGGGGAGACAGACATGAGGTGCTGGGACCTGCCTCATCCTGGGAAACCTCCCAGACCCCCCCCCCACCATCTGACCCCAAACACTTTCCCCCAGCCCTATGCCTCCGTTCTCTGACTCCCACATGGACACTCCCAGCCTGTTTCCCCAAATCTGAACTCAAACCCTGACCCAGCCCCTGGAGCTTGTCTCTGTCTCACCTACCTCTGACTCCCCACGTTCTGGTGGTTCTTCCATCTCTGACCTGAAATTCCTGGCCCTCTGTCCCCTTAAGTCTGACTTCGACATTAGACATGCCTTCTTAAATAGTCCTCTAAGTTCTGTCCCTGTTTCTCCCCAGTTCTGGTCTCCAAATACTAATATTATCTCAGTATTGAAACTCAGCCCTACCCCTCCACCAAATATGGCTTTTTCTGTCCAGAATGACCCCTCCAAACTCTAATGCTGTTTCTTTAACATTTACCCCTCACTGACCTTGTTGCTGCATCTTTGATCCTCAAACTCTGTCCCTTTCTGCTACATTCTAATCTCTAAAACTCCTGACCCACGAATGCTGAGCCTAGCCTCTCTACCATCAACCTCCAACTGAGGTTAAACTGAGGGTGGCCCAAATGTCACCCGCCTTTTACTCCAAACTCTGACTTTTCTGCCATATCTGACACTCCTGGCCCCCAAACTCTAATTTTCATAGTTTTCACCCTCATTTCATCCTACCCATCTTTGATGCCCAAACCACAACTGAAACTCTGGGCTGTGGCCCTGCCTCAGCTCTGCCACTCCCCATCTTATTAGCCTGAGTCCCTCCCCAGTCCCTGCATTTGCACCTTCCATGAAGGCCCCTCCCCATCCCCGTGTACTCTCCATGACCCTCCTGAGAGCCCACCCTTGGTGGAGGGGTGTGTCCAGGCGGCTGTGCTGTGGATCCGGAGGGGGCAGCCATTGAACAGCTTTACAAGAAGGGCACATCCCTACGCAGGTCATGGCAGGCAGAGCAGCAAAGTCAGCCAAAGGGAGGGGACAGGAAAGTGCAGTGGTTAGGACTGTGCAGCATGTGTGTGAGGTTTCAAATCCTGTCTACCTCCCTCAAAGATTTGACCCTCACAAGCTATGTATCCCTCTCTGCCTCAGTTTCCCCACCTGTAAAGTGGGGAGTCATATTTGAAGGCTTATGCTGCCTAAAGACATAAGATCAGTGCCTGGCACAGAGGAACTGCTCAACGCATGTCGTCTCTTATGACTATTAGTCACCCCCTGCCCCCCACCAGGCATCCCCAGCCCCAACCAGAGCTATGCATCCTCAGCAAAGCTGGCCTCACCTTTCTCTTCATCTTTTCCTTCTTGGGGGGCAACAGTGGGGGCTGGTCAGGTTCCCGGGGGGCTGGGTTCCAGAGTGAGGGCTCTGAGATGGGGTGGGGGGAAATCAGCCCCCAAAGGCCCCCCACTCCTGCCCCCCACCTCAGCCTACCCCCATTACCTGAATGGGCAGTTAGGTGGGGGCTTCGGGTGGCCAGGGGAGGCCCAAGATGGGGGGTGCGGGGAGGAGGACCGCTGGCACACCGAACAAGCACCCCTGGGCTCAGCTGCCCCTCATCCCCAGGCCCCCCAGGCCCCTCATCCGATGGAGAACGGAATTTGGGCTTTGGAGATAGAGAAGGAGTGTGGGGAAATACATTAGATGATCTGAGACAGAGGGCACCCTGCGACCCCAACCCTCCCCACTCTGCCAGAACTGACAGTTGATCATGGCTCCGACTCTGCTCACAAGGTCCTATAACCACTCCAGACATCAACTCTAACCCACCCTCCAAGACATCAACACAGTTTAGCAACTAAAGAGTTAATGCTGGCTGCAGCAGCGGGTTCCCAGGACCAGCTACTGACCAGTGTCCAGCAGGCTAAATACTTGGAACCCCACCCTCAGGTTTGGGGAGACCATGTCCAGATCCCAGTATGCTCATCATCCTGGTCTCCCAGACTTCAAGGGAACTGGCATCCCAGACTCCACCCCTGGAGTCTAGTATCCCAGGGTCTAAGTACCCTGGCCTCCTGGTCCAGGGCCTTACCTTGGGGGGCAGTGGAGGAGGTGTGTCCTCTGCAACGGTGGGGCTGAAACACAAAGATGGCGTAAGCAGGTGCGGGTGTGGAGAACGAGAGTTGGGGAAGGTGGGGTGGTTCGGGGCTGGAGGTCTGAGGTCAGGGGGTGACTTGGCCTGGGCTGGAACTGAGGACTAAAGGACTAGTGACCATGATGGTAACAGTAACAGCAACTCTTGGTAGCTTCTGTCCCCTAATGACACAGATGACACGAGCGCTGGCTGTCAGCCCATCGTGGGTGACATGGACAGAGTGGATGGGTGGGCCCTGAGGCTGGCACAGACCTGGGCGACGGGGGCCTGGCTGACTGCGAGGGCTGGGCTGAAGGTCTTGGGTGGGGGAAATTCCCAGGGACCAAAGCTCAGTCTGAGGTTGGGTGAGCAGATGAAGAAAGATGAAGGGCGGGGGCTGAGGGTTAAGGCTGCAGCTGGAGTCTGGGGTTGGAACAACACCTGGGAGGAACTGGGAGCTGGGATGTGGTGAGAGTCCAGGGCTGAGCTGGGGTAGGGCTGAGGATTAGGTGTCTGAGATGAAGGAAGGTGAAGGGTTGCAGTGGGGTGAAGATGGAGAGCAGGGGTGGGGAGGAAGGAGAGTGGGGGCTGGTCTGGAGTCAGGAGTTAGGGGTGAAGGAAGGTGGGGGCTGCACTGAGGGTCCAGTCAGTGGTCAGGGATGCCTGGTGGAAGGAAAGTAGGGGCTGAGATCGGAGATGGAGCAAAAGGCAGGCAACGGCTGTAGGATGGCGGGGGCTGGGTGAGGGTCTGTGAAGGTGGGGGCTGAGCCTCTCTCACATGTCCACGTCGTCGTAGTCGTCATCAGACTCTGACAGGCGCCCCCTGAGGAGTGACAGGCGTGGGCCTCGGGCAGTTCACCCACATGCCCCAGCCCCTCCCCGCCCACCCTGAGGGGCTCTGACCTCGGACTGCTGCTCCTGAAGTCTCCAGGGGGCTGTAAATGGGCCTGTGGGACAGTAAGGGGTCAGGGGCGGCCCAGGGGAAGGGGGGCCGCATGAGGCGAGCAGGGGAGGCACTTACTGTGTCCGTTGTGGGTCTGGACCCCATTGCTCTGAGCCTCCTGAATTCCATGTGCCGGCCTGGAAGGGGCAAGAGGGAAGGTGACGCACAGTGAGCTAGGGAGAGGGATTTGGGGACAGAAAGACTAGAGTTTGGAGCTTTGGGGGTCAGGATCTTAGGACCGGAGCTGTTCCTTAGGGGGAGGAATCTTGTTTCGCAGGGATCTCATTTGGGGGTTGGATTTGGGATCAGGGAGATGGGGGCTCATCAGGTCCCATCTGGTTATTGGGGAATCTGACCGATTTCCGCGGTTTCTCTGGGGGTCCTGCTGGTCATGGGGTCTATCTGCAGGTCAGAGAGGTGGGGGATTTCTAGAGCCATTTTGTGGGTCAGAAGGTTCTCTGAGGTTCCTTGTGGGGTCAGATGGTGGTGGGGGTCTCTGAGGATATATTTGGAAGTGATGAGGGTCTTTGGGGTCTACTGTGAGATCAGACGGAGATGAATGTCTCTGCTGGTCTGATGGGCGGTTGAAGGGGGTCTTTTGGATCTAGCATAGGTTCAGGCATCCCAAGCTTAAGGATTCTCTACTCACGACAGCAATCTGCGTCTGGGATCCCCAGAGAGCTGGATCGATGGGTGGATCTGATCCGCCGAGGGATGGCAGGGGGTGGCTGGGGCAGAGCAGCAGCTGCCTCAGGATCCTAGCCCTCTAGCGCCCTACCGCCCCGTGGGCCCAACCCAGAGCCCTCAGCATCCCCAGACCCTCTGTGCCCCAGCCCTGTGCCGAGCCCCCTAGCTTCCCTCCCTTTTTTCCTTCCGAGAGAGGCAGCAGGAAGGCACTCCAGGCAGGGTGCGTGGCCTGAGCAAAGGCTGGGAGGTCCCAATGCTTTGGTCCACCAGGGTGCGCCTCACCTCAGCCTCCTCATCTTCAGTCTCACCAACGGGGGCTCCCTTCCCTGGATTCCTTAGTTTGTCAAGAAGATCTAGGATCAGGCTTCTACTTAGCCTGGGCTGGGACACCAGTTGGTGCTGGGGGAGGGGAGGAGGGCGTCAGCAGACAGAGGTCTGACGGAGGGAGAGGGGGTCACGGAAGGGAATCTGGCGGGGAAGATGCTGATGGAGGGAGAAGGCAGGGGGCTCCAGGGGGCTGAGGCTTGAAGGGATTAGAAGAATTTGGGGTTTCTGGCAGGTGTCCTGGAGACTTCCAGAGGTGTCTTAGAGGAGACTGGGGTTTGCCTGGAATTCCAGAGAACACCCAGGAATGGGTCTTGAGGCCTTTGGGGACTGTGAGTTTTAACAGCTTGGTATCATGGAAAAAGGTCTGAGATTCAATTTGGAGGGCCTGGGGAGGAATTCTGGGAATTCTAGGGGTCAGAATTTGGGGAGGGCTTCTGAGGAAGGTTTACACTGAGCATCTTGGTGGCGCTGGGTCGTTTCTTGGGGCTCTTAGTGAGGGTGACTTTGACAAAGTTGTGGAAGGCAGCCGACCTTGGGAGGAAGAAGCCATGTTCTGGGGTTAGGGGACTCGAGACCTCCCCACCAGACCATCTGCCCTGCCTCCCTCCCTCCCATCATCCTCTCCTACCATTTGCCTTTTTCCTTTAGCCGAGGGGGCTGGTAGCCACTCTTGGTCATGAGGAAGAGAACTCTAGAAGAGTAAGGAAAGAACACGGGATTCAGACTTCCAGCAGGGGTCCAGACCTCATGGCTCAAGGGGTTCCCAGGGGCACTGAGGTCTGCAGAGAACTAACGAGGGGCAGAGAGAATGAGGTCTAGGTCTCATGGTGCATGGGGATGCCACGGCCACACGTTATAGAGCTACGGCAGCTGCAGAGCTCTGGAAGATCAAGATGGGGGTCTGTGGTAGGGAAGGCTGAAGAAAAGGCTTTCTGGGTTGAGGGGATCCATTGTGGGGTGGGGGGGAGTCTCGGATTGGGCTCTGCAGGAGGATGATCTCCTGTAATGGGTCTTGATGTAGGGAAGCAAGCAGGCTGGGGGTGGTGTCCAGGGTCAGGGCTGGGGCTGGAGTGGGGGGGGGGTTGGGCCCAGGGGACCCGCCACACCTGCCTACCTGGGGGGCGTCCAGGTCAGGCTGTAATGAGTGGGGGGTTGGGCCCAGGTCCTGCCACACCTACTCACTTGGGGGCAGGTGTCCAGGGTCAGGGCTGGGGCCGAGTGGCGGGCTTGGGCCCAGGGACCACCACACACCTGCTCACCTGGGGTGGCTGCCCAGGTCAGGGCAATGGAGTGGAGGTTGGGCCCAGGGGACCCGCTCACACCTGCCTACCTGGGGGTGGCGTCCAGGGTCAGGGCTGGGGCCGGAGTGGGCGGGGTTTGGGCCCAGGGGACCCGCCACACCTACCTACCTGGGGGTGGCGTCCAGGGTCAGGGCTGGGGCCCGAGTGGGGGGGGTTGGGCCCAGGGGACCCGCCACACCTGCCTACCTGGGGGTGGCGTCCAGGGTCAGGGCTGGGGCCGGAGTGGGGGGGGGTTGGGCCCAGGGGACCCGCCACACCTGCCTACCTGGGGGTGGCGTCCAGGGTCAGGGCTGGGGCCGGAGTGGGGGGGGGGTTGGGCCCATGGGACCCGCCACACCTGCCTACCTGGGGGTGGCGTCCAGGGTCAGGGCTGGTGCCGGAGTGGGGGGGGGTTGGGCCCAGGGGACCCGCCACACCTGCCTACCTGAGAGGGTGCACATCGAAGAGTGGCGGCTGCAGCTCAGCCAACTCGATGGCTGTGATGCCCAGCGACCAGATGTCACACAGCTCATTGTATCCCCCCTTCAAGGCCACGGCTGCCACTTCTGGAGCCATCCTGGGGGCAGAGACCCTCAGAGAGCCACGGGTGATACAAGGAGGGAGAGGGGAGACCCCTTGGGGTGAGGGGGTGGGAGCTGGAGAGAGACACAGAGACACAGAGAGCCAGATGCAGAGAGAAACATAAAGATGAAGAGATGTGGAAATAAAGACAGATACAGAGAGGTAAACACAGACAGAGAGTGAGAGACAGGAACAAAGAGACAGAGACAGCCACAGACTGAGACAGAAGGAAAAGGCAGAAATACACAGAGAGGGGAAGACAGAGATCCAGATAAAAGTCTACAGGAACACAGAGAGAAATGGGTGAAGGGGGCACAGGGAGACTTAGGCAAATGGAAGTCTTGAGAGCCAAAGACAGAATGTTCAACAGAGAAAGGCTGGGGCAAAGAAAGGAGGCAGGAAGGAGATTCTCAGAGAAGCAGGGCACGGAAAGCTTCTGCCCGCATCCCACCCTTAGCTGCCCGCCAGGCACCCCTCACCAGTAGGGCGTCCCAATGAAAGACAGGCGTCGAGCCAGTGTTGCCCCAATTTGGGCCGAGATACCAAAGTCAGCTGGAGGTGGAGGGAAAGACGTGTTGACCTGGGGTCCCTTGTCCCCTCAGGGCCCCAGCCAGTCCCTCCCCCGCTCCCGCCAGTCACACTCACCCAGCCTGACCTCCCCAGCATCGTTGATGAGGATATTCGCTCCCTGGACAGGAGGGAATTAGAGACTGTCAGAGACCACCCTCCAAGGCCACGGCTGCCTCCACCCCACAGTTCAACACCACCTTGAACCCTCCAAATACCACTCCTGTCTCCTGGGCCCCCACCAACCAAGGCCACCTTTCTGCCCCCAGACCACCTTGATATCCCGATGTATCTTCTTCTGTAAGTGCAGATAGGCCAGTCCCTGGGGAGGAGGGCAGACATGGGGCTGTGAGTCCCTGGGGGTTGGAGCAGGGCCCTGCCCCCTCCCAGGCCCCCCAGGCCTCTCCTCACCTGGAGCACTTCTCGGCAGACATAGCTAATCTGGAGCTCTGACAGGGGGCCTGTCACTGCAAAGGGCACCCCAGTGACTTTGGATGGGAATTAGGGAGCTCTTGGCCCCGATCCACATGGGCTATGAGGGTCCCACGTTGGGGAGGGGAAACAGGATGCGACAAGTGGGAGGGAGAGGCAGAAGGGTCAGAGACACACAGAGGCAGCCATACAGAGGAGGCAGTGATGAGGGGAACCTGAGGCCAGAGGGAGACAAAATCACTTGACAGTATTTACTGCATATCTCCTGTGTGCTAGGTCCCATGGTAGGCACTGGGGATGCAGTGTGGACAAAAGAGACAGATCCCCATCCTCACGGAGAGAACATTCCAGTGAGGCAGACAGACGGTAAGCAAGATAAGTAAACGCACAGTACGTGAGGTGCTAATAAACAATAATGAGATAAAGCAAGAAGACAACAGGAAACGTGTGTGGGAAGGGATATGACGTTTGACTCAGACGGTCAGTCTGAGAAGGTGACAAGGGGCGAAGATGTGAGCAGTCCACTCAGTGGGGGAACAAGAAGAGAAGTGTACAGGCGGGGAGGTGGGAGAGTGCCTGGTGGGCTTGGACTGCCGTGGAGTGGGGGCGAGGAGAGGGGTAGGAGGTGAAGCCGGTCAGCTGGTGGAGCAGGTGCAGGTCAGACTTGTGGGTCACGTGGGCCACCATGAGGAGCTTGGGTTTCTCTTCAGAGGGAAATGGAAGCCAGGGCTCTGAGCAGGGGGTGGTGTGACTTTGTAAGACAAGGAAAGACAGAGAGACACCAAGAGAGAGGGAATAAGAAAGAGAAACAAGGAGAAGTGGGAACAGATCCAAACTGAGACAAAGAGATGGTCAGAGACCAAAAAGTGGGAAGACAATTTGAGAAAGAAAAGAGACACAGGGGTGGAGGGGAGCAATAGAAACAACGGATAGAGAGAGGTGGTCTGATAGGCTGCGTGAGTCACTTCCTGTCTGTGGGCCTCAGTTTCCCCCAAAGACTTCATTACGAAGTCCTTCCTTTCCTGACATTTGAGGTCTTGGGCTGGAGGGAGACCAGAGACGGTGGAAGACAAAGATGGGCATCAGAGATTAAGAAGTGATCAGAGGCCCACCACACCCGCACACCCAGATAATCCAGGAGTGAATAGCAGCCTGGGAGAACCAGAAATTCATTCACCCATTCAGTTAAAATGTGAGCACCTACTGAAAATGGGCCAGAAACACAGAAATACTCAAACACAGGAATGGGCCTTCGTGAGAAAATGCCGCAGAAGAAGATAGGGAGGAGGAAGTAGAGGGGACACGCTGCACGTAGAAAGATGGGGGCTGGACCGTCAAGTCCTGGGAGGCAAAGCCCGGGACCAGCTCTGCTAGCACGGGATCCCCAGCTTCATGCAGGCCAGGCCCAGGGGAGGGGCTCACGGCATGGAATATGGACCAGAAGGGCAGTCCCAGGAGACACAAACACAGAAACAGGAGAGGCAGACTGGAGGGGTGGGGCAGCCTGGATCCCCAGGCCCCTCCTCTCACCTTGATAGATGTCCTGGAGAGAACCAGCCCCACAGAATTCCATGCAGATCCAGAGCTTCTGCAGCCTACGACAGTTCAAGAGCGACACTACTGACAATAGTAACAGCAATAAATTGTTATTTATAGGACAGCCCCTAGCTCACTGTCTTGTGGTAGTTCAGCAAGAACTTTAATGTAAGCACGGAAATCTCTTTCTCTCCCACTGCCCTCCAGAGCAAGACCGTCCCACTTCCATTTTACAGATGGGGAAGTTGAGGATCAGAGAGGAAATGCCTATTCAGGGTCAACTGGACTCAAACCCATGTCTTTGGGCTCTTGGCTCAAGGCACCCTCTGCTATCACATGCTAATGTAGGAGACAGGACAGAGATCTCCCAGGCTGTGGAGGTTCACTGAGGACAGAGTGGTCCAGGGTGCCAGGTCTGGGGAACAGAGGTCATTACTGGGGTATCTGGGATATTAAGGGGCCAAGGAATTAAGGAGCAGAAAGCAAAACTGCAGGACCCTAAGGGCAGGATGATGAAGGATTAGAGGACTTGGTTTCAGATTTAGTTACCAGGAAGGGATCAATTTTAGGTATCCCTGGTCAGAAGTGAGAGTTCTGGATTGACGGTTTCATTAGGGGCTGCTCTGGTCAGATATGCAGGACTTTGGACTGGGGATCAAGTTAAAACTGGGGATCCAGGGTTGGAGGTCAGGTTAAGGGGTGCCCTGGTCAGGGACGAGAGTTCTGGGCTAGGGGCTGGGCTGGGTCCCAGGGTAGGTCTAAGGCTCCTTACCAGAGGTAACTTCCATGGTAGGCCACGATGTTGGAGTGCCGGCAAGTTTTTAAGATGAGGATTTCCTTCTGAAGTGTGGAAACATCGTCGTCTGCAAGGAGGGGCAGGAAAGGAAAGGCCGCTGCATGGAGGGAGTACGGGAGAGGCGATCCCAGGAGATGGGGGTGGGGGTATGGGGAAGGAGCTCCGGTGCCCTCCTCACCAGGCTCCATCTTCACCATCTTCAATGCCACCAGGTCCCCCGTCACCTTGTCTCGAGCCTTGTAAAGGGGAAGTTGGCAGTCAGGCAGGCTCCATTTGCCTGAGTTCTTCCTCAGCATCCCTGAGCTCAAGCCAAGGCCTGGAACCCTCTCTCATCCTCTTCCCTTCTTGGGCCTCACCCCAAGAGTCCCCAGTTTGAGGGTGATGAAGAAAGAGTGGGGTCCTCACCTTAAAGACTTCCCCATAGGTGCCGCCACCCAGCCGCTGCAGCAGGTCATAGTTGTCCCGGGGGTCCCTATTAAAGATGTCGGGGTCCACGAGGTCCATCCCTGGGGGCCAGAGCTGGGCCTGCGCCCAGGGGCCAACAGGGCCTCAGGGCTCGATTGCTGGCGCCTCCCTTCTTCCCCACAAGCCCTGTACCCGCCTTGCCTTGCTTCCACCGGCTGTGGCCTCCCCCCTCCCCAGTCTCGCTTCCTGCCCCAACACAGGGCTGTGCAGCCAGCTCCACCCCCTGTCCCCTGGGCCCTGAGAGCCTGTGAGGGGCTCTCAGGGGACCCCTGTCCACCTCCAGGACCTAGGACTGAAGGTAAACCAGATGCAAACTATCTTAGTTGTGACCTGGGGGGTGCCCTAGCACCCCCTCCCCCATTCTGGGAAGTGACTAAAAACCACAGTTGAACCTTTGCTGAATGCTTGAGGGTTTGGCCACAACACGGAGAGAGGTTAGAGACAATCATGCAATGTACATGCCTATTCCCTGGGGCACATACATGCACTTAGTGGCATCACACATGTGGGCCACCCAGAGCGTATACCTCCATACATATGACACATTCCTGTGCAGTCACACCTGCAGTGTGCAGAATCCATACATTACTCATGACAGGACACATGGGGCGCTCGTCTTCACCCGCAAGACTGGAGCCTAGTGGGGGGGACTGGGCACTACCCGGCGGGGTCCAGGAACCCCTCACTCCAGCTCCTGCCCGGCAGAGCACAAAATCTTTGCCGGACCCTATCCCTGGAGTTGGGTAGAGCGTGGGGACAGGGTCAGGGCTTGAAACCGCTGTGCTCACTATCATGCCTGGGCCAAAGGGGACCTCAGAAAGTACATCCCTCGGGATTAGGCCATGGCCCATAGGGAAGGCTACTACGTGCATTTCACCAGTGTTTTGAATTCGCTGCCGCGCGCAAAGCGACTGGCACGCAAGCCACTAGGAATCAGTCACCCCTCCCGAAGGATTCGCGCGCACCGCCTGACACTAGAGCTGCGTGCGCGAGACACGGGGAAAGCTCAGCTCCGCCTCCTCGCCCTGAGATGGCGCCGGCGCACTAAACTAAAATAAGCTTTTTCTCACGCCGTCGGTCCAGCTCGGGCGGGGCGTATGCGCACGCGCCAACTGCGCCCGCGGGAAGGAAGTCACGTGGCAGCCGCCGCAAGACTTCGCCTCCCGGGCTAGAGAGAAAAGAGTGGCGTAGTTTCCGTTTCCACCTCTTCTTCCGGCCCTTGAGGACGCCGCACCGGCTGGGTCTTTTCACCAACCCCGGTGTGGACGGCGATTTAAGTCATGGCGATGTTTGAGCAGATGAGAGCGAACGTGGGCAAGTTGCTCAAGGGTATCGACAGGTCTGAGCCCGGGCGAAGGGAGCGCTTCAGGCCAGCTGGGTGAGGGGAGGATTTTCTGGAGACAGCAAGGGATGGTCAGTATTCTAGGCTTGCCCTGGGGTGGGATTTCTCAGTCATTCCTGACCAGCGCTCCAGAGGCCTAGGGCGGGGAGGTGGCCTCGCCTACCTCTCAGTCTACCTCTCTTTAATACTTAAGGCCCCTCTCTCTTCTCTTCAGCTTTCCGTCATTCAGCCCCTCGGTTTTCTCTCTCTCCCTAGCCTCTCAGTGTCTCCCAGTGCCTCTTCATCACTTTCTTCTTTTCTCTTAACGTTATTCAGTCAACACATGTTACTAAAACCTACCCTGTCAGTGCTGGACAATGCTGAGGACCCGAGGTGACCAAAACGGCTGCAGACCATGCTTTCGTGGAATTCCCAGTTCAGAGTCCAGACAAACCTGATAATAGACAGTGATTGCCTGGAGTGGTCAGGGCCGTGATGGATGAAGCTAGGCAGTAGAAGATAGGGCTGGACCAGGGTGGGGAGGGGAGAGAGGGGATATTGCAGAGATGTCCAGGAGGCCAGGTATACAGGCTGCATGCAATGACTGGCTGAGAGGTTGGGGAAGCATTCTAGAAAAGACCCAGGGGTCCCATAGGATTTACAGCTTAGACTCAGGTCTGGGATGTATTGGATAAGCTTTATTAGGGGTTATAGAGCTGACTCAAGACTGGGTAGGGCAAGTGGACCGTGCCAGATTTAGAGGGAAGGGAGGGAGGAGCAGCTAATAATGCACACACTCCCCACTGCCCCCACCCAGTCCCCATAAAGTGACTGGCCTCAGCTCCTGTCTCTTCTCTGCTCAACCATCTTGATTCTTCTCTAGGTACAATCCTGAGAATCTGGCCACCCTGGAGCGCTATGTGGAGACACAGGCCAAAGAGAATGCCTATGATCTAGAAGCCAACCTGGCTGTCCTGAAGCTGTGAGTATCTGCCTCTGTCCTCAGCCCTGAGCAGCTGAGAGGGTACCACTCTCAACCCTGGGTGGGGCAGGCATTGGAGATAGCTTGCAGGGTGCGACTTCTCTCAGGGTGCAGGACTAGGAAGCCAAGGATTTGGGGGCAGGAAAGGGATGGTTTTTAAAAACCCGGTTACAAAACACCTACAGGTTAGTACATAAAATAAATACATAGTTTAACAAGTAGTTACGAATGTACAGCCATGTGATCACCATCCATATTATAAAATTCAGTGTTGCTAGTGCCCTAGTCCCTTTGCCTGATAGGCTTTTTACCAACTCCATTGCCCCCAAACCCCCGTAACCACTCTTATGTGGTCATGGCCTGGCTTTGCGAGAGTTTCACACATGCATCCTGATTGCCTTAGCTCAGGTTTGCCTGTTTTGAACTTGACTCTAATGTAATCATACAGCATGAATTCTTCTGCCTCTGGCATCTTCCACTCAGCACTAAGTTTCTGAGATCCATCCATCCATCCTCCATGTGGCTGGAGTGTGTTTGTTGTCATTGCTGTACAGTGTTCCAGTCTGTGTTCTAATTATCCTGTTGGTAGACCTTTCATGCGTTATTGACATGATACCAGCTATGTAATGTCTGCAGACTGCATAGCCTCAGTTTTGACATCTGTAAAACGGAGATGATAACACTTGTATTTGTGGGGAAGCCACTGTGCTCTAAGCTTTGTATATATTAATTCACTTAGACGCTGTATTGCCCTTGTGAGGTAGATATGGTTATCGTTGTGCTTTTTCAAAGGGAGAAAAAGAGAATTTAAGTAGTCCAAGGTCACTCGGTAGGGAAGTTTAAACCTAGCCAGTCTTGCTCCAGAGCCTTAACCATTACTCCAGACTGCTACTTGTATACTCATCTGTGAATCACTTAACAGTGTCTGCCTTCCTGGGTGGTTATGAGGATTAACTGTCCCAGTGTACAGGAGTGTTCCCATCTACAGAGCAGGGAAGTCGGGTTGGGGGTTAAGGTCATACAGCTAGAGAGTGCTGTGATTGGGGTTAGAGCTGAGGCTGTCCAACTTCCAAGCTCTGGGCCAAGGCAGTGAGCAGCCTGCCTGGCAGCTGGTGAGGCCCAGGGACCTGGAGATGCCACTGTTGTATGTCTTTGTTCTCCTTCTCAGATACCAGTTCAACCCAGCCTTCTTTCAGACCACAGTCACTGCCCAGATCCTGCTAAAGGCCCTCACCAACCTGCCCCACACCGACTTCACGCTGTGCAAGTGCATGATTGACCAAGCACATGTATCCTTCAGCTCGTGGGCCCGGTTTGTCAGGGGAGGGGACAGGTAGATGAATTCACAGGGAAGCGGTCTGAGTTTATCCACAGGACTGAGTGCTTGCTCTGGGCTTGGTCTGGCGCTGGGTGGGGCTGGAGCACTGTGGTAGCTGAGACAGGCTGGTCCCTGCCCTCATGCAGTTCACAGTGGGGGAGACAGGTCGCCTGGAAATGACACCCTGGAATAGTCAAGGCTTGGGGTTAGGGGACCCAGAGGTGGCACCTGCCTGGGTGTTAGGGAAAGCTTCCTGGAGGAGGGAACAACTGAAAGATGAGGTGTTAGGTGAAGCAATAGGGAAGGGGGATCCAGGCAGAGGGAACAGTTTGTAGGGAGGCCAGGAAGAAAAAAGACCTTGGTGCAGTCTTTCAGAGGCAGTAGAGGAAGTTCAGCATAGCTATTCACCATACAGATTTCAAAGTGGAATTTGGTCAGACTCAAAAAGGGCACTGAGGATCCATAGAAGGCTTCAAACCTGCAGTGATACAGGAAAGATTTCTGCTTTAGAAAGATTGCCATGAGTGTTCTAGCTGAGTAGAAACCAGGTGGGAGGCAGGAGCCTGAAGAGCTGGGTTGTGAGCTGACCTTCATTCCATGTATCCTCAGTGCCTGGCAGTGTCTGGTACAGTGCTGGCCTTCAATAAAAAAATAGAGAAGGTCAGTGAACTGGCTCCCTCTGCACACACCCATACCCCCACCACCACCTTTGTTCGTAGCTGGTCCAGCACTTGGCCGGGTGAGCCCCTAGCTTTCCTTTAATTACTTGACAGAGTTGGCAGAGTCCCCATCCATGCCGAGCCCTGTGCTTGTAGCGCTCACAGTCCCGAGGCCATCACACTCACCCGCCCATTGGTGCTGAGCTGAGAAGTGGCTTACTCATTGAACCTGCTCTGCCAGGTGTGTCTGTGGGAGTACCCCCCCCCCCCTTCTGAGGCATTGTCCACCTTCCCCAGGAGCCTGTTCTGGTGGATTAAAAAAGAAATAGGCATACAGTATGCCACTAAAAGTGCAAAAGCATACGGTGGCAAAAACAGGACTTTGCGTTCCTGTCCCACAGCCACTCACTCCCGGGAGGCAACAGCTGTTTGCAGTCTTTGGGTACCTTTCCGCAATTATCCTGTAGCTACTTAAGAACAGGTGTGTGCATTACAGACATTTACCTCCCACCCGAATGGTAGGCTGTCAGTGTCGTGGTCTACATCTTGGTTTTTTCAAAGGACAGTGTGTCTTGTCGTGTTCTCCGTATCAGTTCTGTAGAAGTTGACTCGATCCCAGTGTGTCAGTGGGCTGTCAATGACTTAACTGTTCTCATCATTGGATCATTGGGGTGTGTCTCACCTTTTGCCATTACAAACCGAACAGTGGGTGGAAGAAGATGGGTGGGAAGGCTTGTCCAGGCTTAGCAGCAGTGTCTTCTGGCTCCAAGGTCATTTTTTCTTAACGTTTCTTCCTCCCAGCAAGAAGAACGGCCGATAAGACAGATTTTGTACCTTGGAGACCTGCTGGAGACCTGCCACTTCCAGGCCTTCTGGGTAACAGGCAGGGTCCAGGGGCAGGGTGGGTGACAGCGATGCGGAGCAGGCTGCTAGCAATAATAACCATGCACGTATATCGGCTGCCTGCATGGTGATGGGCCCTGTGCTCAGGGCTCCCTGTGTGATCTCATGGGATCATTGTTCTCACACAGAGCCAGGACTCAGGCTGATGCCCACACATACACCTGTCCTTCTAGCAAGAGTCCTGCATCCTCTAAACGCTTTCTCCCTTTCTTACTTTAACCAGAGCCTGACTTATTCTTCAGCTTCCAAGCGGGAGGCCAGTCTCCTTGCTTCTCACCACCTCTCACAGACCTATCTCCCTCCCACTCCTGAAAGTCCTGAAGCTCATGTCTTAGCACTTCCTGCCCCACTTTGTTGGTATCAGCCCCCCATATGACTGCTTGTTTCATGAAGAATTCATGAATTCTCACTGCCCCTCTGTACACGCCTATCCTCATTCTTGGATGCTTGGAAAGCCAGATTAGTGATCCTTCTGTCACCCCAACTTTGTGGCTCCTCGACCTCTTCCCTGTACATGATCTCAGCCCCTTCCAGTCATACCCTAGACCAATTCTCAGCACGTTGGACCCCTGAGGAGTTAAAAATACTGATAACTTGAGTCTTGCACTCACACAGTGTGATGGAATTGGTCTAGTGTGGGCTAAGCTTTGGGATTTTAAATCATCATCCAGGTGACTAATGCCCAGCTAAAGCTGGGAGCCACTGCCCTATACTTGTCTTCACCAAAAATTGCCTTCTCTGCCCACCATTTTTATCCTCTGACCGCTTCCTCCTAGCCTCCCAGCTCACCCTGGTGCAGTTTCCAACCTGACATCATGGGGCCTGACTGGCAGCTCCAGTCCTGCTTCTTCCCTTAGCATAAGCCTGCGTCTGTGTCTGAGATGATGAGCAGAGCTGCAGAAAGCCCGTCAGGAGCATGTGACAGCCCAGATCCTCAGCCCCTCCTAGCCTGGGGTCTTGCTTCCCTCCCCAGTTCATTCCCTCCCGCTCTCCTGCGCAGCTCTTCACACCTTCTCATCCCCCCGCCCTCCCTTCTCACTTCAGCTTGTGGTCTGGCTGTTGTTTTCATGGGATAACTCATGAGCTCACACACCTTCCTGCCCCTGTTCCTGACATCTTCTGGCAGCTGACAGCACGTTTCTATTTCAGTGGGTGAACTGTTCCTCCTCCCATCTCAGGCTACCCCTCTGATCCCCTTCCCTCCGGCCCACACAGTTGTGGCATACCAGCAGTTCTCCCTACTCTTAAAATAGCAAGCTCAGCCTTCCTGGATTATTCCTGCCACCACGGACCATGTGTCCCTGCAGTTCTAGCCTAAAAAAGGCAGTTCTCCGTTGACCTCCATGTTCCCTGCCTGCTCTGCCTCCTGCCCCCTTTCTCTGCTGCCCTTCAGAGCTATGCTCCTGGCAGGGGGACTGATTGCCCCAGTTTGCCCTAGTTTGCCTGGGTCTTCCCTGGTTTTAAAACTGGAGGTCTCACATCCCAGGATGCCCCTCAGGCGAACTGGGGCTGCTGGCCACCCTGCTTCTGGGACAGGCAGCCTTTGCCTGTTCCCAGTCTCCCCCTGCTCACCTGAACCCACTCTATTCAGTCCCTTGAGGCTTTTGTGACCAGCCCTCCGTCTCCAACCCCCAACACACACTGCCCATGGAAGTGCTCTTGTCAGCACCCACTGTGGCATCCCCGTCGCCAGGCGCAGCGGGCGGTTCTCAGGCCCCATCTAATGTGCCCTGGCAGCCGCCTTGGGTGGGGCGGTGCTGCCCTGCTCCCTCTAGCTTCTCATCACCTGGCTTCTGGGACAGCTACTCTCCTGGCTTTCCTCCCGCCTCACTGGCTGCTCCTTCCCATTGTCCTTGCGGGTTCCTCACTTCCCTCACGAACGTTGGAGGGGGCCCTTGCTGGGAAGGTGACATTTGAGCAGAAGGGTAGAGGTGAAGGGGCTAGCCGTGGGGGAGGAGAGCTCCAGACCCAAGAACAACCAGTGCAAAGGCCTCGAGGTGGGCGGGTGCCTGGCCTGCCTGAGCATCAGTGAGGAGGCCCCCGTGGCTGGAGTGAAGGGTTAAGTGGGAGGAGGTGAGGAGCAGATCATGCCAGACCTCATGGGCCCTGATGTGACAGGCAGTGGCCTTTTCTCTGAGACAGGAGCAAGGGGAGGTAGTTGAGTGCAGATAGCTCGTCTGTATCTGCCCTTCTCTTGGGATTGTTGTTTCTGCCTGCCAGGTTCCAACCCCAGTTCTGTGATTCTGGGCAAATCACTTAGATGCTCTGAGCCTTAGTGTTTTCACCTCTAGAATGGGCATAAAAACAGTAACTTACATCATAGGGTGGTACACAGAAGAAGAATGGCTGGCATGTGGTGTGAACGCTCAGCTGTTAGTTTCTATTAATGTTACTTATTTTCTTGATGTTATTAATATTAGTATTGTTAATATTGTGGGATTAATATTGTGAACACTATCCCTCCCCTCGTAGCAAGCCCTGGATGAAAACATGGACCTCTTGGAAGGTATAACTGGTTTTGAAGACTCTGTCCGGAAATGTGAGTCCTTCTCCGAGCTGAGGCTTCCCAGGGGGAAGGTGTGGAGAGTGGCAGCAGGGTCCTGGGGGTGGTCTTTCACGATCCTTGTTCCTGACCTCCGCAGTTATCTGCCATGTTGTGGGCATCACTTACCAGCACATCGATCGCTGGCTGCTGGCTGAGATGCTCGGGGATCTGACTGGTAAGGCCCTCTCTGGGTCCCTAGTGCCAATCTAGGACTTTGGGGGGTGGGCCTCAGCCGCTTCTCAGATGGACCAATTCCTGCCTTACCGGGTTGTTACTTAAGGCCCAGCCCAGGGAGGGAATAAGGAATTGGTATAGAGAAATCCTTTCCTTGGGGGAGACCCTATGGCATTCCTTTATTTATCCTGCATAAACTGAATGCCCACTCTATGCCAGACACAGCAGTAAACAAAACAGAATGGCTTAGATCTGTTCTCCTGGAGGTAGCAAAACAGGAAACAAATTATGATGTACATGTCCAGTGGCAGAGTATGTAGGACAGCTCGTAGAGAGGGATTGGGGATGCCAGGGGGCATGTGGAGGTGAAGAGGTGGTAGTGTTTGAACAGTTACTCAGTGGAGTGAGGTGGGCAGCCGGAGGGCAGAGCAAACCTGAGGCTCCTGAGGCGGGGGTGTGCCTGTCATGTTCACCGAGCTCCCAGGGTGCCTGTGGCTGGAGCAGAGTGAGGGCTCCCAGGTGGGGAGGGAGTGACATCTTAGATGCCCTGGGCTTCCTCAAGACTGACCTTTACCCTGAGTGAGATGGAGCCATGGAAGGGTTCTGAGCAGGGAGGGACATGGATCAGATTTATGTTTCTAAAAGATGCCTCCAAAAAGAAAAAAAGAGTGTGTATTTGCTCATTTTTGCAAAAATGGAACAGGAAGGAAAATAAAAAGCTGAGGAAAATGGTTACTCCTTGGTGGGGTGACAACAGGGAGAGGAGTGGTGGGTTGAAGGTGAGATTTTTAAATGAAGACATTTTTTTATGGACGGTAACATTTATGGGACACCATCAGGGTCTAAACTAAGTGCTTTATATCAGGTAGATGCCTTACTTCTTTAAAAGTGAAATTAAATCAAAAGGGGATGGAAATAACCCTTAGAATTGAATGTAAAGAGAAGGAAATGAATATCAAATTGATGATAGTCACACAGAAAATAATTCAAGTACCAGAACACTCTCTGACCACACATTCTTACCAGCATACTTTTTAAGGGCAAAAAAGAACTGCAAAGAAAATCTCAAACCTGATGTTGTGGGCTTATTGTTAGTAATAACTATGACACCATAATTTTGAGACCTTTTTGTGTAAGTTGTGGGGAAAGTTAGATAAGTAAATAAATACACTGTTACTCGAAACAAGATTTGCACTGGGAGTGAAAAAGATAAATAGAAAATGAAAGAAGATAAGCGCCCTGTAATGGTCAGGAAGTTAAAGCTAAAAGGCTCCCTCTGGCTGCTGCTTGGAGACCCAACTTGGAGTTGACACTTGAACAACCCCTGGCACGTATGCGGCAGTGGTGCTAGGGACAGTGACCCAACCCGCATTTGAAAATCTATAAATTTTGACTCCTCCAAATAATAGCTTAATGTACTGTTGAGCAGAAACCTTACCTAAACAGTCAATTAACACATATTTTGTTACATGTATTATATACTGTATTCATACAACCAGGTAAGCTGGAGAAAAGAAAATGTTACTGAGAAAATCATGAGGAAGAGAAAGCACATTAACAGTAATGCACAGCATTCACTGAAAAAATGCCACATATAAGTGGACCTGTGTTGTTCAAAGGTCAACTGTAATAGAAGCACGAGGCTGGCAGCAGGAGACTAGTTCAGCTGCTGCTGTCCAAGTAGGGTGTACTGGTGGCCTCTGAAATGGTCTGGCAAGGAGGGTGCCCTGGCCTTTTGTCTCCAGGCCCCCAGTACTGGGGTTGGGGTAGCTGAAGCCTCTCTGCTGCCCGTGTCGCCTGCAGAAAGCCAGCTAAAGATGTGGATGAGCAAGTACGGCTGGAGTGCGGATGAGTCGGGCCAGATCTTCATCTGTAGCCAAGAAGAGAGCATTAAGCCCAAGAACATTGTGGAGAAGATTGACTTTGACAGTGAGTGAGGGCTCAAGGTCCCAGCTGGGGCCAAGGAGGGGCCCTGAGACAGACCAGGCTGGGGCCCCAAAGGACCTAGGTAGATAAGGTTTGGGTCAGGACCAGGAAATTTGCATCTGCCAGACTCCACTGACTTCTTCTGTCTTGGGGCTGCCAGCCCAGCGAGGAATGGCAGGGGGTGCTGGGTTTCTGTCCCTGGGACTCCACAGAACCTGGAGGGGCCTTGCAAGGTGTCTCCACACCCTTAGTGGTCCCAGGGGCCCTCTGTCTTTGGGGCTCGTGGGGCTTCATCTGCTAAAACACAGCAGAACGCCAGAAAGTGCGGGCTCTGGAGTTGGGTTAGCTGGATGGGGAACTTGAGTCTCTGCCTTTTAGCTGGGTAACAGGCAAGTGATTTTACTTCTGTGTGCCTCAGTTTTCCCATCTAAAAGGTGGGGACAACAGCACCAATAATTATTATATCGTGTAGTCTTTACAAATTGTTTGGTTCTCACATCAACACTGTAAGATAGGTGCCGTTATCATAAGTTACTGGATTATAGTACCCATGTCATGGAGGTGTGAGTGTGAAGTCAGACATCCCTGTATAATACTTAGCAAAGAGCCAGTCACACAGTTCATTGAATGTTGTCACCACCATCCGCACACTGAACTAACACAGACTCCACTCATTGCTCAGCCAAGGAGAGAGTGAACTAGTTAGCACACGCTCTCCCCTGCTCAGCGTGCAGGGTGTTGGGGTGAGATCTGGGGGACAGGGATGGGCTGCTCCCTTGGGCCCTGGGGTCTCCTCCCCACTCTCGACTGATTCTGGTATTTCCAAGATTGATGTTTGTAGAGTGTCTACTCAGTGAAAACCAGCTAATTTGGTACTTTATTGAGGAAGGAGATTGAGTGGGCAGTCATCTCTGCACATGGGGATTCCTCTAAATGAGATGTGCCCAGTGTGTGGGGTTCTTTGAGGACCCCCTGCCACAGAGGGTCCTGCAGCGAGGAGGTGGAAGTCCAGTACTAGAGATTCTTGCAAAAGGTAATCGTGAATGTTTTAGGATAGTGGTGTTAATAGTAACTATCACTTACTTTGTACCACATAGTGTTCTAGGCACAACATTTAATCCTAAGATCTTACAGGGTAGATGCTTCATACACGTGGGAAAACTGATACAAGTAACTTCTAGGTCACCCACTGGGTACAAAGCAGAAAAAATGAATTGTGGGTGCTGTGGTTGGTGGCTGGAGGTTTTGTCTCCCATTCTCCCCACGTTGACCCTGGATCGCACCCCCTTTCTCTTCTCAACAGGTGTGTCCAGCATCATGGCCTCCTCCCAGTAACTGCAGTTGTTTAATAAAGATTTGTTAATTTATTCCTGCCATCTCCTCATTGGCTTCCTGCCTCTGCCCCTTGCCCACCAGAGGGAGCCCCGGAGCCTCACTTCTGGCTGGGGCCCCGCTTTGGCTGGGCTTCCGCTTCTCTTCCTTCAACTTCCTCCCCTGCCTGGGCTCAACCACAGACCTTCCACCCCCACCTTCCTGACCCGTCAGGTCACATGTGGGGAAGGCAGCAGTGACTCATCAAGGAGTAGAGTGTAAATAGGATGTAGGAGCCCAGTCCTGCAGCTAAGTGTACCTGGGCTCTTCTGCCCTGTTGAAAACCTCTGTGAACAGGAGTGGGCCCTGGGTTACTGGTGAGGGAGGCACCACCTTTGCCCTTTGGCCTCTCCTGCAGGCGCTAGCTGGGGTAGGGGCGGGGTAAGGATTCTGCCTGCTGCTCATCCTGTGCGTCTGTGCTAGTGACTCTGCTCTGTCGCAGTGTCCTCATCTGCAGAAAGGGAAAATGATGCCCCCTTGTCAGAGTTTTGAGGATTCCAATGAGCTCTTGCCAGTAAATGTCTCATATCAGGACCAACTCTCATCTTGGCATTTAGGAGACGGGAATCCCTGTTCATTTCAGACTCAAAGGAGTTTGTCCTTAAGGTTGTAAACTAGTCCCCAGCATTCTGCTGTTGGAAAGACTTCATGAGAAAAGTAGGGTTTCAGCCAGGCCGTTCTCCCCCATCCCCAGGTCCCAGACTACGCTGGCCAGGAGGCATAGCTCATGTCACTCAATCCTTAGCTGGGTTGCTTGGTTCCATTTAACACACATTCTGGCAGAGTGAGTGAGTGACAAGTGTCTCCCTCTGAGCTCGTGTGTAGGAAGAGGGGGGTGAGGACAACAGTGGTTGCCTTTTAGGAAAATGGAGGAAATGAAGTGCCTTAATAGATGTATAGCCCTTGGTATAGACTGGCAGCTGCCCCCTAAGAGTGTTCTGTGTGCCAGTGTGCCTGAACCGCCAGCCTTCTCAACCCCGATCTGCCCTCACGCCCATGGGTCCTCTGAGGGCACCGATTTGGGGAGCCATGGCAGGGTGGGACACCCTTTGCCCTGGGTTCCGGACAGCAGGAGCCAGGAACTAGGGCGTGCCCAATCACTGGGGACAAAGGGTGTTTCTGCAGCTCAGGGCTTGGGAGCCAGCTCTAAGGAGTAGAAGGAGGGAAGGCTGGGATACCGCTATTTGTGTGAATTACCAACAGGTACCGTCTCTGGACACAATTCGCACTCATGCACTTGGCAGAGGCCTTTGTATAGGATACATCCTGCACAACTGGTGGTGGCTGCTCTGCAGGGAAGAGGAAATGACCTGTAGTCTCTTGGAAGTCACATCATGTCCTACTTAGCCAACCTGCTTTTGCTCCAGAAGGATCTAGTTTGAGGAGCTAAGAGGCCTGGCTCTGGAGAAGAACTGCCTGAGTTCAAACCCCAGCTTAGTGACTTTGGGCATGTTAACCTTCCTGTGCCTCAGTCTTAACAGCTGGGGAGAGTATCCACTAGTGAGTTAGTACGTGGGGAGAGTTTCCAACAGTTTGGTATATAGTAAGGGATCATACATTTGTCACCTGCCATGCTCAGTTGGGCTTAGGCTGCTGTTTCAGCTGCTTCCTTAGTCACCTGTAGACTACCAGTGTCTGTTCATGTTCCCACCCTGGGAGGACACAGCCCTGTCCTGTTTGTTTCATCTAAGTAGCATGAACAATGGGATACAACCTTTAAAAAATATAGATGGAAGCCTCAAGGGTTCCAAGAAGTGCTGGTGTGGAAATGGTGAACCTAATGGGGCTTCACCAAATGGGTGACCCCATTGGCCATACCCCTTTCACTCAGGGGTCTATTCTTGCCCCTCTGAGCCCCTGCCCTGCTGCCCTTGACCCTCAATAGGTAACAACTATTATTACTACACTGGCCATGGATGGCTCCCAGGAGGTAGCCGCAAAGCTGGCAATTAAAGATCCTTTAAACCTCATTGGGGCCATCTGCTTCATCTCTGAACCCTTGGTCTGGGAGTTTTCCCATTGTCCACTGGAGCAGGCAGGGTGGGGCAACTCCCACTGCCCAAGTGGCCTCTCCCTGCCAACCAGGCCCAGCACAAGAGTTGTGGGCTAGCTCTCCAAGTTAGGTGGGAAGAGGCTGCCTGCCCCAGCCCCACGCAGCCCAGCCCAGCTATGAAAACCAACACTTCTGGATCTTTGGCCAGGTCCCAGCATCCCCCTGGAAAATGGGCTGCTGCTCAGGCCTCCTCCTCTTTGCTTGCCGTTGGATCCCTTCTCGTGCGGTTGAGAGGGCAGAGGGTTCCTTGCAGCTCTCATACCTGGAGGAGGCAGGTCTTCTCATCCCTGTCTGCAGTAGTGGGCTCTGACCAAGTCCCTTCTTGTCATTACTGTTGGCCAGTTCCTGCTTTAGTCTAACTCAAACTCTGACCTCCTTACTTTTTCTGACAACTATTCCCCTCAAGTCTTTCTCTGAATCCAATAAAGTTCTTGACATTCTCTTGTTGCTCAGGTCCAAAACTTAGTCTTGATTTCTCCCTCTTCTCACCCCTATCCCCTATTCCCAGTCAAATTCACAACAGTAAGTTCTGTCAGCTCCACCTTCTGAAATCCTCCCACTGCCCCTCCTCCACTGCTGTCTCATCCTGCAGTACCCTGGTCCTGTCCACCCTCACCTGGACCATTGAAATAGCCTTTTCACTGGTCTTTCTGAGCTCACTCCACCTTCTAGTCTGTGCCCCTGATGCAGCCAGAGGGACCCTGTGAACAGCTGAATTAGATCCCAGCCTTCCCCTGCTTAAGATTCTCCCTTAACTTCCCACTGTATTTAGAATAAAATTCAAACTCTTCACCATGGTTTTAAGTTCAATTATTCATTCACCTAGACTTTACTAATCTATCTTGCTCCAGACACTTCTTCAGAGGTTAGATACACAGCAGTGACCCGACATTCTTGGGAAGGAGACAGATACAATAAATCAATCATGTAGTATGTTAAATGGTGATCAGTAGTACACTAGAAAAAAAGCAGGAAAGATGTGGGATACTATTTTAAGTAAGGTAGTCAGGGAAGTTCTCATGGAGGAGGTAATATTTCCGCAATGCAGGAGAGAAGGCTGTAAGCCTCGGGGATACATCATCTGGGGCAAGTGTTCCAGACAGTAGTGACAAGGTATCACCAAGTACAAAGGCCCTGAGGCTGGGGCATGCCTGGTGTGTTCTAGAAACAGCAAGGAGGCCAGCAGCATGGCAGGAGCTGGGAAAGCCAGGGGGAGAGTGAGAGATAAGCTGGGAGAGGAAACAAGGACCAGGATGTGGAAGATCTTGTAGGTCTGGCTGAAACCCCAGGAGTCTTGGTTATTTCAAAAGCTGGGCCAGGGCAGGGAAGACCCCTGTATCCCTTCCTCCTCTCCTTGAGTTTGACTTGTACTCAGTATGGCAGAGCATGGAAGAGTTCTGAGCAGAGGGAGGAACTTGATCTGACTCAGGTGTTCACAGGCTCCTTCTGGCTGCTTGTGGGCAAGAGTTGGGTAGGGGGGCTGGGGTGGGAGCTGGGAGGTGGTGAGGAGGCTCCTGCAGTAGTCCTAACAAAGAATAGGCAAGGGTGGACAGGAAGGGTTGGGCCATAGGCACAGGGAAGTGGGTGGATTCTGTATATAGTCTGAAGATGGAACTGACAGAATTTTCTGAAGAACTAGATGTGAGGTGTGAAGACAAAGAGGAATCTGCAGGTTTCCTTCTAGCCTGTGCAGCTGGAGGGATGGAGGTGCCATGAACTGAGATGCAGATGACTGGGGTGATAAGGTTTGAGAGGAAAATCAGGAGCTCAGCTTTGGGTGTTTAAATTTGAGATGCCTATTAATGTGGCAATGCCATGTATCTGTATTTATTTGCTTATTTATTGTTGCCCCCCTACCCCCAGCTCTACATTAGCCCCTTGAGAACTGATCATGCTTATTATGCTCGGCACTACATTGCCAGTGCTCTATAACAATGCCTGGCACCCAGTAGGTGCTGAATGAATGAATGAAGTAAACAAGTCCAAAAAATCCTTTACCTTCCCGGTCAGCCAGCTCTGTTCCAATCTACCTCTCATGTCCATTTCATGAATCCTTCAGGTCCTGTGTTCAGATGGCCTCCTTTTCCGTAAAGCTTGTCCTGACTACTTTATTTACATTCCAGCTCATGCTTAATTTTTCTCCATAACATTTATCCTTGGAATATACTATATAGATTTTTGTTTGTTTCTCTTCACCAGAAGTTAGTTCCATAAGGGCAGGGATATTTGTCTATCTTGTTTAGTGCCAATGCGTAAAACATGGTCTGGCACACAGTAGGCGTTTAATAAATATTTGTTAAATTTATGTTGCTGAATGGGAATACATTCCACGGCTGGGCAGGTTAAGGCCTGACTGCGAGGCCCGCCTTATGAATCATTCATATTGGCCCCGCCCACGCGCGGAGGCCGCGCGCGCTCACGCGGGAGAAGGGGTAAGGCTCGTACACGAGCTGACGGGGCGGTGGGGAAGTGGGCTCTGCGCAGGCGCCGAGCTCCCCGAGAGGGGCGTCTCAGAACCTTTCTGGTTTGGAGGCGCGCGCGCGCGCGCGGGAGGGCGGCGGCGGTGGCGCGGTGCGCAGGCGCGGCGGGCTGTGCGCAGGCGCTGGGGGAGGGCGGGCTGAAGCAGCTGAGGCGGCGGCAGCGGCGGCGGCGACGGCTCGGGCAGAGGGGCGGGAGCGGACCGGCTGGTGTGTGAGCAAGAGGCAGCGGAATGGTGGACTACCACGCGGCGAACCAGTCGTACCAGTACGGCCCCAGCAGCGGGGGCAATGGCGCTGGCGGCGGGGGTAGCATGGGCGACTACATGGCCCAGGAGGACGATTGGGACCGGGACCTGCTTCTGGACCCAGCCTGGGAGAAGCAACAGCGCAAGGTGCGCGGCCCGCGGGCCGGACGGGCTGGAGGGGTCTTCCGAGGGTGGGGAGTGCTGGGGGCCGGGAAGCGGGTCCTGAGAGGGAATTGGAGGGTCTGGGATGGGAATTGGGGGTCCTGAAAGAGAATTGGTGGGTCTGGAGTCCTGAAAAGGAATTGTAGAACTTGGGCAAGGAATTGGGAGTCTGAAATATAATTGGCGGCCGAGCAGGGAATATGGAAGTCTGAAAAAGGAGTCAGGGAGCCTGATGCAGGAACTGGAGGAAACCGAGGAGGGGATTGGAGACGCTAAAATGAGATTGGGGTCTGAGGCGGGATCGGAGGGTCCAGAGGATGGGTTGAGGGTGCTGAGAGAGAAAGGGGGAGTCTGGAAGTGTGGGGTAGGATGGAAGTAGGGTTTGGGGGAGCCTGAAGAGGAGCCCCAGGATGGTAGGGGTTATTTAGAGTGCGGAAAGGTCTGAAGAGGCTTGGAATTGTGGGAACCTCAAATTGGGGGAGTGCTAAAGGGGATGGAGATTCTGGAAGTCTGAAACTGGAGTAGTGGTACTAAGGAAGGGTTCGTGGAGTCTGAAGAGTAGTTGGGAGGATTACAGAGACTAAGGGTGAAAGGAGGGGGCTTCAGAAAGGGGGTGTGAGACACGGGGCTTGCGGTGTGAGGATGAGTAGGGGTGCCAAGGAGGTCTGGGGGTAGGGGTCTAAAGGGTGAAGTTTGGGACCTGTGGATAATAAGTTTTTGAGGGGGTGAGATTTATTTGGGGTACTGTTCCTAAGAGGAGAAGATTGGAGATAGGAGGAGTAAGAGGAATTGAGAGGGATGGACAGGACAAAGGGGCATACAGAGAGTGTTTAGAGTGTTTTGAGGAGGGGTTTCTGGAGAAGGGGTGGAAGGTTGAAAAGCTCAGTCAAGGATTGGAGGAGCCTGAGGAGTAGGTGAGAGTGGTGGAGAATGTGAGCAGGAATAGTGGAGAATGGGAGGGAGGTTAGTTTAGGAAAGTGAGTCTCATTAGAAAGGGAGTGTGTGATGGATGGACTGTGAAAGGAATTTTGCGGGGAGGGCTTTGGGAGAGGCAGTCCTAGGTCTGGTGAGTGTGCCTGGGTTGTGAAGGGAGAATAGGGAGGAAAAGGCCTGAGTGTCCAGGAAGAATTGTGCCTTTTTGCGGGGAGGGAGTGAAAGGATCCTAAAGGAGGGTCTGTTTCCAGGTGGTGTTTTGGGGTGTGGAAACTACTTAGCAGACCCACAGTAGTGGAAGGATCAATAGGAGGAGGAGGTGCAGGGAAGGTGGTGTGTGTTGTGAGGGGAGGAGGAATAATAAGGCTGTTGAGATGGGGGAGCCCAGAGCTGATAGGAGAGGGTTTGAGTGTGTGCAGGAAGAGCTAAAGAAAGGCATGTGTCGAGTGGGTGTGTGTGGTGGGAGTGGGTTAAATGTGTGTGAATAGGGTGGGAGGTACTTGAAGTTAGAGACATTTAACATGTTCCGGAGATCTGAATTTTCTTCCCAGATTTGTTGTCCATCAGGTCTTTGGTCTTAGGCAAGACTGTTGATCTCTCAGTGCAGTTCTCTCGTCTGTAAAATGAGGAGTGGTCGAAGGGGGCCTTTCAGTGATTGTACAGGATGGATGTGCGTGGTGTTGGGACTCTGGGAGGGTGGATTCAGTGGAGCCTTGTAAGGACTGCGGGGGCAGATTCAGTGGGTTTGAGCGGTGAGCTGAGGGAAGAGAGTGGAGAGCATGACTGGAAGCCTCTTGAGGGAGTGAGTTGGTGCTCTGCGGCTCAGAGCGGACCATCCCGACTGGAGGGGAAAGGGTGAAGGGAGCAGCGGTTCCAGGGCAGCCTGGGGTGGGGCCGCCTGGCATAACCTTGGGTAAATTACCAGCCTCTGCTTGAATTTCCTCATCCTTAGGGGTGGCGGGTTGGTGGTGGTGTCCTTATCCGTTGCTCCACCTACCCCAGGGTGGGCAAGTTGAGATAATCTGACATAAAAATGCTTTTTGAGGGGAAAGGGAGATCTAGTCTGCAGTCTCAACAATAATTTATCGCCTGAGGCAGTGCTGGGTTGGAAAAGGTTAAGAGTTGCCAAGAGACTTGGGAAGTTGGGAGGGGGACAGGGGAACATGGGGTTGTTTTTTTAAATGTCTGTAGTCTGTCTTCAGCTCCAGGTGCTTGGGGAAATGGGTCCCTGATCCTTTTTTTAGTTGGTGTGAGTGGAGGCCCTTCCTTTTCCCTCCCTGCCTGTGTTCTAACTCCCCGAGTGACTCCCTTTGCTAGCTCATTTCCACTCCCTTATGGGAGGTAGGGTGTGTGTGCTTCTTGGGGGTTATTGTACACAGGGTGAGGCTGGGGCACCTTTCAGGCCCTGGGCGGGAACCAGGACTCACTGGAACCCCAAAGCCTTGTGCCATGTGTCATTCTCCCTCCTCCCTCATGAACAGGCAAGGCCAAGGGAAAGGGTGGCTCATAGCGTCCTCTAAAACCAGTAGCTTTCGATTCTCAGTAAGGGCCAGATGCTAGTATGTCCTGCTTTATACCTACTGCATCAAATATTTACACACAGCTTGTTCTTTGGGGAAAATTTTTACTTCACTGCTGTGCACTTTCCTATTATGGGGCAGGGGTGAAATTGGGGGAAAAGTAATGGAAAGGGATATATACACAAGTTTGGGCTGTTCTGTTTCCTGTAAGAGGAGCCCCTTTACTTGCAAACCAGCTGGCTGGGTTTTTCATTGCAGTGTTTCTTTAGTAAATTCAGTGACAGGTTATTCTTCCTGCCTCTCCAAGGCTGAGCCACTTTCAGTGAGAGTGCTAGTCACTATCTGAACAACTGTGTCCAGCATAGTTGTAGACCTTAAAGGGTGTGGAATTGAATTCTTTGAGGAATTAAGCAAGGGTTGGTCCAAGTCAGAGTGTGCATGGCTCCAGGTGGTGCTCACCTGAAGTCCTTTGCTCTGACTTCTAGGGACTCTTGTGACCAGGGCATTACCTGATAAGTAGGTTATGCAACAGTTCTGGCATGGGAAGGCCCCAAGTGTTCTTTTGGTAGGTGGGGTAGGAGTGGTCTGGGTTTTGAGCAAATTCTGGAGCAATTAGAGTTCTGGACTACAGTTCCCTCCCAGTTTCTGAAAGGGGCCTGGGTAGCCTTACTGCTCCCATTCACCATGGATGAGGTCTCTTGATAGCTGCTCCAGAACTTCTCATCACAGCAAGAGGAAATGCCTCCTTGCTGAGCTTGGCTGTTCATTGAAACATCATTGCTTGCACGGCCTCAGTGTTTAGACCCTGACCTTTGGCTCAGGCTATATTAGGTGTGAGTTAATTATTTGAGAGTTCTGATGGTGTTTTGTTTTTCTCCAATCAGGTTTTTCTTTTAGGCTGATAGTGGAGGCCCCAAAGTAGCCATCTGTTATTTTGTTCCATTACTTTAATTGCTTGCCTCTTAGGATCGGCTAAGACTAACAAGTCCTTAGCAGTTTCAAAATTGTATAATGTATTTATAAAAAACAAACAAAGCGAAAAACTGAAGAACCAATCAAATGCAGTTGTCATCTAGAAATAAGACTGTACATACGTGAGGGGAGCAGGTATACAGTGTTTGCTCTCTTGGGAGGGGTAGGGGAAGGTCCTCAGGGGCTAGCGTGCTGTTTCTCCACCCCATCCCCATGTGCTTTAGAACATGGCTTTTCTGGTGACTACCGAAGAGATGAGGTGGGGGAGGGTGGCCTGGGAGTACAGTGCTCCTGTAGCCCTCACACTAATTCAGTTGAGTTGAATCCGGTTGGTCATGAAGTGGGAGTGGCACCAGCCAAGCTTCATCTAATCCTAGGCGGCCCCGGGCGTGGGCCCAGGATTGCCCTCTGCTTTTTGAAACACCCTTCCTGGTTCCGGCTTCTGAGACCAGTGAGGAGTCCACTTTGGCAGTTAGGGAGCTGACTCATTCTCCAGTTGCCACTGGTGCTAAATGGTTTCATTTAATGGTAGTTTCATTTAATGGTAGCTGATTGCCTGGACTTGAGTGGGCTGCCTTGTGGGGAAAGTAGTGAAAATATTGGAGGTAAACAGTCCAGGTAATGAGGGTGGTGTTTTAATATCCAGGTGCTGCTGCTGTTAAACTCCTGAGATGCATTCAGGGAGGTCATTTAAAATGTAGGCTTACACTCTCAAAATGTCCTCTTAATCAGTTGGCAGGGGAGCTGGGACAAGTCTGCATTCCAGTCGTAGGCCTCTGGGGTGGGAAGTTCTGCCATTTAAACATACACTCCAGTCACAGCAGACTTTGGCCAGACTGTGCTCTTTTTCAGAGTTAACTGAGTGAGTAGTACAAGTTATTTGGTAATCCTGTCTAGCAGATGACAGCAAAGCGAATGGAGCCAAAAGGAATTGATTTGGGAAGGCTCAAGGAATTTCTGAGACTGTTGAGATGAACACTTTAGGCTTTGGCTATGTTGATTTATAGTGTGCTGGGAATTGTACAAGCCTTTGCCCAGATCTTAGCGTTGTTCTTTAAAACAAAATAAAACAAAATGATTCCCTTGCTGCTTTTATGTTTAGGGGGAAAGGTGTGAGAGGGGCAAAAGTAATTCATGAACAGCTGTTTGGTCTAGTATAGATTACTCAGTCAAGTTTTCTGAATAGCTGAAATGTCAACATGTTTATCTCTCTGCTGACATTTAGTATATTCTAGATCAGTGTTTCCCCCAGCTTTATTCCTGTTTCCTTCACTTAGTGATGTCCCTGTTCTCAAAGTCACATTCAGTTCCCTTCCCTCAGTTTCCTTCCGCTGCCTTTCTGTGTGTATTTCACAGACTAACTAAAGCACTCACGTTACCTTAAGTCTTCCCTCCCCCCCTTTTCTTTTTTCATGGAAATAGGAGGCAAATGATAGCAAGTTGGTAATTCAACACAGTGGTAACTGAAACACTGACCTACTAAAAGGTAAGCAGAAGTTTCTAGTTGAGCAGATACAAATCCTGTCATCCATGGAGGTTTGAAAGAAGTCTATATCATGGGTGGTTTGAGAACCCAAGATTAGACTCCTTTAGGATGAGTTTAAACTTTGAACATCAAAGCCAGTTACAAGGCAACTAAGTTTTACAGTGTTGGCAGCTAGGCCAGAATTTGTTATAAAGTGTCTGAAAGCGGCACAGGTAACACTTGCTTTTCTTTAGGAAGGTTTATGATTTACAGTTTTGTCAGCCTCCCAGGTATCAAGTTGTGTAAAGTTCAGTGAATCAAGAGAAACAATTATTTAAAATTCTGGACTCTGTTTAAAGAGTGATGTTATGGGATGGGGTGGAAGGGGTGGAATTAACCAACTAGCTAGGAGGAGAAGGATCCTGCTGCCTCCAGAAAAGGAAGTCCTTGCATACACTTAATCGACGACCAGAGTGTCCTTACATCAGTGCTTGGGAAGTTTTATCCAAGTAGCAGTCTCCCTGGGATTATAAAAATCCCCAAGACATTTGTCTTAGTGTTGTGCCTTTTTTGGTTGTGTTGTTCTTTCATGTCCTCCCCCCTCCCCTTACCCTCATAAACAACAGATTCATTAACTTGGAATGTTCATGCAAAGTCTTTAAAAGCTTGTTGGTGTAACTTGGTTGCCTTCTATTTAGTCTGAACAGCATTTACTCCGGAAGAGGCTTTTTTCTTAGATGTAATTTGTTGAAGTGTTATCTAAAAGCAAGTGTATTGGGTTTACTTGGGATTTGCTCTTTGCCACCTATTTCTGTGCTGGCTCTTGTTTTCCTGGGGCTGGGATGAGCCCCATCCCCACTAGAGTGAGGGGCCATCCTGCATTTTGAGAAGGGATGTTGGTTCCCCAGCTGGATCAGTACCCCTCCCCCACAGCCCATGCATTTGTGTGTGTCCACACTTCCTGAATTTCAGTTGCTTGTGATTTCCATACTCACTTTTACTTTTATATACATATATTTTTTAAAGTCATTTTGCATTTTTTGCCTTAAGTTTTAAAAGGAAAAGTTTTGTGAGTATGATAAATGGAAAAACTCAGCTTCCCTGTCCATAAGTAGAAGGAAACTGCAAAAATAAACACGCTGAACAAAAGTGTTGTTCAATTCCAGCTAGGTATTATTCCTGCTGAAGGCTCTGAGCTGGAGGCATGCTCCCTTTGTTAAAAAGAGAGATTGGCAAGTGTTGGTGAGGTATGAGACTCACCATACCAAGCAGAGCCTTTCTCTTTGAAGTTCTGCAAAGGTTTACAAGAGAATCCAAGGACCAGCTTCCTCACTGTGACTCAAAGTTTAATGTAGTTGTGGATGACCCTGAAAATCTCCCACGTGTGCCTGCCACACTTGGAAAGTACTTCAATCTCATTTGATCCTGCAAACATTTTGTGAGTAGCAGGGTGGAGTGACTTACCCAGGAACACGCAACTCATCCTGCTTGCCCAGTATCCCACCGTACCGGACTTGACCATGTCACTGATGATTGGACAACGCTGGATTATCCTTATTTCCAAATGCTAGGGTTTTTTTGTTTTTTTACGAAACTCCAAGGCCACATTGTAAATACGATAATTGTGGGTTTATCACTTGCTCCTCACACAGCTTTTTCTTTTAAGGTTCTGGTTTTCTTACACATACACACGTAAAGTTTGCTCCTATGAATAAACCACACTGCTCTCCTGTCTGGGTATTTGAACCCTAGATTCTGAAAGGAAAGCAGTGTCTTCCTGTTAAGAAAAGGCTAATTTAAATGTTTTTCTTCCAAATATCAGAGCAGAACAGATTCTTTGTCTTCCAGTGGAACTATCCACACAGGGCAGAAGTAGTTGGAAGTGGCAGTTACTACTCTGCAGAACACAATGAAGTTGTCTTGGGAAATAATTGTTGCTGGTGTTGAAATGATTGAATGGGATGCTAGAACACCAGCAATACAATAGCATTTGTGTCTTCGTCTTTGGGCAGGAATAAAGAAGACATTGTGGTTTGTTTTATGCTTTTTAAAGTCTCCCCCCGAAAGGTGTGAGGCTGAGTGATGTCTGTCACTGGCTTTCTAGTGGGTTTTTCTTTTCAGCTTTTTCCCCTCCCTGACTGCTGTTGAGAGTAGGTGGAAGCCACAGTCTAGTGGTTGAGGCAGTGTGGAAGGCAGGCAGTATGCTTTACTCCTCCTCCTCCATGTGTGAAGGGACACATTTGATTTTTAAGTCTCCAAAAGCCCGGGATAAAGAGTTCCTATATCATACCTCCAGAGCAGTAATGACTGATTCCAGCTCTAAGAACATCTTAATTAGCAGCCATCCAGGATGGAGGCACAGCCAGAAGTAAAATAGATGCATTTCGCATGCAGTCTCGCTCTGAGTGAATGTGATCTTAATGATTGACCTGCCACTGTGGAAATAAAGTTGGGTATAAGCCTTTCACCGCACCCCCACCCCCCCCAAAAATAGATGCATTTCCTTTCTTCCTTTTTGTAATACATGCTTCATTTTGGTGGCAGAGGAGGCCAACTTGAGGTCAGGAGAAACATCACAGGAGGAAGCTTGAAAGTGATTCAACAACCAGCCAAACAGGGAGGTTGCTTGAGGGGGTGTCACTCTGGGAGGGTTTGTGGGTCTTCAGTTTGCTTTATTGAAATGACAGGCCTTCCTCTGCCAAGTGCTGAGAGCAGTGCTGGAAGCCGACTTCATTGTCTTCAGCCTCCCTGTACTGTGTTTAATAGTCAGCACGTTAATGCTCTCTGATCAGTAAATCTGGGTGTGAGTAAAAGGTATTTTAGCTGATACCACCATGGAAACTGAGTTGTTGACTTGTTTTGAGGAGTGCCTCCATACCAGAGGCAGCACTGATGGTGGAATGTTGGGCTGCTGGGCAGAAATGCCATGCCGCCAACCGGTCTCACAAGAATACATCCACATGCACAGTGGCTGTGCTGGGTAGGGGACGAGGGGCTCTCTTCCCTGGTGCAGTAGTTGGGGCCAGTCCATTTTATCCATGAGGGGTGTGTGTGTATTTTCACAGAGAGAGAAGAAAAAAGGAGAGTGCACCATGAAAGCCACTGCTGGCTTTGTGGCTGGGATGCGTGCTTTTTCTCTAGGCATTTAGAGCTGGAATCTCAGCTATGTGACTTCTTAATAGCGGGGCAAAATGTGCCTGCATCTTTTGCCTGCTTTCACAAACACTGACAAATTAAAAAGAACTCTAAAGTTTCCAGCAAATCCCAAGAGATACATTAAAAAAAAAAAATCTACATCCTTCCTATCCCAACTCTGACAGTAAATAAACCTTGTTTTCCCTATTACCCACTCCTCTTTCTTTTCAAGAAATAAATATCTTTACCATTAAACCCAGTGTCTGATGAAAATAATAAATTCTTTTATAAAGGGCTTCTTTGGCTGTTGCTGGCATGGATTGTGTTTGGAAGAGTAAGTTCTGTGTTTTTAAAAAAATTTTATAGGCTTGTATGATCTTCCAGTTCTGGCCTATGAAATAAACTCAGTTTCAAAATTCAAAATGTCTGGAAGCAGCCAGCTTGCCAGGCTGGTTCAAGGGCTTTTGATGAATCAACCCTTCTTACAGGCTCTGCTAACCAGTCCTGGAAGGTTTCCAGACGGTAAACATCACCAGGATTGTGAGGCGGTTGGGGTTTTTTCTGGATCATTTGAGCTACACTGCTAAGTGTGGTAGGATCTGACTTTCTGTAAAACAGAAATGCCTGTATAAAGATGTTTCGTTTTTTTTCCAGAGATGTCAGGCATGTAGTCACCGAGTACTGTCTCTACTGGTGAGGTGAGAGGAACTTCCTGGACCACTTGGGGGAGAGCTTTTTTGACAATTTTGGGAAAAAATTTTTCCCTTTCCTTTTGTAACTTTCATTAACTTACTGATTCCAGGACAACCCGTGGAGAAGAATTCAGTCCAGGGAGAGCCATGAACCATCTTAGGGATAGTTGGTTAATAGATCCCGGCCCAACCTTGTGGACCATTAGGAGTGGCACTAGGCTCCTACCTGCTACACAGAAATACTCGAGAGGTTCAAAGGGAACAAGCTTTGACCATAAAAACGGAAGACTCAGTGCACTGAGTTCTCTTTGCAGCTACCTTAGACTTGAGAAAGTTCTGGGCCTCTTTAATAAACAACCACAGAGCAGTCTTTGCCAAATACGGCCTGCTCCAGGGCCACAGGGTTAGCTTAAGAGACAACTTTCTTGCCTAAAAATAAATGTGTGTTCCTATCGAACATTCCAATCATAGTTTAAACATGAGGCTTCCGATTAGTAGTTTAGGCTTTGTGGGTTCAGTTATGTAGAGTGTGGACAGCTGAGGGTCTTTGGGGAGCTTGCTCCCCACTTTGAGATTGGCCAGTGACCACTTAGGAAGTCAGGTAACCAAATTCAGGTAACCAAATGCAAACCATTTTCCATTTCATTTCTGTATGTTCTTGATCTATTCACAGGCTGGTGGGGGAGACAGAGAGCAAGCATGTATATAAAACAAGATGATTTCAGATAGGATTATGTGCTATGAATTAAATCATAATCAGAGCTACATATTACTCTGTGCTACACACTAAGTGCTTCATATGGACTGACTAATGTAATTCTGTGAGGTAGGTGTTGTTACCATTATAGGATAGGTGCAGAAATAGATCCATGAAGTTTAAGTCACTTGCCCAAGTGACAGTGCCAGGATTTGAACCTAGAAGGTCTAGCCTTCACATCTTTGTGCTTATTTCTGCACTACGTTACAGTCCCGTAATTGGGAATGGCTTGGGAAGAGGTCAGGGTGCAGTGCAGGTCTTTAGATCAAGAGGAAGACCCCTAAAGACATGACGTTTTAGCTGTTCCCTAAAGGATGAAAAAGAGGGAACCAAGAGAGCCCTATGGGAAGGCCATTCCACGAAGAGGGAAAGTGTGGAGGCCCTGAGGAGCAGAAAGAAGGCCAGAGTGATCAGAGCAGGGCATGCAGAAAAGATGGGCACAGCCAGATTTCTTAGAGCTGTGTTGCTGGGAATGGTGATGGGCCTAGCGTCTGCGAATTCAGTCCCTCCTAGACTCCATTAGGCCAGGGACCTCATGCTTCCAGAAGTCTGGCCCTGCAACTCTTTCCCCAGCCGCTAGACAGGCCAAACCAGAACTGACTTCTAAAGTGGGAATTCCCGGATTGTAGAACATTAAACCAAACAAAAGCTCCAATTATCTCTGTGATCATTGCCGCAGTAGACACCTGTGTTTGATTAAAGCGTTGGTAACTTTTGAATCTGGAGTTTTATGGCACTGTGTATTCATATGGCTTTGTAGTGTCTCTCTTAGAGAACTTAACTTTTACCCCATGAACAAATTCCAGACCCCTTCAGTCCCATCAAGCGGCCACTTGATTTACAAAGCATCTTTGATAAAATGTTGTGTCTTCCTCTTTGATGTGGGAAGCCAGGAAGCCTGATTTTTTAAACTGGCTCTTCAACTAGGTCCTCCCTTTCTTTGTAAGTCCCTCTTCCATTTGCTCATAATTTCCCCCCATTTCCTTTGGTTAGGTGGACCTGCAGCTAGGGTGGTTCTAGTTCACAGAGACATGCAGGCTGATTTACTCTGAGGTGGTCAGCTTTCTGTAGCCCAGTGGAAGCCAATCCAGGAACACCATAGATTTCATTTGACCCATGGTTTCCCATTTGAAGATGAACCTTGTCAAACTAGTTATGTGGCTTTTACTCAGGAAGGGTGGAATAGTGACAGAGCTTGGGGCTGTCAACAGACTCTCCTCACTCTGTACACATAGCACCCAGCAAGAAGCCTAAGTTCATGGATCATAAAATGTCCATTGTGAACATGGACTGGAATTCTCTCTGCCCTGCCTTTTATGCGATTCTGCAGCAGAAATCATCCCTGTTCACAGACTATAAAGCAGCGAACGAATATGAAGGTGTCCTGTGTGGCCAGCCCAGCTGCTTCAGCTGGAAAGAAGATGGCGAGGTTTCCATTCTCCTGGCAGCATACCTATGTAAACTTGTTAAATCTTTTAAGTAGCTATATAGGAGGGGAGATAAGTGTGTGTTTTTATCCTTATCCCCTTAAATACCAAAATAAAACTTCTCCTTTATAAAACTGATTCAGAGTAGGAAGAAAGTGTATGGCGAATGGAAAATCTGTCCAATTATATTGAGTCCTTCCCCACGTTTGGGATATAGCTGTAAGTTTCCATGGTGGGTGGCTTATTATGCATTTGTGCTGAGCTGAACCTGCTACAAGCTGTTCATGCGGATAGAAAAGGCTTCCTTGGAGGGAAGCTGTCTCTTGCCATCACTGTAAAGACTTTTGGGAAGTGTTTTGAAAGACTTCATCAGTCGTCACCTGGGTAGCAGAATTAGGGGCTGCTGACCAAAGTGGGTCTGCACGTTACAGCCAGCCAGCAAGTTGTGTAACATGAGTTGGGGCTTCAAGGGCCCTGGAGTCCAGCACCCAAGTAGAAACATGACCGCCAGGGCCAGACGACAGCCCTCACTGGGCCCCTCTGCAGAGCGGAGCTCTGTGCAGAACCTTTGCAAGTATGAGAGAAACCGGAGACCCAGCCCATGCTCTCAAGGAGCTCACTGTGTAGCTGGGGAGAGAGCAAAGCCACATGAGACCTCAGAAGGACACTAAGCGGCACACCGACAAACCCAGAGCACTCTAGCTGTGTCCCAGGAGAGGAAAGGGGTGAATAAGGGCAGGTGGGGTCAGTCATGGAAACTTTCATGAAGGAGGTGAGTGAGCAGGAGGGGTGGGCATTTGTCCCAGATGTGGACAGGTTTCTAGGGGCAAGTGTTAGGGGGTCCCATGTATGCAGTTGAACAGCATTCCTTAGCTGCCTGTCAGCAGCAACTCTGCCACTTCCTCTGATGAGCATTATCTTTGGGGAGTTTCACGATTGAGGTACCATGTTCAGTGTATCTTAGCCATGCCTTGGAATCTCTGGATTGTGAGACCCCAGTTCTGAATCCTGTGTATTCACGGGTCCTGTCACTTTCATGGCAATAGTGAGCAGGCTGGACCTTTCCCCAGGTGGGAGTCTGCTCTGACTAATCTTCCTGAGGCATTTGCTTTCAGCTTGCTGATGATCCCTTCAGAAAAGCACAGGCTTCATTAAAAGAGGAACAGAGAAACTCTTCTTATGTCCAGGAGTCTCTCCAAGCCTTGTGCCTATGGCCCCTCCAGTTGTGTGATGCAGCTATGCCTCCCGGTCCAGATGGGCACTCAGAGCCGGCAGCGCTGCTTCTTTTGAGATCATGGAAGTGAATGGGGCTGACTCCCGGCTTGCTGGCTGGTTTGGAGTGCCACAGTTAACATGCTGTCCCTGGAATGAGGGTTGCCTACAAGTGTTCTGCCTTGAGAGTTTATTCTTGCCTGCCAAGCTCAGCTTCCAGGTGCTATTCTTTTCTTTAAATAAATGCCTTGGAACTTAAGAGTTCTCATCCCAGGAAATACTCCAGTGTGTTTAAAAAAAAAAAGAAAAACCTCATTCAGATGCTCATGGCCAAATAGGTGACTCAAATACTGCAATGCCCTTGATATGCTTTACCAGAATTGACACACGAATTGTACTCTGGACCCACTGTGAGATAAGATTGGGGTAGCTGACCCATCTCTCTTTGTCTGCATGGTTTCAGGTTGGTTTTTTCTCCCTTCAGATGATGCTGGAGAGCTGTGACATAGCTCAGCTCATGCAAGTACAGCAGTGGCTGAAGTCATCCAGTAGAACCTGGCTCCATCTTCTAGATGCCTGGGGCCAGTACGTTTGCTGTGGAAGGGCTTGGTGGGATGGTGAGGGTGGCAGGTGTTGCCTGGGGTGAGCTAGTCTCTGTAGCTTGGACACAGAAGCACTGCTTGTGGAGTTAGGGGAGAGAGCTGCAGGAGGTGAGTGCAGCCAGTTTCTGTTTTCTCTTCCAGCTTGTTAGAGCTTCCAGATAGGGTCTGCCTGATGAGCCTTAAGAGGTGTCTCTTTCCCCGCTTTGAAAGATATGTTAGGGAGGCAGACAGTCTTTGAGGAGAGAACCTGGGGCTCATTATTTATAGTTGGGAGACATATTGCTCTATCCACATTTTGGGAAAGGTTTCTGGGGGAGAAGTTGTGGAACATTCAGGGTCAGAAAGTTCTTGCATGAATTCAGGCTCTGAGAGGAGACACCTGTTCAGCCAGTGGGTTAGCCGATATCACCCAGCCTACCCACCAGACGATAGGAGGTGGCTCACATGTCACTGGGATTCAGGCTGTCTCCTGGCCCAAGCAGCTGCAACCCGGGAGAGGGTGTTAAGTGTGCTGAAGCTCCTGTGGGAGGGTGCTTTTGGTCCCCCCTTCTCCAAGCTTGGTTCTGGTAGTGGTGAAGGGTGTGGGTTGGGAGGAGGGTGAGAGCACAGACTTTAGAGGGAGACAGACTGGGTTCCTCACCTACCTCCTCCACCTATAGGCAGTGTGACTCTGGGCAAGTGACAGGTTGAACCTCAGTGTCCTCATTTGACAGGGGTCATCATCCTACCTTGCTGGATGATTCTAGGATTAAATGACAAATAGTGTGTATGAAGCACTTGGCACAGTGCCTGGCACATTGTCAGTGCTTCATAAATGTAGCCTCTCAAAATTATTTCAGCGGCTCACCATCTACATCCAGGTGGGGTCTGCTGCTTGAGTTTGTAAAGAAGTTGAAAGGGTCCACCGAACGAACAGCTCACTGAGAAACCAAACTGTATATCCCCTTTCCTGAAGTCCTCCCCAGGGAGCTCCAAATCCACACCCAGCCAGGGACTACAAAGAAGCACTCCCTGTCAGATGGCAGCCCGCATTTGAGCTGCAAGTGACCTCTTGGAGTCCTCTCCCCAGCCTCTGGGTCCATCTGGGCCGTGTTACCTGGGGGGTGGCGGCTGCTTCTCTCTGAGTTGTGAGCCCTGAGCAGTTGTGTCTGGATGAGCTATAGGCCATGCCAGCAATGCCTTTTCACGAGTAACTCAGCTTGTTATTGTTTGGGGTCAGCTGAGGGGCTCTTTCCTTAGTTCCCCTTCTTTCCCTGTCTCCTTCCCCCCAAAGCAAAAACAATCCGTATCAACTCAAGTTAGAAACAACCCACAGCCTTGAGTCAGGCCGCCTTCTCTCAACTGGTGATGATGTGCAAAGAGGAAGGACTTCCCACCTATTACCCCAAAAATAACTGCCCAGAAGTGCTGTCAAACAGGGTCTAGAGGTGTGCAGGAGCCTGTCCCCCACTGCTCACCAGGAATGTGGGACCTTCAAGGGCTTGGCAGAGTCCTGCCCCTCCAGGCCGCCTTCCCCAGTGCTCCTGCTCCTCCATCCTCTTGTCCGCCTTCCTCCTTCCCCTCCCCACCCTTCCCGAGGTCACTTCCTGATGACATTCCTCAACTTAGCCCCTATCCCCCCAAAAGCAATCAAATCCACAACCTAATAAGGCAAAAGAATGAGGAGAATGTCCGCCTCCCAGCCTCTCCCCTAACAGGGTGCAGGCCCACAGCAAATTTGGAAATTGGAAAATGTTACAGTGGAGCGACAACTGACTGGTGGGGGGGTGGGCAGCCGTTTTCAGGAGCTGCCCATTGTTGGCAGCAGGCGGAACCCTGCTGGAGGGCCACCCAGTCTGCTTTCCAAATCAGGCAGTTGACACCAGTCACACACAGAAGTGTATGGAAGGTAACAGCTGAAGTCTCCTGTCCCTTCATTTGGGATTTGCACTCCAGAACATGAGGCAGAGACATGAAGAGTCTGCAGTGGGAGTCTCCTTGGAGACCTCTCCTCTTTGTTGCAACTGGGACCCTGCAAATCCAAGTACTTTCTGCCTCTGAGATGAACAGTTTTCTTCCCCTTGACTGTGCCAGGGTTAAATTAGCCTAGGCGTTAATTAAAACTTGTCGACACTTAGAGCAGGCCCTCCCAGAAACCTGTCACCCCTCCTACATCATTATCCCAGGCAAATCAGCCCTCTATCTGATGGAGTTTCCATTCTCCACTGAGGAGGAGGAGAACAAGCCCCTCTCTGCTGGGGAACCCTGGGGCAGGGGGCTGACTGGGCCAGACCTACTTTGTTTTGGAAGGTCAAGCTTAGTAATTAACCTGAATGCTTCAGGGAGGGAGTGATAGAGAAGGAACCAGGGCTAAGGATGTGCCAGGTCTTTCAAATTGCTAATTATCAGCAGGCATGAGGTCATCTGTAAATATATCTAATTCTTTAGCTGTAATTAAGATGCTCATTAAAAGTGCAGGGAAGGTTTGCTTTTTTTTTTTAAGGAAAAACACAAAAAGTCTTTGTTTTGACTTGACAGGATGGCTCAGAACAGGCGGAGGACTCAAGGCACAGGACTAGTTTCCTGCGTTAAGAGCCTTTACAGGAAATTCACTGCAAACAATATTGGTGACCCTGCCAAAGAGGCACAAACCTGGGGTGATGTCACTGTTTGACACTGTCACCGCCAAGCCTGGTCTTGTGGGGAGGAGGGTTGGTGGGATTACAAAAGGAGTTTGTGAGTGTGTGTGTGTGTGTGTGTGTGTGTGTGTGTGTGTGTGTGTGTGTGTTCAGCTCTCTCTGGAAGAAGCAGGTCAGTTGAAAAGCTGGGTGTGAGAGAAATCACAAAAGGGGGGTCTTTGAAATATTTTTAGCTAGATTCAAGTTTCCTTGTTTTTCCAAATTTAAATAAATTTCCTCTTAGTATTTTAGCTCCTCAAAATGCTGCTGCTTTTTCAGACAGCCTTTCAGAGCCATTCCCCATTTAGTGCTTTCTTGGGTAACTGGCTGTTACAGGGTGGGATTTGTGGCCCACAAGGCAGGGTGCCAAGGTAGGCACTAAGTAAATGCTCTCTGCTGCTGTTCTGAGAACAAGAATCTCCATCATTAAGAAGTGTGGAAACTGAGACACAGGACTAGTTTAATGTGTCCGTTTCATCAGCTGAAAACATTTTGGGAAACTACCCAGTGCCAGTGAGTTGGCATCTGTGAGTTGTTAATCTTCCTGTGTGCCTCCAGGAACCGTCTGGAGCATCTCTGAAAAAAGGACAAGCTTTGCATCTTGTCATTTTTCTTCTGGCTGGAAGACTAACAGAGAGGCATAAACACAGTCTTAAAATGAAAGCAACAAAAATAAACTCAAACCAGCCCTGCGTGAAGACATTAATGCAAAATATGCAAGCTGGCTTACTATTTATATGGCAGAAGGCGGTTATAAGAAGATCCAGACCTGGTTAAGGAGAGTTATGTCTTTTGAGGTGCCGGTTCCTTAGAATTCCAAATAAACCATGGGTGATTTACTCAGATGAGGTTATAATGTGGTGTCTCATTTCATACTTTGCACAGTCCAGTTTCTTGAAACCTCTGAAATGCTAATATGGGATCAGGATACAGTCTGGGGTGCCCCCTGGACCTTCCCCTCCTTAAAAAAAATCCTAACAGCTGCAGAAGGAAGTTTGAGGATTAATTAGGACAGCCATGTAAGTTTTCTGTGGTTTGTATCCTGTGATCTTTTAGTACTCTTTTTTTCCCCCACTCAACAGAGATTTATCCAGACACGATGTGTTAGGCTTAGACATACAGTGAGAAAGAAAACCAATGTAGCTCCTGTACTCACAGTAGTAACATTCTGGAGGGGAAGATGGACCATGGAAGTGAACTGAATCTTAGGGTGACATGTAGAGGTTAATGTGGTCTTTGGTGTACTGCTTACAGTCTAACTTAAATAGACCCATTGACATTGCTTTCCTGGGTTCAGAAAGGATCTTTCCAACATGCTGTGTATATCTAGGAGCTCAGGTATTCAGGGCTACCTCTCATAAATTGGCTACCAGGTGAGTCCAGAGTGTTTGGTTCTTAGTTTGTGGTTTCGTAAGTTCCTAAAGACCAAGGAGTCACCTGGGATCCAGCTTTTCCTGGAACTCTTACTGGTTTGGGACATACTGCTAGAAAGAGATTGTAGACCTAGGCAAGAAGGATGCATCACCTCGTCAAGGAAACTGGATTTTGCAGGTGATCCCCATCAATGAATCTAGAATTTCTGCATCAGGGAAAAGCTTAGGTGGCCCATCTGGTTTTGAGTGGATGGGTGGAGTACTAGTCTAGAAGCTGTGAGCCTGCTGTTTTTACTTAGATTATGTGTGTATATGAGGCTGCTGGGGAGGAGCTGCTGTAGATCACTGTGGGGTGGTAGCAGTAACCACAGCCATTGCCTGGGAAGATGGTTGCCCTTGGATTGCTTGAGCTGCTGCTTGATTATGGAGCTGCCTTGTGTACTTGGAGCCACATTTTTGTGGTAAGTGCCAGGAAGCTGAGCCCCATGTGGCCTCAGGAAGTTGGTGAGGTTACCACTTTTTGACAGGCTGATAACAGTACCAGAACTGACACCATCATAGTTGTAGCCCTGGGGTTTTCTTTTCTTTGGGGACACTTTGGAAACCATCTCTTGGAATGCTGGCTTACTTGATAATTGGGTAGGTGAAGCAAGAGTTGAGGGAAGGAGGGAGAGGCAATTGCAGCCCAGCCAAAAATCTTAAGGTTTGGTCTTCAATGTATGGAAACTTCATTGCTTTTCTGGTCTTTAGTGGAAATAGCTGTTCATTCTTAGCACCAATTGGAAAGTGTTGGTAGCTAAAGGGGATTGTGCCTCCAGGGCCCCACAGAGCCATCTGGTGTTTCTAAAATTTCCCTGACCACAGGTTTCTCCTCCATTTGCCCCATCTCAGCCTCCAGCCCCACCATTTGGGTAGAGTGCCTAGAAGGAATGTCTCCTAGGTCCCCCAGAAAATTTGGTGTTTCCGCCCAGGGTAGTTGGGGGTCCACGTAACTCTCTCCTGAGATTTTAGGCCACCTGTGCGTCTGTGGAAGCTGAGCCCTGTTAACTCTGCGCTCAGTCCCCTTTCAGGAATAGTGAGGAAGAGGGTGGCTGTGTTCTGGCATGTAGCTCATTACTCCTGATAGGTAGTCCTGTCATTTAGGCCACTGTGAGGGGCATGGATGTTGGTGCTCTTGGTTGTCCTCTGGAGCTGAGGGACTGTAGTCCTGGGTTATCATAGGGCAGGTGACAAAAACCAGTGAAGCAGCCTGGGCAGGGACAGGGCAGCTTCAGCTGATTGTGGCCAGTTGGGGATGAGGGCCTGGGACAACTTCATTTTCCAAAAAATTGGAAATACAGTCTTATGGGGCAATTCATTCAACTTAAAAAGCAAAACAAAACAACCCCCCAACCCTACAGGTCTTACAAAATGAGGCCATTTTGGCCCCAAGAGCACCAATTTGTGACCTCTGACCTTAGACATCTGCATGGTCTTGATCCTGTCTTTTCTTCTTTAAAAGTTCCTGCTTTCCTCTTGACTGGATTGCTGCTGCTTAATCCTCTTACTGGGAAGAAGGAAATCCATTTTCTTTTGGTCCTTGGCGACAGCTCTGATAAAGGGTGGTTGAAATGAATGGCAGTAAAAAAGGGTTGCCCTATTTGTGGTTTTTCATCTCTGTTCTTCCCTGCTCTCTCTTACCATGGATAACTAAGAGTTGCCTCCTCAAAATGCCTTTTGCTGTATACATACTTTTAGGATATGACCCCGTGTTTTTGTGAACAAAAATAGTGGAAAATTTTTTTGTTTGTTTTTGTTTTAGGAGGTTCAAAACAGCATTTTCAAACAAAAGCAGCTATTCTGTACACACAATAACCTAGTGAACAATACCAACCATACAAAATTAACTGCCAGTTCAAAATTTGCACCCAAGTGGCAGAAGTACAGAAATACTCATTTAGGATTGATGACTTAAATATTTGACTTCTGGAAGATACTGGCAATCCAGGTTTTATGAGAGACCAGTTTTAAGATCTGTGTAGACAGAAAAGCCAGGACACAGGACTAATTATTTATGAGAGAGTTGATGGATTTCAGAAAAATGGTTTATAATAGGTGTGCAAAAAGTTTGATGACTTTTGAAAAAATTTTGACACTTCTGAAAATTTCATGTAATTTTTTTCTAAACTCTAATTTAGTCCTCTGTTATTTGGATTAATGGCTACACAGAAAACGATCCTTATCGAACTTTGCATTTGGACCTGTCTGTCTGGGAAAAGCCAGGAAACTCCATAAAGGCATCGCCCTCCAGCTTTAACTTTTTTGAGCTCTGTTGCCTCCACACTGGCTCGAGTATTTCCTGGCTCAATTGTTTTCTCAAGCTGGCCTTGAGTCCTTAGATGTTATTTGTGTGCCTCGAAATAGCTGGAGGAAAAATGATTGTAATGCTTTGCATTGCTCACTGCCTCTCCATGGATGGAAACTCTCTCTGCAAGGGAAAGCGCTTTCCACCCAGAAAAACAGCTGGGTGGAGGAGACTTTGTCACCCCGGCTGGCCTATCACATTATTAACAACAGTGCTCTCTCTCACTGTGGCATTAGGGTGGGAAATTTTCTAGTTCTCCACAGATTGGCAGCCCAAGGTTCATTAGGGTAGAGACCAGAGTGGTGGCAGTTCTTGTAAGTGGACTTCACTGTCAGCCATATGGCTACACAGGGATATTTGTTACATGAGGCTCTTCCTTTTGATCTGTGTCCTTTTTGGTGGATTTGGAATGAATGGAGGAGGAAGGAAATGAATTATGAAGGGAAGGGAGGGGTAGAGCTGACAGATTGAAAAGGAGGAGAAGCCTTCTCACCAGTTTTAAATAATTGATCCTGGCGTGATTGATGGAGAAGATGGGGTTGTCCATCCAAACAGCATTTATTGAGCATTTATCCAGCATGTGCCATAAACAAAGTCCTGGGTAAAATGAAATAGTCCTTCCTGTCCTCATGGAGCTTACAGCTGGGTGGGGAAGATAGGCATTAAATAGCAACACCAACAAAAATTCCAAATATTTAGAGTGTTCTAAATTGTGATCATTTTTATGAAGGAAAGGAGTAGAGCCTTTTAAGGGGTACAGTGGGCACTTCCTGTAGATTGAGCAAGAACCATTAGGGGAAGACCTCTCTGTGGTGGCAACAGTGAAATGAGACCTGGAGAGTGAGCAGGATCCAACTGGGGAGGAGAGTGTTCCAGGCAGGAGGGCCTGAGGAGCATGGGACGAGAGAAGCAGAATGAGGCCAGGGTGGCTGGGGTCAGGTGAGCCAGGGTAGTGTCAGATGAGGCCAGAAAGGTGACAGCAGCCAGAGCATGTCTCCAATAAGGATCCTGGTTTTCATTCTAAATGCAGCCACAAATAATTATTTCATGCCAGTCACCATTTGGGGCACTTAGTATACAGCTGTGAAAAAAACAGACCCAGCCCTCCCCTCATGGGGCTCCCAGTCAAGTGGAGTGCCATGGAAATGTCCTTTTTGATCCTGGGACAGATCCCATGACAGCTCAAAAAGTGTATAGCACTTTTCCATTATCCTCATGTCAGCTTTGTGTTTTTATCCCCACCTTACAGGTGAGGAACTGAGATTCAGCAATTACATTACTTGCACAAGGTCTCTCAGCCAGTAAATGACAGAACCAAGAATCAAACTGTACTCTTCTCCTTTCAGGTTATTTCTCCCATGTCAGGGCTGAGCGATTGGTTTCTTCTGACTTCTTACCTCTGGTAGTTAAGACTTAAGGACTCATGGTATTCTTTGGACTTCAGGCCTGTGATGACATCTAAGCACATACAATTTGGATCCTGGAGGATGGGGTTTGGTGAGAGGATGGAGTTGGTGATGGACCTGCTTCAGTAGCCCAGAGTTATGCCCATTCTTGGGCATTTCACCTGCACTTTGGCAACTTAGATTGAAGACAAGCATTTGACTGAGCAACATGTCTGGGGGAACCCGCCTGAACAGTGGTGTGGAGTTGGGGAGTTGACTTGGCTCTCTGGCCAAACCAGGTGATGGCAGTAGGAGTTGTTTTGTGTGTTGCTGGTGGGAGGCGCCCAGCTACATTCCTTTGTAGACAAGCACAAACTAGATATTTTTGAAATTGAAGGCCTGAAAACAGCCAGAGAATTAATCCCTGTCTAAAAAGCATATGGTGAGAGTACAGCCAACCTGGCTTGGGTGTTGCCTTCTTGACTTTGTTGCTTTTTAATAAGCCTAGAAATATCTCTCAAGAGGGAGAATTTTTGTGAACATACTGAGCCAAGTTCTTTATGGCTGACAGTGGAGGCCTCCAGCTATCAAGGGCTCAAGTCCATCTGGCTATCTTGTGCACTTTGGTTGGTGAGGTGCTGGGCAGAGCTTTCAGCTACTACCAGAAGGTTTCCTGATGAAAGGTCAGCTGGATGAGCCAGACTTTTCATTGCCCAGCCCAGAGACCTCATAGCAGAGAGAGAGAGCAGGGACTGGACATAGGGGTCCCACAGGTGCACAGCTGGGCTGAGCAGAGGCCAAAGCTGGACCTGGTGTGTTCTCCGGCTCCCTCCTGAATTGGGCTCTATTGACTTTAACATAGGGTCTGAAACCAGAAAGGCTCCAGTGCTGATGCTGGCCCTGTGCTTACTGCCCAAGAGACCTTGAGCAAGAAAGTCTTGGTTTCTTTATCTACAAAATGATGCTAATAATGTAGCTCCTTCGGGGCTGTCAGGATTTAGTAAGGCAATGATGTGGGGCTTGCTGTAGAGATAAGTACATGGTGAATATTTTAATCATTACTGTCTACTAGGGTGAGGGGTTGAGATGGAGTCTGAATAAGGCCTTATCCTGTGGAATCTGGAGTCCCAGTAGGAGTGATTGGTTGAGGGAGTGGAGGTCATGGTCCTTTTTGTCAACTAGGAAACTGTAGCCAAAGAACTAAGGAAATAGAGCAGTCTTGCATATAAATTTGAGGCCGGCTGCTCTGTGCAGATTGACCTTGAGTTGTGGCAAGTTCACTTGCTAGATATGTAAGCATTAAACATTTAAGGGGCCCTGGAAGTAAGACTTCTAGAAAGAGGCAGTAATTTCTTACTCATCTGATTATCTCAGACCTAGGGTGAGGATGGAGTCCCTATGCTCAGGGGCAGACTCTGGGCATTGCAGGGTGAGAATGCTAAGCTAGAAGAGGCCAAGTGCTTTGCACAGCAGTGTCCTGTGAATGGGCTGGAGACTTCACTGAGGGAGGCCAGTGGGCCCCACAGGGCCTCTGAGGAGGCTTGACGAGGTACTCTGTGTCCCACAATGCACAACACGTGTCCTTCCCTTCTGGGAAGCCTTCCACTCAGGCAGGGCATTTGGGCCGGATGTGGAAGGTAAACAGGCAGCCCCTCTGCTCTTTAGCACAGACAGGCCCGGAAAGGCCCAGGCTGTAGCTTTTCATCTCAGGAAGCCCTGAGGTGTCCTCCCCTCCCTGCTCTCCTGAAGCAGCCTCATTGTCGCTTTGCAGGAACTGAAGCAGGTGCTCCAGCCCCTGCGGCACCAGTGGAGAGGCCGTGTGGCCCAGGTGCTGCTGCTGAAGTTGAGCAACAACCCCTGGGCCCAGCAATCCATTCTGCACTTGGCAGGCTGATAATATTTTGCTTGAAATCTTGATCGGTATCCTTTGCCCTTGGGATCAAGTCCGGAAGTCCACTGGGCCCTGCAGGATCTACTGTCCCCTCTCCAACTTCCTCTCTCTCTCCTTCCCATTGTAACACACTGAACTTGGGCATGCCAGCTGCCTCTGCTCCATGCCTTTCCCTACCTGTGGAACTTTCCCCCTCCAAATCTCCACCCAGCTCCTCCTCATTTTAGGTCTGAGTTTATACTCCTATATGTAGGGAAGTCAAACCTGACCCCTTCAGCCCAAGGTTCAGTCCCTCTCTTAGGGGCATGCCTGTCACCTCCACTTCCACTTTTAACTGTAACCATCCTTTGCTCTCTATGCCTTCCCTGAGACTGAGGGCCTTGAGACCAGAGACTGAATCTATTTTGTCCACTGCATACATGTGTCCCAAGAATGTGGGACAATGTCTGGCAGATGTAGGTGCTCAATAAAGAAATACATATTGGATGAATGGATAAATAGCCAGCCAGTGAGGTAGAATGGACCTGCACCCACCCACCCATCCGCTTGTGGTGTGTCACCTGTGGACGGCACCTGTGCTTGGTGTTAGGTGTAGGAGATTGTCCCCCTGTAGTCCCTCCTCTGAAAAAGAGGGCACTGTCACTTTCTAGGCCCAGGTCACCTCTACAAGCCAGTTGAATCCCATCTAAAGCTGGCCCTATGCTAAGGTGCGTGCTCTGGAAGGTCATAAGAAGTCCTGCCCTGGAACACTTCCAGACCCAGTGGAGCAGCCAGCTGTCCTAACAGAGTTCTGCATCGGTGCCTGCTAGTTATGAGACACAAATAAGATGCTTTTCAATTGGGAAAAGGAGGGGAGACATCACTGGTTGCCTGGAGAGGTGGGAAAATCATTGTTAGAACAGAATTCATCCTATCTTGTGTAAATATTTACCAAGCAAGGTATCCATAAGTTGTGTGCCAGGCATGGGTCTAGGCAGCAGGGACATGATGGTGATCGTGACAAAAGAAGGCCCCTGCTCTCAAAATGATACAGATGGCTGAACACAGGGAGACCTGTTCTTTTCTTCTTTTAACCTTCCTCTTTTATACAGAAATTGCTACTTATAGGTCAAATTAACTTCTATAGTAAGAGACAATAAAGTGTTTTGTTTCTAGGGATAGCTAAAAACATAAACGTCTAGCCCTGTGGTTTAGCTGACTGTCCACCTTCCTGAAACCTACCTCTCTAATGTACCATGTTCTGGGGCAGCCCACTCATCTCTACATCCTGAGATGAGCCTGGAGACATGCACTACCAGGAAACGAAGTGCAGTCGGGGCTGTGTTTGGTGCCCATTGTTATTTATGGGGCATTGGCAGAGAAGTGAGTCCATGGAAAATCTAGAGAAAGAGGCTACACTGTGTGGTTGAGCAGAATCCAATAGCTCCTCGGCACTCTCCAGGCCATGGGACCCAGAGCTACTCGGCTGCCCTGTCTCTGCTCTGGGGCTTGACCTGCCATGTCTCTCCACACCTCCTTCACTGTCAGTGTGAGCAATCCTGGGCTGAGTTCTGTGCCCCTGGGACATTCTCTCTGTTCAGAAGACAAAACCTGAGACTGTTTCTCCTTTTCAATGCAACTTTGTTCTGCAGCAGAGGAGAAAAACAAGAAAGAGATGTCTTGTTCATTTGACAGTAGTAAGGTGTGCTCTGATATGCCTTTGAAAAGGGCCCATTTGCTCCAGTAGCCTTTACTGGAGAATGAGGGGAGCACAGGGAACTTAGTGGGAATCTGAACCTGGACTAGGGCTTCTGGGGAGAGAAGTTCCACTTTTACTTTGGAGCAGTCAAGTTGTCTGTCTTGTAGGAAAACAGAATGCTGCTGGATGGCCCACAAGCTTGGTTCTATGCTGGGGAAAGAAACATGCTTGGATATTGGCCTTGGTCCATTTAAAAAATGTGTAAGCCTTTTCTCATTGATTTTGTTTCCTCACTTCTGTAAAGTTCTCAACTCCCATAGCTCCTGAGTCTGCCTTCTCAAAGATCTCTAGAGACTGGCTAATTTCCACCCCTGAGGGTGTGGGCACAGCACTGCCTGATCAGGGTGTATTTAGCACTTTCTTGTGTGCCAGGCACTAGATTAGGTTCTGAGGATACACGTGGTGGTCCTGCTCTCTCTTACCAACCTCTCTGCAATACATGACACTCTCAAAAAACCACATACCCTGGTGCAAAACCCCTGCCCCTTACACACATACATGCACAGAAAAGAGAGAATCCTCATGTGCCCTGTAACTCAGTCACTCAGCATCAATGATGATCAACATTTTGCCAAACCTGTTTTATCACCTCCTCCCAAACATTCCCTGCTAAGAATATGTTAAAGACAACTCCAGACATTATCCGTAAATGATTCGGTGTGTTTCTCTAATAGATGGGGATGCATGTGTTTTTGATATAATTACACACTGTTATACTTGATGCTTCTGACCACGTCTTAAAGGGAAAAAAAGCTCCTCCACTTTGCCTTCCTTGACATCACCTTGTCTCTGCTTTGACTTTCCTTTCTCCCATTTCTGAAACCTTTTCCCTGTACTACCTCTTAAAATTTCACAATGTTCTTTTCTTCCTGAAGGATTTTATCTGCCTTCTTTCTCCCCAGCGTAAGCCTCACTTCTCTGTGCTCGAGTCCACGTCTCTAGTCCTGATGTACAGATCACTGTCTAGTGCAGGGGTTTACTGTCCTCTGTTAGACTTCGAGGTCTTCTGTGGAGGAACCTTATCTCATTTCTCCCTATTTCCCAAGTACCAGCACCAGCTCCAGGCCTGATCACGGGAGAAGCTCCAAAATGTTTGAATGAGGACTAAACGTATGCATGTGTGAGCAAATGACCTTTCTGCTGAGTTTTAGACTTAAGTGTCTGAATGAGGGCTGGTCGTGCAGCACACACCTCACTTTCAGCATATCCCAAACCAGACTCCAGTCCCTCTTAGTTGGGTTCCCCATATCCAGGCTTCACAGTACCCCATCCATAAGTCATCCAAGTCAAAAACCTGGGAATCATCTTTTGACTCTTCATCCTGTAGTAGCAATCAGGTTTTACTTATTTCTTTCTCTCAGCTATCTCCTGGAATCCTGACCTTCCTCCTTTCCTTTGCTTCTTCTGTTGTCCTAATGCAGAGCCACATAGTGGGTCTTACAAGTACAGGTACTCAAATCAGATTGCCTGGTGTAGACTGCAGAGATGCCACTCGCTACCTTGAGCTGTATGACTTTGGGGAAATGCCTTAACTTCTCTGTGGGGGTAATGTCTACACCTCTAAAGGCTGTGGTTAGACTTCAGCGAGTTAATTTGGGTGCCCTTTGCACCATGCCTGGCACACAGGATATGCTCTGATGTCAGCTCCCACCACTGTTACTCCTGTTAGACCTTGTTGTGTGTGTCCAGGTCCTCTGCAGAGGCCTCCTAACTGGCTTCACTCCAGGTTCCTAGTTCATCTCGGTGCCTCCATAAACATCTTCCTGAGACTCACATCTAATCAGGTCATTCTGAGAAACTGGCCCCCACCAGAGAGAACAGGTTTTCATTTTTAGCCTACCTACCTTCCGACCACAGGTGACACCATCTTTTGCCATTTCCTTTAGGGGTCCCCAAACATCTCTTGCACGTTTGTGATGTTTGCTGTTGATGTTCCTGCTATACTGAATGACCTGCTTCCCACGTCACCACCTATCAGAATAACACTCCTCTTTCAGGGCCTGGATCAGGTGTCACCTGACCTCTGCTGTCCTAGGATCACACCGCCCTGCAGTTTCTGGCTTACCAGTGTCCCTCTCCAACTGGACCATGTGCTCCCCCAGGGGAGAGCTGTCAGGTTCTGCATGTCTTCCCAGACCCTTCGTGATGATTCTTTTTACTTGTCCTGAATGAATCTCAGCTCCCCCAGGAGATGGGAAGCTACCTGAAGAGCAGTTTCACCTTAGTAGATGTTTAGTTCAATAAATGGAGGATTTATCATTCTCTCTGCCTTTAGTTCTTCCTTTTTTCTTTGTTTTCTTGTCCAAGAAAAGAGAATGCTGTGGAAGTGAAACCCACGGCCATTGTTTGCTCCCATCAGGGAGAAAAGCTGGGAGTGACCGCCTGCTTTGGCAACTGCAGTGAATTCAGGCTGCTTGTCTCTGGTTCTCCCATCAGGTTTCATCTGTGGGCACCAGGCCAGACAGTGGGGAAACTTTGGGACTCAGACCTTCTTATCTTCCCTTTGTTTGTTGCTCCACCTTACAGATGGGAGCAGGCCTCAGCCATTCTCGATTGGAATGGCAGCACATGTGCTGTCTGCCTTCCTCCAGCCGCTGCCACCCACAGAGCAGAGAGGATCAAAGGCTTAGCGGGGAGGAGAGGGGCGGCCTCTGCATCAGTGGAACTAGAAACTCCTCTTTTCCCTTCCACAGCTTGGGCTGACTGAGCCCTGCCCTCCCTCAATCCAGTGAGACATAGGAGCTGCTGTGGAAGGGGCCATAACCATTTGGAATAGATTTTGCATGGAGGATTTAAGATTTAAAGCAATGATCTTTTTCAACAACAACTGTTTTTCAAGTTGAGTCTCACATAGATCTACCATATTATAAAATAGCTAAAAAGAGCTGCTAAAATTTGGGGAGGGGGCACCTACCCTCACCCCTGAAGGCAGAGCTCTCTTGGGAATGCTTTGTGAAAATCACTCCTTCATATAACTTCCACTTCTCCACTAAAAAGCATTGTGTTGTTGCCCTCGGAGTGTCCCTTTGTGAATGAAGTCCATCATGGTTCACCCGCAGGCTTGTGCGTTTCTGAAGAAGATGATTGGGTGGGGGTGGTCCTGGTGTACACACTGGATGCAGCTTTGTGCTGTATGGGGTAAGGTCATCTAGTAGCCCCAGCGTTTGGGTTCTGTAAAGGGGGGAGGCTTTGCAAAGGATGGTAAGTCCTAGGGGTTCTGCCTGTAGAGTTCTCTCCACCTTCGCTGCTGTATCCCTGCCATCCATGTGACCACCTGGTGGGCTCTTCCCACACCATAAATCTGGTTAAGTCACTCTCCCTGTGAAACCCTCCAAAAGATTGCTGTTGGTCTCAGAAAAGACTCCCCACTGCCAGTAGCCTCTGGGGCACTGTGTGAACCAGCCCCTTTCCTCCAGCCACATGCCCTGGAATGATCTCCTTTCTACTCATCAGTTGATTGGCTCATTCTGTTTGTTCAGGCTCAGATGTCACCTCCACAGAGAGGTCTTCCTTGACTGACTGAACTTTATTCTCTCCCCAGCTGTCCCCCTCCTCCAGTTAGTCTTTGCTACATTAGCCTGTTTTTTTGCACTGTCACTGTCTAGGATCTTCTTTTTTTCTTACCTCCTCCACTAGAATATATGCTTCATGAGGGCAGGGATATTTGTTGTAGGTGGCATGTGGTAGATGCCCAGTGCATTTTAAAACTGGAATGAATGAGTGCAGTTTGGGAGAGGCTTAGAGCAGTTAGTGTTCCCCCTCTGGGGCCTGGGGGCTGCCTGGGAGTGGGTGTCTGATGTCCAGGCTGGAATGACTCTCTGGAATCCTCTGAGGCCCAGTCAGCCTCTTTGGTTCTCATGCAGTGTCAGGAACTCAGACATGATCACTTTGTCCTCTGCTGGCCTGAAAGGCTGTGGCTCCCAGTGCAGCTCCTGTCTCTTCTTTTTTCTACTCTGGGAGAAAGCAGGTGGTCTGGGCTCTCTGAACCCAGAAAGGACTGTTGTTCCACGCCTGCTTGAAATTGATTTCCTCCAGGCCCTGCCTTGAAGCACACCCTGTGAACAGAGGGAGGGGTTTAAGCCAGGCCTCCTCTGCCATGTGTGGGGAGAAGAGTGATACAGCCGCTTGGCCTGGGAGCCACCAACATCCCCTCCCCTTCTCTAAGAGGCACACAATGGCAGTTGGGCTGCACCTTTGTTTTATGAGTCACTGGTGATAGCCCATCATAAATTGTTTCCTATACTTTCAGAGCAGTTTTACTGCGCCTCTCCCATGCAGTCTGGGAATGGATTTGATGCAGGGTCAGTTACCACGTTGTCGTGTAGAAATCTGTCATTGTGCCCATATAAGGCAAACTCCTCGGGTTACTTTTTGCCTTGGCAGAATCACAGGAATGTCAAGGTAACCAGGCCACCTCAGCATAGCTCTGATTCTCCCTGGGTCACCTGCCTTGCCCTCCCTCTTCTGTAACTCACCCTGCAGCCCAGCGCTGGGTCTGCTACGCTAGTGGCAGCTGAAATTGGCCAAGGGCCTCCAGGACTGCACTTGGTGCTCTTTCTTCCTTAGAGTGGGTCAAATGAGAGAAACTAGGTGAGGTACCTCACGGGGGCCTGGCAGAGCAGGGACCCTAAATGGAAAGCAGCCTTGGGTTAGTTAGCAGACTTGAGGTCAGTTAGAGGATAGTGAGGTCCCAGCTCTGACATTAACGGCTGTGTGACCATGGGCACGACGCTTCAGATTTTAGAGCCTCATCTGTAAAATGCAGAGCATTCAGAGCAAATCCTGATGTACAATAAGTGCTCATTTGTACAGTTATATTAGAGTAAGCCTTAACACCCCACCCAATCATAAATACATCTCTTGTTGTCTTCATTTAAGGCTCAGCCCCTTAGTAGCTCGAGTGGAGCAGATTGAGCTGGTATGCCGAGTCCTTCCCTGGAAAACTGAACCCACACCTGCGTGGTGGCACCCTATTACCTACAGACACACACACGCACACACACACACACACACACACACCCACAGCAAGCCACTCCCCTGTTGTTACAGGGCCAACTGCCTCTGAGAGCAACAGGGGCCTCTTTCTCTTCTGACATCACGCTGCTCCTAGAGACAGATGCCCTTTATGACTGCCGTGTGGTTTGGCCAGGCCTTAGTACCAGCCCTAGGAAGGCCTGTAGGTGGGGCGAGCCAGGGGGAGAGTCTAGCCTTGTCACTCTGCCAGGGCAAACGGTTTCACCATTTTTAATGGAGCAATTATGAGTCAGAGGTTTCAGTCTCTCTTTACTGGTTCCTCCCAATCCTATAATTACCCCTTGGCTATAGAACCTTATTTTGGTTTTTCTTTTTAAAAATCCTCCTAAGACATTGTCCATCTTGTATACCCAAGGGGTCTAAGGTGAAAAGAATGTGGTAAAGGAAAAAAGAGACTCCAAATCCAGAATGATTTCTTAACCCACAGAAACTGTGCTCCCTCCACCATCCTAGTGCCATGCCAAGAAGTAGAGCCAGCACCTGCTTACTTGAGGCCAAAGGCAAGAGTGGATAACTGAACACCACCAGTTACCTCTTAGCAAATTCCAAACTCCAAGCCAGGAATTTCTGGTGTGCAGCACCTCCCAGATTGACTGATTCATTCACTGCCTCATCCAGTACTCCTGAGCCCCTGTTCAGTGCCAGCCCCAAAGAGGAGCTGTACTGAACCTCAGCAAAGGGCGGGCAGGCTGACAGGTACCCATCACCTCTGTGGGCCCCCTGCCAGTGCTGGTCCACTCAGAGATGAGAGGACTTGATCATGCAGATAAATGCCCCATTTTCTCTCCAAAGGTCTCCAAAGTCTCCCTGCCTTCCAAAGGGATCGTCTTATACCCAGGCTCTGAGAGTGGGAAGCCAGTGGGAGTGAGTGTACATGGAACAAGTGCATATCTGTGAGCGCTGCTGCGCCAGGCTCCAGTTTCCCCCAGTGTGTCAAAGGCCCAGATTGCCAACCAGCCTGGCACCTCCCTAGCCATGTTACTCACCCCCCAGCACCCTTCTTGCTTTCACTGGAGTAGGAGAAGCCTTCTGACCTGACTGGTAAAACATTGAATCAGAACGTCACGTCCCAAAACAGGAAAAAGGAAAAGGATCACCAAGGATGGGTTTCAGTTGTCAGACACGAAAGCCACCATTAGAAATGACTCCTAGGTCCTCCATAATTGTCTTTCTGCCAACAAGCCCAGTTTGTGAATCTTGTAAATTCCGGCAGAAAACAAGACTGCCTGCTAGAAGATGAACAGCAGAAAGAGAAATGAGTGCCCTGCCTCCAGATGCCCTTGGCCTGAAGCACTCTTTGCACTTGCTGATTCTGTTGGGAAGTTCCCAGGGTGGCCCTAGGTGGCTCAAAGCAAAAGTAGCACTTGCCTGAATGACACTCAGATCCCATCAGTACCCCCTCTGACTTTTTCTCCCCCAGATGCCAGATGCCTGTTGTCTGGATGAGCAAGTCTGGGTGGATTTGTCCAGCCCAGAATGTTAATTCTAAATACTGGTCGTCTTAGGCACCTGTTAGGATTCCAAGCCACACAGTCTCAGGGCCAGAATTGGCTCACTTGGCTATCTTTTTGAAGGATCAAAGTTTAAACCAGACAATCTTTAATCTCCCCTCCTACCCTGAAACTTGAGCTTAGCTGTAAGCCTTTGGAAGTAAATGGGGTTTTTGTAGCTCAGACTCCCTGTTCTCCGAGTGACGGGCCCCCCTGTGCATGATCGTTTCACAGGAAAATGCCAGATGGGGCCAGAGGAGGCAAAGGGCAGGTAGGTCCCTGGTCTCTGCTAGCTGCCCTGATTTAAAAACTGCCTCTGAGAGTGGAAGTTTTCTCTTTTAAAGGTAGATATTTCAAGGTAGGCCTTACCCATCTCCTCTTCCTGCTGAAAAGCTCTCCTTTGAGAGCTGAGTGCTACCTCCTGCCTCTGTCTGTCTTTAGTTCAGACCCTTGTCTCCCTGTGCACTCTGTGGAGAGAGCAGGCTCTTCCCCCACATGGGACCTAGTTCTTAGGAATATAATCTAAGTAGCTTTGGGTTTCTTGGTTGGTTTTCCATGTGTGGGTTAACTCTGGAAAAGTCTGTTGGAGAACAGAGACAAGCTCAGACTTTGGTACCTCCCTACCTGGGGCTGCCTGTCATCTATTCCTCTGGGATTTCTTTTAGTGCCAGGGGTTAGATCCAGTGGCAAGGTCTCCCTAGTTCTACTCAGGCTTCCAGTTTCTCATTTTATGGAACTAGGGAGTTAAGTTAGAGTGGTTTCCAACCTGAGCTACATGTTAGACTCATTTGGTAAGCTTTGTAAAATATCATTATTCAGGACCTGCCTCTAGGAAGTCTGATTCATTTGGCCTGGGGTGAAGTTCAGGCATTTTTAAGAAGCTCCTAATTCCATATATTTATTGTCAATTGGATTTTCAACAAAGGCGAAAGATATTTTCAGTGGGGAAAGAGTAGTCTTTTCAATAAAAGGTGCTACAAGCAAAGAATATAGTTGGACCCCTACCTCACACCATATTAAAAAAAATTAACTCCAACTGGACCAAAGACCTACACATAAAGCTATGAAACTTGTGAGAAAACATAGGCATAAGTCTTCATGGCCTTGGATTAGGCCATGGTTTATTAGATAGGACACCAAAAATGCAAGCAACCAAAGAATAGTTAAAATAGACTTAATAAAAATTTAAAACTTTTTTGCTGTAAAGGACTCTACTCTCTTAAGAAAGTGAAAAAGACAGCTCTCAGAATAGGAGAAAGTATTTGCAGATCATGTGTCTGATAAGGGTCTAGTGTCCAGATTATATATAGAACTCTTACAGTGTAACAATGAAAAGACAATCCAGTTAAAAAATTTGCAAAAGACTGGAATAGCCATTTTCCAAACAAGATATATAAATGATCAACAAGCATATGAAAAAGTACTCAACATCGTTAGTCATTAGGGAAATGCAAATCAAAACCACAGTGAGAGACCACCTCACACCCACTAGGATGACTGTAATCAGAAAGTCAGATAATAAGTGTTGATGAGGATGTGGAGGAATTGGAACCCTCATACGTTGCTGGTGGGAATGTAAAATGATGCAGCCTCTTTGAAAAATAGTCTGATAGGTCCTCAAATGATTACACATAAAATTGTCATGATCCAATAATTATATTCCTAGATATAAGAATGTAACCATAGAGAACTCAAAACATACCTCCATACAAAAACTTGTATATGAATTTTCATAGCATTATTCATGATAGCAGAGGCATATAATAGCAAAGGTAGAAATATCCCAAATGTCCTTTAACTTGTGAATGGATAAACAAAATGTGGTACATCCATACAATGGAATATTACTCAGACAAAAAGGTATGAAGTACTGACATGCTCTGTGACGTGGATTAACCTTGAAAACATGCTGAATGAAAGAAGCCAGACAAAAAAGGCCACATATTGTATGAGTCCATTTATATGAAATGTCCAAACTAGGCAAATCCATAGAGACAGAAGTAGATTAGTGGTTTCCAGGGACTGGGGGGAATGGGGTGTGACTGCTAACAGTTTTGGGGTGATGAAAATGGTCTGGAATTAAATGGTGGTAGTAGTTGCACAACTTTATGAGTATACTAAAACACTGAATTTATACTTTAAAGGGGTGAATTTTATGGTATGTGAGTTATAACTCAATTTTTAAAAATTGATTCTCCAAACTATGCATATGATTAAAAAGAGGTACATGTACACCTGTGATCCAGCAACTCTGCTTCTGTTTTGTATTAGTTAACTATTGCTGTGTAACAAATTGCCTCAAAGCTTAGTGGCTTAAAACAGGAAGTATTTGTTATCTCAAAAGAAAAAAAAGGGAGGGGGGAAGGAAAAAAAGCTACTGGATAATTCTAATATCAGCCGGGATTGAGACCTGGATTTGAAGGCTCTCTAGGTCTGATAATTATATTCCTTTACTCATTTGGTGTGCCCAGGCTAAGGGAAGGGAGGTTTGGGAGAAGAACACTTTGTTTCAGCCACCAGCATGCAGCCAGCAACTTGGTGAATCCTGAAGGGGGATCTGACTTCACCAGCTGTATTGCTAACACGAGTAAGGTAGTAATGAATAGAAAATCTGCTTATTCACTTGCTCTCTGCCAGGCTGTGTATATAGTACTTTCTCTGTATTATCCTATTGAATGCTCACATCATGTCTATGATCATCTTTTTACAAAGGAGGAAACTGAAGCTTATAGAGATGAGGTTCGTTTTCTGAGGCCACACCCAATTTAAGTGGTGAAGTTAGGATTTGAACCCACCTTTGTTAAGATTTGATATCCCTTGCTCTGGAGCACTGTGCCATCTTGCCTCTTTCTAGCCCACCCACTGCTACCCACCATCTAAGCCCAGCCCTTGAAGCAGGGTCTTTGCCAAGTCCAGAGTTCTCAATGCCTGAGTGACTGCAGTTCCTGAGGGCTCCTCTTTCATTGGAGCAGCAAGCTTGAGAGCAGTGTCTTCCATGGCTTGTTTCTGGAATATCTACAAGTCCAGGGTTAATTTTGTGAACTCTTGGAAGCAAGCAGTTTTATCAAACCTCAGCAGGGACCCTTACCAGTATAGAATGGGATCAGAAACCATGAAGTCATAAATGACTGGACTTGAGAAGCCTCAACGCTATTCCATTCATTCGAGGATTTATTGAGCATCAACTGTGTGCAAGGCAGTGAGGTCCCGCAGCAAACAGGACCCCACTCTCATGGAGTTTGTGTTACACTTGGGAGGGAGACTGGTTATGGACAAAGAACATAATTTCTGTTAGTGGATGAGACAAAACAGTAAAGTGATTGCATGTTAGAGATAGCAAGGTCAGGGATGTCCTCCCGGGTTGAAGACACCTGAAGTCCTGAGAAATGAGAAATAACCAGCCCCATAAATTGCTGGACGAAAGTCTGAGACCACCGTTTCTCATGAGGAAGGAGCTGTACTCCAAGATCAGCCCGTTGCAGTGACAACATCCACGCTGTCTGTGCCTCACGGGATTGGCTGATGTGGGAACATTGGCTACTAGAGGGGCTGAGGGGGAAAGAGCTGGTTTCTGGATGGACACGCAGGACCTTTGGAATGCTCACTACTCTACTCTGTAATATTTATACCTCTCCTGCGACTGGGAAATCAGAGCTTTTTCATGTAGGCTGAGAAAACTCCGAATAAGGCAACGTCAGGCCAGGACATAAGAAACATTCCATATTTCCCTGTAATTGCTTTCAAATTAGGTTATGTCATCATGGGGCAGGCACACACAGCATGCCCACTCTGCCCTGGCTAGATATGGAGTTGGGTTCTGGGTGGGCGTGTCCCTACACCATGATACCACCAGCTGCAATTACCCTGTGCTGGTGGGGCTGAGTCCTACGTTTGCTACCCGTCTAAATTGTAGATGTCATTATGACCAGTTCATTTTCTGTTCTCTTAACCTGGTCTCTGGTTTTTATCTCCTTCGGATCTGGTAAAGGCAGTGATCTTCAAAAAGTGCTCACGTGTAGAACCCAAAACCATTCCAGAGGCCTCACAGACTCCCTGGGCAGATCTGTGCAGATGTTGCCAGGGCAACTGCCATTTCGCCTGGGCCACTGGTGACCCAGATGCCAGAAGGCTTAGCTGTTGAGCACTGAAAGCGCCTTTATAGTGGTGATGAAGCCCAGGGGCCAGGGGAGCAGTCTCTGCTTTCAGAAACTAAAAAGATGCCTTACTGGAGCTAGGCCTTGCCCAAGGTGATAGTGCCTGCCCTAGGAATAAATAGCTGTCCCTCCCCTGTGTCCAAGCCCTAGACCCCTTCCTCAGGACCTGTGGAAGCAGGAGTGATGGGCAGCATCAGAGGCCAGAGCAGGTGAGGTCGGAGGACGGGAGGTGGGATGGCCGATGTCCCAGAGGAGCCGCAAACCCCACATGGTATTGGAGAGAGGAGTTTTGCAAACTGACAGTGCCCTAGGGAGCCCGGTCTTGCCTCGTATACCCTCGGGGAGTTTGCTGTGGCCAATTCCAGTCAGTCCTGGGCCTGGGGAAGATAAGGAGCTGTTGCTTCTGGGTCAGGCTCTCAGCTATGACGTCCTCCAAGGGCCTGGTGGTGGGCGGCATGCACAGTGGAAGGCGGGGGATACAGCCTGAGGCAGCGTAAGGCAGCCAACGGTTTTTCCTAAAGGCTAATTAAGCATGGAGTCGATGGAATCCACATGTGAGCATTGGCTGGGTGAGTAGGAAGAGAGCAGCCTCCGACCCCAGGTCCATGAGCCCTCCTTTGCCAGTGCTAGTAACCAAGGCCACGTGCTTGTCTCAGGGCTCAGGTGAGCCTGCCTCTAGGCCCAAACTGACTTCTCAAGAGACTCCTTTTATTCTGGCTCAGTGGACATTTCCCTCCACACTACCATCCTCAGGAGTAAGAATGTTTTGTTAGAGGAAGTCGTTGGGAAGAAAAGGTTCTTCAGGTGGGCAGCCGCATCCTACAGACCCCTTTCTTGCACTTGCCATCACTGCCCACGGAAACACCACGCGATTGCCCAGGTCTGTCTCTGTTTCTTAATCTGACTGTCCCAGCGCAGAGAGGGTTTACCTCTGTGGGTTGGGGGAGGGAGTCATCAATGAATGGCTCATTAAAGCCCACTGCTGCCACATTCCTGACTGCTTAGGTCACCTCCCAAACAATATCCATCATTCATTCACCCAGCAGCCCCACATCCTGGCTGCTGGGAGGGGTCTCTGTGACACAGGAAGTACTTTATGACCAGCAATGCTAAGCTGCTCTCCCTCCCCCCACATACAGAGTGACAAAGCAGAAACAGCCCTGGGCCCCTCTGGAGCTTGCCTTCCCTGTCCACCACAGGCCTCGGGCCCAGGGAGTGGTGACAGCAGATCCTAAACGAATCCACAAGCTCGTCTTTCTCCTTCCGCTCCTCCCTTTCCCCCACTCACACCCTGTGCTATTTTAGCAACCAGAGAAGAGTCTTTAACAGGCTGCTAGTATGCAGAGGCAAGTTCTGAAGACTCTCCTCTGTTTTCTCTCACGTGTGTTCTCAAAGATGAGTCTACATCCTTCCTAGATAGGTCGAAGGCTCTCTTCCAGGACAGCAGGGGCAGGCTGGGAGCCACAGGGCCACCACTGGCATTGTTTGCCTGCCCCACACGCTGGGCCCAGGCCTCCCTTTAAGAAGCAGGCAAATTTTGGAGGCAGAGCTTTGCCTGCCTGCCTCGCTTTGTGAGCACACCTCCGGCTTGGGGGATTGTTCTGCTGCCTCTGCTTTGCTGGGCCAGTACTGAGCATTCCACTCGGTTGTAGAATGAGTGGCTGCCTCATGTTTGTGTTTATTAGCTGTGTGGACTAAGACAAGCCACTTAACCTCTCCCTGCCTCAGTTTCCTCATTTGTAAAAGGGAGATGCTAGTATCTCACATGATCATAGGGTTGGAGGTTTTAAAGAGTCTATGTGTAAATAGTAAGAACTAGCAATTAGTAGTAGTTGCATAATTACCTTTAGCCTGCCACTGTCCCCCCACCAGAATGTAAATTCTGTCTAACTTGCTTTCTCCATGCCCCATACCTAATAGGGGCTCCAAGTCAGGATTCGTGAGCCAGGTGAATGCATTGAGCACCTCTTAGGCAAGGCGCCAGGGACACGGCCACCGCTCAGAGGCAGTGCTGCTCCTGAAAACGACCTTGACAATAAAACCCAGACAAGTCTGATGCTCTTTGCCATTCCCATCTCTCACAGAGGGCTGGTAGCTCTCCCAAAAGACATCGCAACCTTGAGCTTGTGTTTCCCAGTCAGCAGAGCAGGATTTCCAGCATGGTTCATCTGCCTTCCTCCTCCTGCCAGGCTTCTCTCCGAGGCTCTACCCTCTTTTTTCCTGTCATCACACACTGATCCTTGCCCCCTTTGGTTCAATCCCCACACAGCAGCAGCCTGGCTGACCTATTGAAGGCCAACCTCATGGCATAGCTTGCTGTCTCTCACTCCCTTTCCTCCCTCCAACATGCCAGAGGGCCTTTGCACATGCTGTCTGTTACCCAGAGAGCCTCCCTTGGTTTTGTCTTTACTCACTCTCAGTCATACTGGTTTGAGAATTACCTCCTTAGGGAAATAACCTGTCTGCCCCTGCCACTACATCACAGTCTCTCTCTCTTTTTTAATTGAAGTATAGTTGATATACAATCTTATATTGGTCTCAAGTGTACAACGCAATGGTTCGACAGTTACCTATTACTAAATCTGCACAACACTGTCTTTAGCTCCCTTTTGGGGAATGGGAGGGAAGAGGGCAAACCCAGCATAATACCTCAGAGTGCGGCCTCTGGAGCGCAGAGTACCTGACCTTAAATCCAGCTCAGTAACTTTCCAGGTGCATGCTCACCTGTGGGCAAGTCACATCACCTCTCAGACCCTTGGTTTCCTCATCTGTAAAATGAGGCAATAACAGCACCTGCCTCAGAGGATAGTTCTGAGGATGCAGGAGTTAATGCATGAGAAAGTGCCTAGAACAGTGCTCAGCACACAGTGAGCTCTACAGAAGTGTCTGCTACAGTTAATACTGCTTTTCCTAAGGGCATTACTTCTGTAATTCTTGTAATGTTGAGTAATTGCTTGATTAATGAGATCCTATCCCTCATCAGCCTGGGAGCTCCATGAGGATGCCAGCCTGTCCACTTTTGCTCGCTACCGAGTACTCAGTGCATGCTTGCTGTTGGAATGGATGTGTGCTGACCCCACAGGGGCCTGGGGCATTGGGGAGCAGGCTCTCCAGATCATGCTCCAAGAGTTTTGCATAGTGGGGGTGGGGGTTGGGTGCAGTGGGCACACGAGGCCTCTGTCTATTGAAACAGTCCTCTGCACTCTCATCCTAAGTTGCCACCTTAGTCTAAACCAGGTCAGGAGAGGAAGTGTATAAGCAGAATGTTATTCTTGTAACCAACTAGAAAAAAACACATTTTCAATATCCCATTCAAGTTCCAGCTCTTACTTAACCAGTCGCACTGTGTGAAGTGGTGGTCTGTGGTTGCTTCACAAGGTCATGCTTTTCTTGCCCAGAGCTCATGAGCCTTAGAGAAAATAGGACCAATCTGGGACTGAGGGTGGGAGGCCTGGCAGTGGGATTCCCACTCTGTGTATCAGGTTCAAGAGGGAGTTCCTCCTCACTCCCTAGTCCAGCAAACGGATATTCTCCCTGAGCACCTGCTCTGTGTTCTGCCTCGGGCTCTATCTGTTTCCAGTCAGGGACATAGAATTAGAGGGCATAGCTACCATTTATTTAAAAATAGAACATTCTTTAACTCTGAGTACTTAACCTGAGTACCAGGCACAGTCCTAAATGGTTTGCTTGCATTATTTTTTTAGTCTTCATTTAAAAGGAGAGATTACTGTCCCCATTTAATCTGTGAAGAACCCAAGGCTCATTGATTGTTCAAAGGTACCCCACTGGCAGGTTGTCTCAAGGTCAGAGGCAAGATTTGAACTCAAGTCTGTGTGAGCCTCAAGCCCCAGAGCTCTTGCGTATTACCCAGAGAGGATGGGCAAAGGTGCAGAGATGGGACACAAGCTGGAGGGTGGGTCGTTCAGTGACCTTTTGAGGACAGACACTTTGAACCCAATGGGGAGAGGTTTGTTCGGAGCCTCCACAGGTTGAGGTGGGCACTGTCTTGGGAGGGTGTCCTGCATTTCCACTCCAAACTGGGATGAGGACCTTTGCAGAGAGGGAAGCAGCCAGTGTGCATGTGAACTTGTGCATGGTTCATCAATCACCATGTCGGATGCTTTAAAGCCACCCCTCACCTCATTTAATTCTTACAGCAATTACAGGAGGTAGATCCTGATGATAAGTCCACCCTGCAGAGAAGGAAACTGAGGTGTAAGTAGGTCAAGCAACTTAGTTGGAAACAGAACAAGTAAGCTGAGGAACTGGCATTCAAACCCAGCCATGTGCCTGCCTCTTCAGAGCAGGTAGGCTTAACTCAGGCAGCTGAGGAGGTGAGGAGTGCTGTTTAGACACGTGCTCAGCCTGCCTACCAGGTGCCTAGATCTTGGCAGCACCAGAACACCAGGGGTGGAGCCCTCTGGGAACCGCCCCCTTGTATTGGCAGCCTTGGGATATGATTGGCCACCTTATTGCCCAACAGCCATCTTCTAGGCACACGCAAGAGCTGAGGCCAGCATCCCCAGCCACTTCCTGCCCCAGCCTGTGGCTGCCCTCTGCTTTGTAGTGTAGTTGACTTCCACACCTGCTCACTGCCCACCACCCATCACTGTCTTTGCTTTGGGGATTATATAAAGGCACATGAGATGTGAGACCTAGTTCCTACCCCCATGGAACTGGCATGTGTGCAAGTAACATCCAGTATGACACAGAACGACTGGAGAATGCTGTCAGATGTCAGGGGCTGCATGTGGTGGCAATGGCAGGCAGGGGGCAGAGAAAGCACTCTGGAAGAGGCGGGCATGATTTCAGGAGAAGAGGAGATACTGGGAGGGATGTCCCGAGAACTGCTGTTTACTGAGCACCTGCTGGGTGCTCTACAAGCACTGTCACCTTGAATCCTCACACTGACTGTGACCTGGGTTGTATCTTCTTCACCATGTTACAGATGAGAAAGCAGGCATTAGGAAGGTTGGGTGACTTGCTCACATGAATGGTATAACCAGCAGTCTAGCCCTGGTTTGTCTGAATTCAGAGTTGTGTAGGGGAAGTGTGGGAAATGAGGTGAGAAGGCACGTTCACGCATTCCTTAATGATAACCTGCTCCATGGCCAGAGCTCAAAGTAGCTCATGGTTGTGGGGAGGCAGAAGACAACACATAACCATAAGACACAAAAGAGCAGTGTGCTGTGATGAGGTCTGAGGGCACATCCAGGTCGGAACTGAGGAGGGGCAAGCAAGTTGGTGCCGGTGCCCCAGAGTTGCTGCACTGTGGGCTGGTTTTGAGGGATGGGTGGGTGCCACCTCGGGAGGCATAGTGTGGCGAAGACATCTTCAGCTGAGGGAGCGGCTTTATGCAGATGGGCTCCCTGTCCCCTAAGCAGAGGAACTCCATTGGCAAGAGGTGGAGTGTGGGTGTGCCCTGGCCCACCGACAGTCGGCCCCCCCAGTTAGAATATGGAAAGAAACCTCATGCCCATCTTTACTGTGGGTGCGTGCTGTGGCGTAGCATGTTAATTAGGCAGCTTCTTTATCTGGGAGGGGCCTTGTGTTGAATCTGAATGAGGAGGACTGGCGACAGTTGTCAAAATACATGGTGCATGGCCAGAAGCCCCTTGCCCCCCATACGGCCTCTGTCTGCTCCCAGGCATGGAGTGTGTTCTTGCACATTCCTGGCTGTCTGCCCACATCCATGCTGGCCCCTGCAGATTATGGGGGGCAGGGTGGGGTTTGGGGGCTCCTATGAGAAACAGGCGTGTTGTTTTTCCCAGACCCTGCTGTGGGAAGCTGAGTGGGTTGGTTTCCCCAGAAAGTGCCTGGACATGTCCACATTAACTGATGTGACGTGCTTCCCAGACGTTGATGTCAGATAACGTGCTCCAGCCAGCAGCAGGCTGAGGGGCCGGTGCCCTGCACTTGGGGGTTGGGGCTGGGGTTTGGACTTCTCATTTATGGCCCTTTCTTCCTGAAAGCATCCTTTCACCTTTCCATGTCTACATGTCCTGTGTTCCACCGAAACTTCCTCCTCAGTATGGCTGGCTAACCCTGGTGGTGGTGGATGCCTGCCTCCCACTTGCCTCCCACGCTCCTCTAAGATGCAGATGCATTGGATCTTAAGATTTGGAAGGGTGGGGTGTGGGATGGTCTCCAGTGAGTAGAGGGCATCTGGCCTGTAGGGAAACAGACTGTGTGGGTGTGAGCACAGGGCTCAGGATCTGTGCTCCTGGTCTTACAGGTGAGGTGCTTGCTGTTGGGCCACCCAAAACTTGAGGAGAGTCTGACTTGAGGGAACCTCGAGTTTACAAGAGGCTTTTATTTCCCAACTGCTTCCCTATCTCGGGTCATCTCTGCCAGCGATGGGGAAATTGCTGCCTGAGCTCCTACCTGAGGGGAGGGGAGGGCAGAGGAAGCCACCACCAACTGGGACCTGTGGTCTGGTCTGCCCGCCCTGGAGGTGAAGGGCTGGGTGTGTCAAGAGAACACAAGTTCCATGAGAGCAGGGACCCTGGCTCTTGTTTCCACACTGGGGGCCTGGCGCTCAGTTAGGTTTGGGACCGAATGAGCAGGTGATGGGCTTTGTCTGATGTGAGCGCTGGGCTCACTCGAGGTATTGTGGAGAGAGCACTTGCTCCAAGGGTGACGGACTTGGGCTCCAACCTGCACTCTGCCACTTATCTCCCAGGTGGTCTTGTCGTCGGTCAGTGAACTACCCTGAGCCTGACTTTTCTCTGATCAACCTGCCTGGATCACTGCAAAGATCAGAAACTATAGAAAGGGTGGAGCTCAGGGCCTGGCCTGGCTCAGAGTAGCTCATGGTAGCCCCTTTGCTAGAAAGCCCCAGCAGCTGTGCTGACTCTCAGGCCACTCTCTGTTCTGCTTCTCCAGACATTCACAGCCTGGTGTAATTCCCACCTGCGGAAGGCTGGCACCCAGATCGAGAACATTGATGAGGACTTCCGAGACGGGCTCAAGCTCATGCTCCTCCTGGAGGTCATTTCCGGTGAGGCTCCCCCACTCCAGGGAAACAATGCACAACTGGAATGGGTGCCGAGTCGCAGCAGGTCCCTGGCTGCTGCCTGCCTCGCTGCCCTGCTGCTGCCAGGAGGACAGTGAGGCCCTTACTGGCTGTAGTCACAGTGTGTCTTGGTCTTGGCCCAGCAGGGATCCTAAAGCTTCTCTCTTTCCCTCTTTCTCGGTGTATGGCTCTTAGGTGAGCGGTTACCTAAGCCAGAGCGGGGCAAGATGAGAGTGCACAAGATCAACAATGTGAACAAAGCACTGGACTTCATCGCCAGCAAAGGTGTCAAGCTGGTCTCTATCGGGGCGGAAGGTGAGCTCAGATGGGGTAGTTCAGTTCCTGACCTGCAGGCTCCGAGACCCAACCTCTTGAGTTCTGAACAGATGTTGTGTTGAGGCAGAGAGCACTTGGGGTCACTCAAAGCCCTGATATATATTCAGCAGGGGCCACAGTGCCTGCCCTCAGTGTGACGTTGGGCCCACAAGCTCTTCCTTCCCTCCTCCCACAGAATAATCCAGTCTAAGACTGGGGAATCTGGCATACCCAATCTTGTGGGGGCAGGCTTCCTCTGCAGGGGAAGAATGGCTTTGCCTTAGACCCTGGAGGCCCTCACTCACCCTCCTCGTGCTGGGCCTGAGACATGGTGTCTCTGTGTCAAGCGCACCTTTGCCCTTAGGCCCTGTGGGCCAGTGGTGTGTAGAGGCAAGAAGGGCTCTTGAGACTTAGTGTCGGGGCTCTGGGGTAGGGGGTGCAAGTCCAAAGGTCAGTGACCAGACTTTGCTGGCTTCCCAGCCAATGGGAGTTTGACCTCCAACTGGATACCCAGGTTCCTTCTGTGTCCCTTGGGGATACACAGAACTGTGATCCTCCACTCCTGGCCCTTCCACTGGAGTTGACAGTCTCTCCAACAGCAGGCTCTTGTCTTCAGCTCACAGGCGCTTCTGGAGGCTAGGCAAGGCCTGATGGAACCCAGAAGCACCCCGTCTGCTTGGGCTCACAGTTCTGCTCATTAGTCAGAGCAGGGTTTCCTATGCCCTGACATCCATGTTGTCCCAGCTTTTAGAAAAACAAAGAAAACTAATTGCCGTTAATGACAGGACTCTGAAAGTTTGGCCAAGACTCTAGGCCAGAATGCATGTACTGAGTTCCAAGGTTCTGCCCCTGCCTGGGACCTCTCCAGGATGGATGCCAAGCCTCACATGCCACAGTTGAGGTGGTTGGTGTTTGTTTAAAAAAATCAAAACCCAAAAATTCAGTCAGGCCCTGAGATTTTCTGTCCCTGCATGGATCTTTCCTCCTGGCTCCACTCCACCCTGCTGCTTCTCACAGCTGCATTTATTTTGCTCAAATGCTAGCCTGTAAATACAGAAGGGGTTAGAGGAGAGACCATGGCAGTCATTAGTTTTCATTTGGAGAAAAATTTAGTCTAAAAATGTTCCCTGCTCATGCCCAAATCCTTGTGACCATCAGGCTTCAGAACAGAGCTGGAAGGCAGCCTGCTGGAGACATTCCCAGAGCTTTGGAATACCTGAGAGCCCCAGCCCTCTACACGGTGAGGGTGGTGGCAAGAACATGGCTCCTTGTGGGGGCACAGCTGCAGGTCTGAGGAGCAGCTGGTGGATGTGTCATGAGAGAAGCCTTCTTCCTCCCTCACAGGAACTGTATAAGCACTCCGTGACCACTTCCTCGTGTAACCAGCTGGGTATGGGAGCTACAGCCTCCTCTCCAAACAGTGCCTGTTCCCCAGCTTTAGAGTGCCTGGCACTTGGGAGGAGCGCAGCATAGATTTCCTGGATGAATTGCTGCCTTTGGCCCACACTGGGAAGGCTCTGCCTGGTTTCCAGATACGGGGTTCTCAGCCCTGGGAAAGGGTCAGACAGACATTGTGTCCTTCCTCTGCCTCTGTGCAGCAGGCTGAGCATATTTCCTTATCCTGAACCTCTAAAGCCAAAAGCTGCCGTCAGCCATCAGCCCATAGCTTAGGTACTTCTCCGGTGTGGCTAATGGAGCCCCCCACCCCTTCCTCTCGAGCATGTCCTTGGTGAAGGTTGGGCCTCATCGCCTGGGTGACCTCTTTTCCAAATCAAGCCTACCCTAGAGTTTTCTGTTTTGCAGAGTCAGGAAACAACATCCCCCTTAAAGTGTCCCCGTTTTCCTCACCCTTTCTTCCTGCATCTGATGTGCTGAGGTGTGTGGGGCAGAAGGCATTTAGAGGACTGCCAGAGGCACATGGGCTAAGGGACTCTAGTATGAGGCCAACTTGCATGCCTTCGTCTCACCCAGCAGTAGACACATGGTGCCCTGAGTGTTGCAGAGATGATTATTTTCTAAGCTGGTGAGGCTGAGGATGCATGGCCCCAAACGCTCCTCTCTCACTTGCAGAAGTTCGGCAAAGTGGTTGGTTTTTGCTTAGTCAAGAAAGTGTGTGCCTCATCAGCTGGACCGTTGTCCCCATTCTGCTTGTCCTGCATTAGCAAGTCTTTCTCAGGGGTCCAGGTACTGGGGATACAGTGGTGGTCCCAAAGGCAGACAGTGAATAAGGAAATAAGCCAGCAAATACATGGTTACACATGGTGATTCATGTGTGAGGGGAATAGCAGGGCGCTAGGGAGAGATTGCAGGAGCACCTTCAAACTGGTGGTCGGGAGCCATTTTGGAGAGGTGACACTCAAGCAGAGGCTTATAGGATGGGAAGGACCAGCCATCTGAAAAGAAGGTGGAAGGTGCACTTTGTGGGTGGCAGTAGGTGTTCCTTAAGGACAGAGGTCCTTAAAGCAAGAAAGAGCCTAGCTTGCTGAAAGGACAGACAGAGCTAGAGAATGCCAGGGAGCGAGGGGGCAGGTCACCCTGGGCAGGCCTTACAGATGGGGCCCTGGGACACCAGCTGGCATTTATCAGAGAAGTGACACAAACCTGATGCGCCTTTCAAAGCAACCACCCTGGCTCCTGTGTAGAGCTGGAAGGCGGGTTATGTAGGAGGCAGTGCATCAAGTTCTGCAGCAGATGACAGTGGCTTGGGCAAAGGTGGCCGCATTGGCCTTGGAAGTGGGCACATTCTCAACAAGCAGTAGTACAGCTGGCACCTGCTGGTAGGGAGAAAAAGCGGTAAGAGCTTGATGGAGGTGTAAATGGCTGGGTCACAGGCCCAGCCCCTGGACAGGCTCAGAGAGGCTAAAGCTGGGTCAAGAGAATGGGCTGGTGGGAAGAGGGCTGTATCCTGAGAGCACATGTACAGAGCCTTAAGGCATAAGCAGCAGAAGGCTTTTGGGACAGTGTTTCCCAAGTGTTTAAGGGACATTTCCCCCGATGAGGGCGGTGGACGACAGGCCTGGGTGGCTCCATTGGCAATGAGAGCTGATGATTAGACAGGGCCAGGAGGCCGCCTGAGGAGTCTCTGTTTTTAACAGCCGTCTCTCACCTTCTCTCCCGTTCCCTGCATGCAGAGATCGTGGATGGCAATGCAAAGATGACCCTGGGAATGATCTGGACCATCATCCTCAGGTTTGCCATCCAGGACATCTCTGTGGAAGGTAAGAGCTGAGAGCCTGCTGACTGGTAAAGAACAAACCTTTCTCTCCACCGTGGTTCCACCCGAGTTGGGGTGAGTCACGTTAGGGTTTTGGGTGTTTTTGTCTTCATGCTTCGAGGCTCTTCTCTGTTTCCTGGCATCACTTGCAGGCCTGGTGCTGCCCAGGAGTGGGTAGTGGAGGTGCTGGCTCAGGCTGCAGGTGAAGGGGCCCCTCGTAGTCACCCAGCTCTGGTTCCACCCAGGGCATTTAGGCTCTTACGGTGTCCATCTTGGATTTAACACAACCCTCATCAAGTGGACATGGTTGCCCCATTTTACCCAAGTCACAGGGCAAACTAGTGATAGAGTCAGGCCTGGCCTGGTTCTCCCTAGCTTCAGTGCGTACCTGTTTCCACTTGGCACTGCCACCCTTGGACCTTAGCCTCCATGGCCCTGGGGTCAGGCCAGGCCACCCAGGAATGAGCTGCTTCACTTCCCTTCTGGAGACGGGCCACAATGGTGACCAGACCAGGCATATTTCCTGCCCTCATGGCACTCCCAGTCTGTCGAGGACAGCAGGAGCTGTCCACAGAGAATAGGAGGGCCTCCTAGCCCCTCCCCTGACGCTTCCCTGAAGGATGGCTGGACCTGGGAGACCTAGGTGGTCAAGGCTCATGCTCTCAGCTGATCTTCACTCTGCTCAGGAGAAGCTGAGGCCCGCACTGAAGGCTTGTTTGGCGGTGCCTTCTGACAGCTGCAGACACAGGCTCTGCAGTCAAATGTGGCACGGGCCATGCTGTCCTGTCACTGCCACTTCCTGTGGTGACCCCCAGCAAGTGACTTCTCTTTTTTTTTTTTTTTCAAGTGACTTCTCTTTGGTGCCACATGTGGGTCGGCAGGATCCACGGAGGCCTGCCTGTCCCTGGAATGGGGGGTGGTTCCTACAGGCACTGTGGCCATTGTCCCGTCTGATGTGTTGTCCCCAGTTCTGTCTGACCTCTGTGCCCGAGCTGCAAGAATCATCCAGCTGGGCTGGGCTCTGAGGGCTGTTTTGAGCCAGGGCTCACTGTCCTGTTTTGCAGAGACCTCTGCCAAGGAAGGGCTCCTTCTGTGGTGCCAGAGAAAGACAGCCCCATATAAGAACGTCAATGTGCAGAACTTCCACATCAGGTGAGAGCACCCGGCTGATGCTCCACAGCCCGTCTCACTCCCTCGCTTCTCCCTGAGCCGCTGTCCTCCCACTGCCCTTTTCCTGTGCCTTTGTCATGGCCTGTGGGATGCCAGCCCTCAGGGAGCCCCTTGGAAGGCCCCTGCGCCCTCTCTGAGCATGGGTTGGGGGAGGGCAGTTGCTTGTTGTCCTGGGTAGGAAACATTAGGGCCTGACACTCCTGGGCCTTACAGTCTTCTTCCTTCCCAAGTAAGGTAACTTTCAGAAGCTACGACTGAGCTCTTCCTTTATTTTGGTCTCTCAAGAGGGACCCATCCTTAGTTGCTAGTGAAATTAGTGTTGGGGAAACTACTCTTGTCCACAAGGTGAATGAGACTCAGCCTGCCAGAAACCCACTCTCCTTCAGGTGAGAGAGGCAAATGAGGAATGTCTACCTTCACCATGACACAAAGCAAGTGTGGTCAGTGCCACATGAGACCAGGAGTGCGGTGTGGCCAGGTGGTTACTGCACAGACTTTGGGGGTTGCCCTGAGGTCAGATCTGGTGTGCTGGTGACTTCACCACAGTGAGCCTCTAGTGTTGTCCCGGGGGGTGGACCAGGGACAGAGCACAGATAAGAATGAACAGATGCTTCCTCATGGGATCCACAGAGGTCCTGCTGTCTCCAGGTTCTTTGGGGCCCTGCACTGGATGTTGGAGACCTTTCCATTGTGCTCTGCCATTAATAGCATGTGGTCCCTCTCTTGATCTCCTCTGTGTGTCTCCTTCCTTTTCCTGCCACCAGTCCACTGGTCCTCTCTGTACTTCTTATTCGTTTATTTATGCAGTCAGTACATATTAGTACTATGTGCCAAGGTTAGGGATATGGCAGCACCGAAATAAAGTCCCCTCCCTTGGAAAGTTGACACGACATCTGGAGGGGGCCAATAGTTCACAGAGGTGTAAACAAACCAACAACGTAATTCCAGGTAGTGAGAAGTGTTATACAAAGACAACGGAAAAGGAGGAAATGATTGAAAGCAAATCAGGAAGAGTTCTCTGTCCAAGGGGGCCTCTCTGAGGTGACATTAAACTTGACCCTAGTAGGAACCAGCCCTTAGAGGATCTAGGGAAGAAGACCATGACCCAAGTCTGGCTTGTAACCAGATACCATTTTCCTCTGAACAGAGACATTCATGCCAAGCTACATCCTGGCATTTAGCCAGCCTATGGGTCAGGTCAGCCAAGGTGAGAGGTCACGCAGTCAGGCACTGGCCACCCTCATCGGGCTCCCCCCCAAACCCCATGGGCCTGTCCAGTACAGTGGGGCCTTGCACATACAGTGCTCAGCAGGTCTCAGCTCTCCCAGTAGCTGGCAGTCATAAAATTCTCATCATGTGTCAGACACTGGTCTGAGCATTTACATATTTAACTCATTTTATCCTTACAACAACCAAATGAAGTGTAGGTGCTATTATTATCCCCATTTTACAGACATGGAAATGGAGGTAGCAGGGATTATGGAACTTGCCCGAGGTCATGCTGATAGTAGGTGGAAGAGTGAGGATACCATCACAGACTGTCTGGCTCCAACAGTCCTGCTCATGGCCACTCTGCCACGCTGTCTCCCTGCAGTGCCTGGCACTCTACCTCTGCAGATGGAAAGGAATCACTCACTTGGTGCCCAGGCCATTAGCACTCCGGTGACAGTGAGAGGGCCCTCCTCATAACCTTTGCCTTTCCATCTCCAGCTGGAAGGATGGTCTTGCCTTCAATGCCCTGATCCACCGGCACAGACCAGAGCTGATCGAGTATGACAAGCTGAGAAAGGTATGGGTCTTGTGCTCCCTCAGTGGCCCATACACACCCTGAGTCTGACCCCAATTCTTGGTCACCTTCCCCACGCCCATCCATCGCTGGCCTCTAAAGCTGGATTCTCTACTCAGATGGGCAGGCCGGGAGAGGTTCAGTGGCTGATTCTTGCTTCCTTGTTCCCCTCAGAAACTGTCCCCTTCTCCCTCGACGGACATTGTGGCTGCCAGGGGCTGCTTCAGGGCCTGGCCTCTGAGAGTTCCCAGCCTCGTCAGGTGGCAGGACAACGTGTCCTTAGCAAAGCAGCCAGATGAAGCCATGCACATGTGAATGGGAGGAGGGAGGGGACAGGGCCAGACAGATGCTGCAGAGGAGGGATGACATACCTGAGCTGGCAGAGGAAGGGCCTCTGGAGGAGGAGATGGCCTAGAGCCAGAGAGGGGGAGGACCCTGCACTTAGCTTGGTCACACCCCAGGAGTAATCTCTTTGGGCTTTAGCAGGAAAGTGTTGAATGCTGGTGAGGGAGGCCAGAGTGAGGTGGCTTTAACCCATAATCAGTGGGCAGGTGGTGTGAAGAGGTGCTCTAGGGGAGTGAGATGCAGAAGCCCGGGGTCTGCTCCCTGCCCCAGTGCTCTCTCAGGTCTGGACCATACTTCCGTGGTTTCAGGACAGGGGTCTTAATCTGCAGTTGTGCCTGGAAATTGTAAGAAAAAAAAGCACACCTGCATTTCTTTCTGGAGGAGAGTTTCCTTCCACAAAGGTTTCCAGAGTTATTCCTTTGGGTTGAGACAGACTTTATCAAGGTGTCCCACCTCCCTGCAGCAGCATAGGTAGCTTGAGAATGACTGAAGGAAGCTTTCCAGTCCTTCCCATTCCCAAGATCCCTCCCTACCAGGCTAGCCCTTGTTCCCTTCTGCTTCTGCATCCTAACAGAGCTCTTCCTCTTTCCCTCACCTCCGTCTCTGCAGGATGACCCCGTCACCAACCTGAACAATGCCTTTGAGGTAGCTGAGAAATACTTGGACATCCCTAAGATGTTGGATGCAGAGGGTAAGCACATCCCTTTTGTTCAGTCATCACCCTGTTTCAAGGGCATGTCTCGAAGCTTCAGGTAACTGGCAGAGCCAGTGACAATGGCTGAATGAACCTGGGTGAACCAGGGACAGTGGTGTTGCCCAGGGAGCCAGAGCAGGAGCAGCCTGAGCAGACCCAAGAGTGCAGGGATGAAAGTGGGGAGGGAGAGCATGAGGAGGACTGGCTCTCTGGGGGCTGTATCTCAGGCCAAGGCCCAGGCATCCTGCCAGAGCCCTGCCTGCCAGAGTCCCACCCCACCTCAGGAAGGGTCAGTGAGGTGGCCAGGGAGGGCTGACACCTGTGAATCACCAAGGCCTCTACCTTCCCTGACAGCTGCAGGCTCAGAGTCCACCAAAGTGGTGTGTTTTATTTTTTCCTTTTCCACTTTGCTCCATTTCCCAGCCATGCACCACCCCAGCTAGGACCTAGGCCTCTGGCCTGTGTTGGCCTTTGGGGTTGACTGTCCAGAACCATTTGCAGAGAGAGGAAGTGGCCTCATTTCAGTCCAGTTCCCACAGCCTTGGCCTTTCTGCAGACCAATGGGAATGGAGGGACTGAGGGTGTGGCCGAGCCCACCAGAGTGACCAGAGGTCACTGAATTAGCTCTGAAGGTCCTTGTCCCAGGGTGGCTGTGGCCTTGGGACCTTTGGATTTCAGTAAGTAGCTACCCTCTCCCCTACTCCTACTTGGGCAGTTTAACCCTTGTCATTCACTTGCAGACATCGTGAACACGGCCCGGCCCGACGAGAAGGCCATAATGACCTATGTGTCCAGCTTCTACCATGCCTTTTCAGGAGCGCAGAAGGTACCGGGCAGGGCCAGGCAGGCCCACCTCGCCGCCACTGCCCAATGCCGCTGCTGCCTCTCGCCTCCCATGCTCACCTCATTTCTCTTGCAGATGGCAGTGGCCTCTCTCCGACTGGAAGCCACCCCCACCCCGACTCCTTGGCATCACTACCCACTTAGTCTTGCTCTATTATTATTATCCTCTTGAGTGTCTGCTCTGTGCTACACTGTTCCAGGCACTGAGGATACAGTAATGACTGAGGCAGGCAGAGTCCCAGCTGTCATGGGGCTTACATGCTAGTCTAGGGTGGGACACACAGCAGGCATGTCCACAGATAGTCATGTCATGTGACAGCATGGTAGAGACCATGGGACAGGATGGTGGGAGAGAAATGCCTGGGGGCTACTTGCCATCATTGGGAGGCTGCTGGAGGTGCCATGAGCAGGCATCTGGAGTGACGAGCAGGGGCTGCCCGGTGAAGATCTGCAGCAAAAGCTTTCTATGTAGAGGGCAGGGCAAGAGCCAGCCCCTGAGGCAGGAGCAGGCTTGGCTTATTCAAGCAGTAGGAGAAAGGAGGGCAGAGGAGAGGGGAGGGAGGACAAGAGAAAGGAGGGGAGGAGAAAAACAAGGTTAGTGAAGGTGACAGGGCAAGAGTGTTTGGGATCAGGAGCTTGGCTTTCATTCTGAGGCCCCAGGAGACTGTTAGGTGGTCTGTACTAAGGTGGTAGGTGGTCACACAAGATGCGATCTTAATGTTTTCAGAAAGATCAGTTAGTATTTGACCCTTCCAGCTCAAAATAAGGCTTCTTTTTCAGAGCCAGTGGCTTGTGTCACAAACCCAGGCTTGGTTAAAACAGGAAGCCACCTGTTCAGATTCCCCTCTTGCCTCTGCAAAACCTGCCTGCACAGCCGGAGCAGGGGTTTGGCTTCCAGTCCAGAGCAAGCGCTGTTCCTCCCGCATGAGCCCAGGGCCTGGCTCCAGCCGCCCTGCCTGCATCTTTCACTCTGTCCTGCCTCTCTCTCTCTCTCTCTCTCTCTCTGTGCAGATATTGTAGGCACTCTGAGGCCAGATGAGAAAGCCATCATGACTTACGTGTCCTGCTTCTACCACGCTTTCTCGGGGGCCCAGAAGGTGAGCTGGGGCAGGAGCACCTCTTGCTGACGTGGCTGGAGACGTGCCCTCGCCATCCCCCAAACATCCCCATCGCCCACCTGTGGCTGGAGCCCTGGCCAGGCCGCCGCCGCTGGTGCATAATAAGGACTGATCAGGTCACGCAGGTTTCTTGTGATTGGGCCAGTGCTGGTCCAGTGCTGACCGCCCACCCACAGGTATTCTGGGCATACAGCCCACCCTCAAGAAAGGTCGTGGCGTCCCAGTGTCTCAGACAAAGCAGTTAAATCCCAGCATCACGTTCAGGGGCAGAGCTGCTGCTGAGACCTGTGCTTCTGACAATTCAGCGGCCCCTGCCCCTCTTTTTCCCTTATCCGTAACAGTGGCCTGTCTGCTGCCCTGGCTGTTCCTTCCCTGGGGGAGCACTGGCTTTTCTACCCCCTTTGCAGCTCCCTCCCCTCCCGGATGCCCCAGGAAGGGCTAGGTCTGCACAGGTTAGACTCCTCTCTCAGCCAGCAGCTGCCAGCCCAGCTCGAAGGGACCCTGTCCCCGAGAGCCCGTGGACTCAGGCAGAGCAGTTCCCAGTGGCAGCTAGGCCTGAGCTTGGCTGACATCATGCTGGCCCCGCTGCTCCTGAGGAGAGGCTCACGGGGAGGCCTGGCCACCTCTATCCTCTCCGCCCGCCTCCTGGTCTTTGGTCTTGGGCAGCAGGAGGAGAGGAAATTGGCTCTCTTTTATTGAGTATTTCCTACATGCTGGGCACTCCTCCAAGGGCTCCACAGGCACAGGCACTAAGAGAGTCCTTTTAAATGGGTGCCGTTATCCCCACTTAAAAGAGGAGGAAATTGAAATTCGGAGAGATAGGGAGCTGTCCCTGAAGTCACAGGACAGAGACTGGACTTTCTGTCTCCTGTTGACTGCCTTCTTCAGAGCCCGAGGTCCAGCAGGGGCCTTGCTCTGGGTGGTCCATGCTGGCCCCTGCTCTGCCCCCTCTCAGCAGTGTGACCTTGGCAAGTCCTTCCCTCCCGTTTCCCCACCTGTAAAGTAGGGGTCACACTAGCCCCTGTCTCACAGGATTGTTCACCCTGCAGGTGAACAGCTTAGCACTGGCCCTGTCGGTGCTCTGTAAGTGGTCGGGTTCTCTGGGCCGTCTGCCGGGCTTACCCCACCTGCTGTGGTGCTCCCAGCCCCCTGGCTAGAGAGGCCTTTTCACAGGCTCTCACCACCTACCCAGCATGTGGTTGGAGCTTGTTTGGATTGTTCTGCTGGAGGGCACAGGCAGGGATAGTGGAGGGGATCCTCACTCTGGTGGGAAGGTGGGTGGGCAGCGATGGGATATTCCTCGCCTCTAACATTGACTCACAACATGTTATGCCACCGGACTCACCCCTCTGTGGCCCCTAGGCCAGCCTCATCACCCACCATATTGCCCTGGAGGGAACATTTTCTCTTCTGCCCACACTACCCTCCTGCACTAGAGTGGAACTCCCCTGAGGTGGGGGACAGGCAGCCTCGAGGAGTTTGCAGGAAAGCCCAGGGTAGAGCATTTGGGGGGTTTTGAGGCAGGTGGCAGTTGGGAGCCACCTGTTCACTGAGGGATACGCAGGGTTCAGGCTGCTCCAGCTGAGTCTGGCTTCCCCGAGCCCGTGTTTACTTCTTGGACAGCCTTTGAATACTTTTATTATTGTTGCTGTCTTTTCCCCAGAGACTCATCTATGAGTCTTTTAAATAAGCACTCTCTAGGGTTTGTTTTGTTCTATAAATGCCAGGCAAACTCCAGCCTGGCACCAAAGATGCCCATCCTTTCTTGATAGTTTACTTCTGGTTACTAAAGCATTCGCTCCCTATTCCTCTGCTCACTCATTCTCATTCATTCATCAACTCTTGAGTACCTAAAACATACCAAGCCCTGAGTTGGGTGCCAGGAATTCAACAGTGAAACAAAACACCTCTCACCAGCAGCTCCTGCCTCTGTGGGTCTGCCCAGCAGGGTGGAGCTGAGCTTGGGATGTCCATTGTCTCTAAGTCAGGGATCAGGGACTGACTAACTTCCCAGACTCCTCCACAAGCTGTGACCTTGGCTTTGCTTCCTGCACTCGCCTGGGGCTGGGTGTTCATTGGCAGAGGCCCCTGTGAGCCTCATCTCTGAGGGCCATTGCCTGGTTGTGTCCTGCAGCATGAGGCAGGGGGTGTGTGTGCACACATGTGCACACCAACCTTGGCTGGTCCCCCCTCACCTTCCTGCCTGTCCCAAGAGCGGCATGTGGATGGGAGAGGCTCGCGTCTGTGCCTGCAGCTAGCTGGGTCTAGAGCCATCCCCAAGCCTCTCTGTTTTCCTTCCCCACCACTCTGTAGACCCTCCTCACTATTTCTGTTCCTGTTCTGTTGCCGTTTCAACTTCTCCTCTTGGATCCTTTCTGTGCTTCCTGAAAGGTACCTGGTCTCTCCTCTCCCTGTGTGCAGCCCTCACCCTCCTCTCTCACCAGTCCTTGCATTTTCCCTGCAGCAGGACAAGGCAGGACAGTGTCCTGTAGTTCTGAGCAGAGACTAGTCACTGGCTCCACCGCTCCCTGCTCTCTGGAGCCCTGGCTCCCTTCTGCCCAATGAGCCACCATTATCCACCTCCAAAGGGAGGAATAGGAAGGGGCTATGTGCTTTGCCTGTGCACTGACCACCTGACTTCTATGGGGGAGTGGGGCACCAGCGCCCCCATCCTCTGCCTGCCCCACAGCTCTCTGGCGCCATCTCCCTGCAGCCTACCTTTCCCCCTGAGGGGAGACTTATCTAGGGCTTGGCCTGAGGACCCCACCTGGCCTCGCCCAGCCCTTCTGTTTTGGGGCCTGTTAACCCATTTCTACCATGGTGAGGGCTCCTCTGGCACTGCTAGGGTCCGGGCTGGGGGCCCGGCTGTCTGGGTGGGGGCCTTAGCGGTAGGCTGCAGGGATGCCGGCAGGGCCTGTCAGGGCGCCATCTTGCTGGAGCCGTGTTTCCTTTCCTTCCCTCCTTGGGGAGTTCTGTGTGGGCAGTGGAGCTCTTAAGGGACATGCTTATCAGGAGGGAGGGTCACCAGCCCCCAGGCAGCCCTGACTATATGTTTCCCCTGCCCTAGGCTGAGACTGCTGCCAACCGGATCTGCAAGGTGCTGGCTGTCAATCAGGAGAATGAGCACCTGATGGAAGATTACGAGAGGCTGGCCAGCGATGTAAGTGTACCATTCGCTGACACCCCTGGTGGCCACACCAGAACTGAAAGATTGGGTCACCTCTTATTACCCTTGGCCAAAAGTCATGTGATACTTAAAGAAATGCAGATATGGCTGTGAGACTTTCTAGAAAAGGTTGGGAAGGTTAGACTGTGGAGTTTGACCAAGCTGGTATGTGACCTTTTGTGTTGGTTTCACAAGGCTAAGGGTCAGACTCGTGTGTCACCATGCTAGCTGGCTCCTGGGGTCTTGAGCCTACGTTCCTGAAGAAATACTGAAGGACAGTTTCCTGAGTACCCTTTAGAATCATCTGGGGAGCTTTTTAAAAATCCTGTTCTCATGCCGTACCTGTGGAGAATCTGAGGAGGAGGGAGTGATAGGACCGCAGTGTGTTAAGGCAGTCCCTGTGCAGACTCTCCACAAGCTGGGCCTGCTGTCTCCACAGCAGCCCTTTGAGGAGGGAACTCATACTACCCCCTATTCCAGGTGAGGAAACTGAGGCCCAGAAAGGGTCAGGCGCATGTTCCCTGTCAGCTGTTGGGACAGAGAGCTGGGGTTCAAACCCAGGAGCTCTGCTCCAGAGCCCGAACCCAGAACGTCAGTTGGGAATGTGGGTGTTTAGTATCTACCTCTTCTAGATTCTTTCCTTTATTTTTAAAATTTCCTTATTAAAAAAATAAAAACATTTAAGCTCCCCAAGAGCAGTAGTTTGACTTGCTCTTCTACACCAGTGGTTCCAAGACTTTGAGATTTCATGGACCACGAAAATTTGGAAAAGTGTTTGACAGCCAACCCACAGTGGCCAAGTTTTTATTGTGCCAAGTTAAGGATATAAAAAAAAAACAACTACCATTTGTTACTACCATCATCTCTAACACCAAGAAAAGGTTAAAAGATTATGTCTTAGCATACCAGTCCTTCCAAAAAAGGGTCGGCACCATATGTCAAAATGTAAACACACATATAAACCTTTGTCCTTGGTTTTCTCATTTTGCCAGAAGTTGGCATTTGGGAACCTCTTCTCTGAGCATATCTATGCTGAATAACCGATTTTACTCTCCTAGGAATGTTCTAGAATGTCTAGTTTGTACTCTGTTTCACTCTATCAAAGACATGAATGGCTCATAAAAATACATGTTCCCAGTTTTGCTTTCTAACTTTTTATGTCCCAGGCCCTGTGCGTGGCACTGGCCACTCCAGAGTGAGCCAGGCATGCTGGGGACCCTGCCCACAAGGTGCTTACAGTCAGGGAACATGAAAGCAGGGAGACTCAAGACAGCGCTGAGCTCAGTGAAGATGGTGACAGCAGGGTCACATGGGGTGTGACGGGAGGCCATGAGAAGGGGCATTTTGAGTTGAGGCCTCCCTGCCTAGATCTGGGGAAAAGGGAGACCAAGAGCAAAGGTGTGAACAGGAAGTGACTAGAGAGCAGCACACGGCTCCAGCCATGGGGTCCCTGTGGGAGTCATGGAGAGGTCAGTCTGGGGAGCCAGGGAGATCCTAAGAATGGGGCCCTCGAAGGTCCAGGTCCCATGTGCCCGTGAGCCGGGGCAGCCCTGTCGGCACTCTGAGTCCCCTGCAAAGGCCACCACAGCCTCCTGTGGGCCCACAGCTCCTGGAGTGGATCCGGCGTACCATCCCATGGCTGGAGGACCGTGTGCCCCAGAAGACCATCCAGGAGATGCAGCAGAAGCTAGAGGACTTCCGAGATTACCGGCGTGTCCACAAGCCACCCAAGGTGCAGGAGAAGTGCCAGCTAGAGATCAACTTCAACACACTGCAGACCAAGCTGCGCCTCAGCAACAGGCCTGCCTTCATGCCCTCCGAGGGCAAGATGGTCTCGGTGAGTGCCTGGGAGCAGAGAGTGGGCCAGGGCCGGATGTCATCCAGTTCCTGGGTCAGCCTGCAGAACTGCTGATTGGCTGTGAGCAGGCAGAGGGGCAGCTCCAGACCACCGCCAGCCTTCTTGTTTGGCCAGCATGATCTTTCTCAGGCATAGCCTTTGGGGTGTGGGGGTGTGGTGGGAGATGCACTACCATGTTCTTTCTCCCAGTCACTCGCTAGAGTTTTCCAGCCATCCCCAAACTACACCACAGTTTGTGTGGAATTGTTTGAATTTGGACCTGTGGTTGCTGTGACTGTAGGACCACCAAGTGCCTGAGGCCCCTTCTCAGAGGAGGGACGACATTCATGAGACAGTCACATTCTGGATCCTACTGCTTTTTCCATATTTAACCCACAAGAACTGATTGCCCCTGCCATGTGCTAGGCCCTGTCTAGGCACATGGATGTAGCAAAGCAAAGGAAAGATATGACCCCAGCCCATTTCTGCAGCTTTGCCATTGGATCCTTTAGGGAGGCTTTGCCCTGCTGGGTGCCCAGCTCCCCCTGTGATAGCCCTGCCCTCTCCTCCCCCTGCAGGACATCAACAATGGCTGGCAGCACCTAGAGCAGGCTGAAAAGGGCTATGAGGAGTGGCTGCTGAATGAGATCCGCAGGCTGGAGCGGCTTGACCACCTGGCAGAGAAGTTCCGGCAGAAGGCCTCCATCCACGAGGCTTGGACTGATGGTAGTCTTCCCTGCTCCCTTGGTCCTTTACATGCACACACGCACACATGCACACACACTACACACTCTTTTGCTTTGGGTTCATCCAGCCCCAGGCAGCAAGGAACAGTTTGGGGCTGGGTCGCCTTGTTGCCCAATCTGCTTTGATCTGCTCTGGCCTCAGGGATTGCTTATAGGTGGCCCCCATCCTGGGTCATTGGAAACCAGTCATCCAGGAGCGTGGCCAAGCCCCATCCCAGCTTAGCTCCACAGAGAATGGGCTGGCCCTGGCCCTGTCCTCTCTGCTGTGTCTTCCCTGAGGACAGTGGGCACAGGAGTGGGCTTTTCCAAGGCTGGCAGCTCCTCTTCAGTCTGCCTTCCCTCTCCCACACTTCACGACCATGGACTTCACACTGAAGAGCCCAGGTTTGATGGGTCCGTTTCCTGAGCACAGTCTAAAGGTGAGGCTAGGGAGCTCCCTCCTGGCTCTGCTGCCTGACCTGCAGGTGGTACACCCTGACCGTTAGTTGCCCACCCCAGGAGCTCTTCATTACCTTCCAACCCCATCCCAGTCTTTCTGAGGGGCCTGGCCTGTCTGCAGGATGGCTTCTCCCAAAAGGGTTGCGGTGCCTCCTGTTTCTCAGCTGCTCTGCAGGTGCCTATTCCCCTGGCTCGGGATGTAGAATTCCATCACATCCCTGGCCCTCAGTCAGGCCCACACCGCAGTTGAGATTCCAGATCCCAGGGGCCCACAAACAGCCAGGGAAAGCTGAGAGCCATCCACAGGACTCCTGCCCTCCCACTCCTGGCCACCTCCTGTCACCTGCCTTCCTGCCACCACTCTGTTCAGTGGATCCACACCTCCTTGTGTTGCTCAGTGTGTCTTTTCATCCCTGCACACCCACAATTCCCCCCTGAGATCCTCGCTGAGCCTCTGGGGGCTTCTCTGACCCCCACCCATCCAGCTGTTTGGCAGATAGCCCCAGTGCTGGCCACATGCTGAGACCCACCCAGAGGCATTGATACACCCGCCTGCCTATGAACACACAGCTCCAAATGAGCTGCAGACCTAGGCCCACGTCACCTGTGTCCCTGGCTGCAGCCTAACTAATGCTCTCCTCACATCAACTCAGGCCTGCTCTTCTTCAGCAGCAGCTGCCAGATCAGAGCAGTGCCCTAATCCTGCTCTGCCAGGGAAAGAATGCAGAGGAGGAGACACCAGAAAGTGAGGCGAGGAGGAATCAGCCTGGGCCAGGGATGCGGGCACCTCCCTTATGCCTCAGAAACGGCAGCTGTGGGTTCTACCCCACCCTCGAGGAGTATTTAGCTTATTAGCTCATTTATTCATTCATTCAGAAACCCTTGTCTGCCTCTTGCCTGTGCTCAGTAGTGTCCCAGTAGGTGAGGTTCCTGCCTGAGGAACTCACAAGCCAACAGGTTTTGTCATTTTCCCTTGTCAGAGGGCCCTTGGGCATAGAAGTGATTTTACAGCACCCATATCCCACACTTGGACTGAGCTGTCTCCTGTCATCATCCATGTGGTGCACCTCTGCCATCCTCCTGGGGCTCTGGGCATCATCCCTGTGGATTTCCCTTCTGGGGGCCTCTTGGCCCCTGTTACCAGCTCTGTGGTCTCTCCCCTAGGGCTCCAGGAGGCCCTGGGAACATGGTTTCCTAAGGCCAAGGGGTGTGTGTACGATGGCCCACCAGAGCTCCTTCCCTGGGAATGGCTGCAGGACCAGCCTTCACTTGAAGGTGGTTAGAAGTTGGCCTAGTCCCTAGCCAGGGCCCAACTGGCTCGGGGGCCACCACACCCCTGCTGAATCCCTGCCTCCACGTAGGCAGTGTGGCTTCTGCCCTGCCCCTTGTGTTAGCCCAGAGCCCTGAGGCAGGCCTGCCTACTTGTTCCCAAGACTGAAGCCTCTGTCCTCTGAAGCACCCAATTATGCAAAAGGAGAGGACACACCAGCCTCCTGACCCCTCTACATCCCTGGAATCCAATGAGGATCCTCCTCGCCTTGAGGGTGCGCCCAGAGGGCAGGTTGAGCCCCCAGTGCTCTGTGCTCCCCTTACCACCCACACTGCCTGCAGGGTGAGTCCTTGTGCCTGCTCTGCACAGGGTCTTGGATTGTCTGGGGAAAAAGCAAACATGAGCCCCTGCGTCCCCTCTGTGGCCACCCTTTGTCTGTGTCCAGGCAGCCAGGGCCACTCCTCCTAGACATTCGCAGTGCGCCCTTGCCAGCGCCCTTGCTGAAACTCGGCCGAGGCAGACAAGTGGTAACCTACTATTTCTGGTTCCCACCCTCGGAGAAAGCAGTTTGGGGAGGAATTACAAGCTTGCCTTTGTGGTGAAGACTCCTGCCCCAGGGCTGGGGCAGCAGGGCCAGTGGAATCAGTCTTCCAGGCTGCTTCCTCCTGCCTGCCAATGCTAGGCCCTGTCCTCGGGGTGGCTGAGATGCAGATGGGACTGGCTCCATGCCCACCCTTCTTGAACATCACCTCACTGAGATGTCAGGCTAGGGCCTGGTATTGGCCCATTTCACAGATGTGGGAACAGTGGGGAACAACTCCATGCTGTCCCACTGCTCCAAGTTGCTGCACTAGGCAGGTGGCTGCTGGTTAGGTGCTCTGGTGCCAAGCTGAGGAAGGGGTCTCTGAGCTGCCACTCCAGGGGTAGCCCGAGGTAGCTCACTTAAAACAGTGTACCTTTAGTTGCTGGGGGTCCCATGCACCTTCCCAGGCTGGCACTTGCCCCTCAGTTCTCTGCAGTACCACCCTGTACTTGCAGGTCTTCCTGGAGCTTTGTCCTGGGTGTATAATTAGCTAGGCTCCAGTACTAATAACAGTGTCCCTCCTTCCCTTCACAGGGCCCAACAGTGGGCCCCACCTCCCTGCATGTCAAAAGCCCTTAAGATAGTGACAGGACCCCCACCCTGAGGGAGCCTGGCCCCCAAGTGCCAAGACGCAGGTCTAGCTCCTGGAAGAACCCTGACTCAAATGCTGCCCCTTCCCCCACCCTGCTGAGGTATAGGCTCAACGCCCCCTGCCTCCAGATCATGGCCTTTCACAGATGGGTGCCCACCTTTCCAGCCATGCTAGCATAGTGCGATTCTTATCGTCTACTAGTAAGGGACACTAAGTTTAGAACACACAGGTTGAATTGGGATATTTGTCTCAGGCTCACCAGCCCAGTGGTGTCTCCCAGCTCCAACCAGGATATAGTGGGCTTGGAGATGCCTGGAAATGAGAAGGAAAAAGGTTCCAGTAGTTTTTAGCCTTCATGGTTCTGTCCTGGGCAAGGTAGGATGTGGGGTCTGTATCCTGTTTCCCTCCCTTTGGTTGGACTGCCTTCTGGACTCCTGCTGCACTGTGCTATCTAAGCATCCCCTGTTCTCTGTCCCACCCCCAGGGAAGGAAGCTATGCTGAAGCAACAGGACTATGAGACTGCCACTCTGTCGGACATCAAAGCCCTTATCCGCAAGCATGAGGCCTTTGAGAGCGACCTGGCCGCACACCAGGACCGTGTGGAACAGATCGCAGCCATTGCCCAGGAGCTCAAGTATGTGTGGGTTCAGTGCCTGCTTCCCCTCCAGCACGCTGCGCAGAGCAGCAGTCAGGCAGCATGCTGAGGTGTGACCTGCTCCAAGGCCTGGGGTGAGGTCTCCCAGCCCTCCCCACCCTCAGCTCCTTTCAGGTGCCAGGGAAGGGCCCTATGGGTGATGCCTTTGCCCATCTTTCCTTGACCCTGGGTGAGGAACTGCGGTCTAGATTCTCAGACAGCAGGGAGGTTTCTGACCCCTTCTTCTGATTGTTCCGGCAGTAGGGGTCCCTCTATCTCCTCTGCCTGCCACACCATGGAGAGCCCCTGGTCCCTTGATGTGGTGGCCAGCCTAGCCCCCACTGCTCCCACCTGCTCCTCCCTGAGGAAACCGGGCTGCACAGAGACCTCATTGTTCTTCCCAGCCCTCTCCCCTTCTTACTCAGAATATACTTATTGTAAGAGCTTCCAGGCAGCTGGGTCATTTTCCCTCCCTTCCCCACCCCAGTCAGATAAACTTGTGCACACAATTAGTATACTAAACCTCCAGAGCCAGTGAATGGGGCCTTATTCTACCAGCACACCGGCCAGCAGCAGGGAGGACCCAGGGAGTGGGAGGCCCAGGCCATTACTTCATGGAAAATCCACAGGCCTTGGAGGGGCAGCAGGGCTCCTAAAATAGCCATCTGCTCAAAAATAGGATCCTTGGCTGGAACTGCTCTCCCGCAGACAACTCCCACCCCACCAGAGTCATCCCCAAAGTTCTGCATGTTCCTAGAAGGCTGGGGCCCAGCGGTGATGCCTGCTGGAGCCCTGCACTGGGCAGGGCTGTTTCCTCCCTGCCTCCCTCCCTCCACATGGCCTGGTTGCTTTGGGGTTCCCCATATGCTCACCCAGAGGCAGAAGTACCATGGGGCGTTTTCACGGAACTGGGAACAATATCTCTGTTGGGAACACCCTTGGGGCCCTGCAGCCTCTCCTGGGATTAAGCTCCTGCACCTGGTGCCCCTCGGCCCAGGAGAGTGAGGTCATAGGTGCAGACATCCGCAGGGGTTGGGGGGCATGGGCTCTGTGTTCCAGGCAAGCCCCTGGAAGCTGGTAGGAAACAGATTTGAAATATATCCTAGGCTAGCCTACTTCTCAGGCACTGGGGAATAGCCACATGAAACCCATCATCCTGAGCCAGGGAACAGGCTGTTGCTGAGGTAGCTTCTTGGACAGTAGCCCTGGAGGAGAAAGGGAGGGCTGTGTGGGGTGCTGTCTGTTCCCCCGAAGATGAGTCAGAGGGCTGAGGGCCGGCCAGCATGAGCCTGGATGGACAACCCAGCTGAGCATTGATTAATGGCAATGATGGAAACCCAGAATGCTCTGTGCTCTAGAGTATCAGCTCATTGACTCCCCCACCTGTTAGAGGGAGAACTGAGGCTCAGAGACACTAAGGGGCTTGCTTAAGACCACACAGCTAGGGAGTATTTGAGACAGGAGTGGAGCCCAGGCCCCTGGCCCCTCTGTGGAGCATAGTCTTGCTCCCTCTCCCAGCCCTGGCCTGCTCCCTGCTGGCTGTGGTATCCTGCCTGCGTATCCGGCTCACCAGGCAGGCAGGACAGTCCCTATGTCCCTGTGCCCCACGTCCTGTTTCTCCCCACAGTTGTTCACTGCTCCCCACCACTGTGTTTTGCCTGTACACTGGTTCCCTAGGAGCCCGCTGCCTAGAGTATGCAAGTGTCTAGACCCCTCTCAAGTGGGAATCTTGGGGCTGATGAGAGAGAGAAGAGGGGCAGGGAGCACATAGGAGGGCATAGGGGGCCAGAAACTATTGTCAGCCCAGGGTTTCCTAAACCTCATCATTCAAATAGTAATACCTATTCCCTAATCAGCTCACCTTTTTTTCCTAAATGTCTTACTAATTGCTTAGAGTGAGATAATAGGCTAGTTATAATTTTTTCTTAATACCCATTAAAATAAATATGTAACCTTTAGTAGAAAACAAGTGCTAGCTACTACTTTTACCTACTGGGTGCCAAGGACTGCTTTCAGTACTTTACATGCATTAAGTAACTCGATCTCCACCATAACCCACCCCCCCATTTCACAGATGAGAAAACTGAGGTGTCCAGAGTAATTCGCTTGCCCAGGGTAGCACAAGCATGAAATCAGCCAGAATTCTGTCCTGGGAGCTCAGCTGTGGGACCCGTCTTTAACCAGTGTGCTCCACTAGGCTTTCTTTAAGGGAAAAATGCAATCCAGATGCAGGCATGGTTGAGGGCCGTACTCTGGGGCCCCCAAGTTAATTCACAGTGATAGAGCAAGTCATAAAGTGAGGAGAAGCCCCTGCCCTCTATTATCCCCTCCGCCCACTTCCTCCTTCCTTAGTGGGGGCACGGGCCAGAGGGGTGGCTGATGACCAGTATCCTTGAATGTTGATCCGCCTCGGCACCGGGGCGTCTTGGGACACTTGGGGGGCCCGTGGTCTGAGCAAAGCCTTGACGGCCCCCTGCTGGGTCTCACCGCTGTCTGCCTGGCCAACAGCGAGCTGGATTACTACGACTCCCACAACGTCAATACGCGGTGCCAGAAGATCTGCGACCAGTGGGATGCCCTGGGCTCTCTGACCCACAGTCGTAGGGAAGCCCTAGAGGTGAGGGGCCAGTGTCCTGCATGGAGGCCTGCACCCCCATTGTCCCCAGGGCTGGCGGGAGGCATGGACTATGCCCAGACCCTCCAGCTTCTCTGACCCCTTGGTGCCCCCGAACTCCTTCCATCATCCAGACCTCCTGCTTGCTGACTGACCTACCCCCTCTGTCCCTGTCCCTCCCCGCACACACCAGAAAACGGAGAAGCAGCTGGAGACCATTGACCAGCTGCACCTGGAGTATGCTAAGCGGGCTGCCCCCTTCAACAACTGGATGGAGAGTGCCATGGAGGACCTCCAGGACATGTTCATCGTCCACACCATAGAGGAGATTGAGGTGCGTGCCCGTCTGCCCTCCTCCAGGGCCTCTGTCGGCCTGGGCTGCCCCTCACTCCTTTTCTTCCCCCCAGGGCCTGATCTCAGCCCACGACCAGTTCAAGTCAACGCTGCCAGATGCTGACAGGGAACGGGAGGCCATCCTGGCCATCCATAAGGAAGCCCAGAGGATCGCTGAGAGCAACCACATCAAGCTGTCGGGCAGCAACCCCTATACCACCGTCACCCCCCAGATCATCAACGCCAAGTGGGAGAAGGTGGGTGCAGCCCTTGGGGGCAGGGGCGGGGCCGGCCAAGAGGGGGCTGCCACCCTGACTGCTTTGGCGCGCCTCCTCCCTCAGGTGCAGCAGCTGGTGCCCAAGCGGGACCACGCCCTCCTGGAGGAGCAGAGCAAACAGCAGTCCAACGAGCACCTCCGCCGCCAGTTTGCCAGCCAGGCCAACATCGTGGGGCCCTGGATCCAGACAAAGATGGAGGTGAGAGGCTATAGCCTCAGCCCTGCTGGGCCTGGGAATATCTCTCAGGACAGAGTGGAGGAAGAGCTGCCGGTTAGTGGGGAGTATGCTGTGAGGGCTGGTGGCCGTGGAGGTGGATCTGGGCCCCAGCTCCAGGAGCCGTGGTGGCCCCGTGTGACTAGGAGGGTCGGTGTGGTTATGATGGAAATGGCAGCTCCATCCAGAGGAAAACTTGGTTGAGGAGTCGGACAGGTGGGCTTGAGTCTTGACCCTGCCTTGGCTGATGATCAGGAGCTCGGGCATATTTTAATGCCTGCCCTGCAGTTTTCTCATCTCTAAATGGGGATGAAAACAGTTATTTCATTCCCTCAATAAGGGCTTTTGGGCACTGCTCTGTGTCAGCCCTGGGAGCCACTGAGGTGTAGCTGTGACCAAGGTCTGAGCTCAGACCCTCACAGCATGCTCACTAGTGACCCTTGTGACTCAGCCACGAGAAGGCTCTTAAGGATGCCAGCTGTGGCTCTGGCCACCACTTAAACCAAGTACTCTTATGTGCCAGGTTCAATGCTGACCACAGCAGCCTTGCTTAAACTCACAAGCCTGGGAGAGGTAGGCCGGCCAGCCTCGTGGCTCAGTGCCGGCTGCACAGCGCAGCCACTGGGAGCTGAGGCGTGGGGTTAATGTGCTCTGGAGCACAGGCTGTGAAGTCAGCCATGCCTGGATTCAGATCCTGATCTGCCTCTTACTGTGGTTAATTGCTCTCTTTGGGCCTCAGTTTCCACATCTTCAGACTGGGCCTGTCACAGTCCGGGCTTCACAGGGAGTCAAGGGTGCGGTTTGGTTAGGGTGCCCCCTCGTGGCTGCCTTTACCCCAGATGGTGGGACTGGAGGGGACAGTTGTCAAGCAGCAGGCCTTCCAGGATGGGGCACCGTGGGCAAAGGGCCCTAGGGTGGAGGCAGCAATAGAGACCTCCTCCAGCTCGCTTGCTGTGGGCGAGGGTCTGCAGCCTACTGTCCCCAGCAGCACCCACCTTCCATGCAGGAGATTGGGCGCATCTCCATCGAGATGAATGGGACCCTGGAGGACCAGCTGAGCCACCTGAAGCAGTATGAGCGCAGCATCGTGGACTACAAGCCGAACCTGGATCTGCTCGAGCAGCAGCATCAGCTCATCCAGGAGGCCCTCATCTTTGATAACAAGCACACCAACTATACCATGGAGGTACGGGGGGAGCCCCCTGACCCCCCAGTCCCAGCCTCCTTATTCCAAATGCTTTTTGCCCAGTAGAAAAGGTATCTCCTTCTTTCTCTATCTCTTTTATGTTGACTGAAAAGACAAGATCAAACATTTACACATTAAAAACTGTTTTCCTACCACGATTCTCCTGTCACCATGACAGTGCGCATCTCAGGACAGCTGCTGAGAGAGCAGTTTCATCCTTGTTTGAGGACACAGATCCATCCAGAGGGTGCTGGAGTCCCTGAGGACCAGCTTACTGAGGCCCAGTTAAATTGTTAGGGCTGGTTGCCATCATATTGGTAGCTTGAAATGGTCCATGCTGACAGTATTTACACAGTGCAACAGACACTGCACAAAAAAATGTATTTTTCCCTAGAGAGCCAGTTGAACATGCCCAGCATACCTCTGCAAAGTTTCTACATGGATCCTGGCACAGGTCCCAGTCCCCAGCCCTCTGCTGCATCCATCACTGAGACACAGACCAGCAGGACATGGACCCTGCTGGTTGGCAGAGGCAGTAGGAGGTGCCACACCTGTGTCCCTGTGTGTGGATGCTGGGTTGGTGTTTGGGAGAGAGTCGGGGTGAGCCTGACTCCAGGCCATGCCCCATGCCCCATGTGAGGAGAGCCCAGTTCCGAGCCCCCCTCACCTGTGCTGCAGTGGTCCCAGCACCCCACTGCGTGGCCTGCAGTCACGACCCGCTCCTCCCCCAGCACATCCGCGTGGGCTGGGAGCAGCTGCTCACCACCATTGCGCGCACGATCAATGAGGTGGAGAACCAGATCCTCACCCGCGATGCCAAGGGCATCAGCCAGGAGCAGATGCAGGAGTTCCGGGCCTCCTTCAACCACTTCGACAAGGTGAGCAGCTCCCTCTGCCCCTTGGCGTCTTCCCTCCCCCGTCACTGTCCCACCTTGCCCCCTCCATCTTTGCATCTGTCCATGCGTTCGTGTCAAGGTCGCTGAGGATCAGCCCCTGCTCATGGGCTAGCAGGGTCCCAGCCACCAGAGGGCATGCAGAAGAGGTCACCTTGACTCACCGAGGGGGAGGGTTCCCTCCAAAGGAGAAAGGGATCCCAAGCCCTGCCCCTGGGGCAGTGCCTTGTTGCCGACATGCTGATGAGACCCTGGGACAGACTGAGTCCCTGCACAGTGATTTGAGACCTGACCCTTTAATCTGGTCCACAGATACACGCCCAGAGTGTTCTAAAATTCAGACAACAGCTTCTTTAGAAGGGCTCTGAGCACCAGTTTGCCCTAGCCCCACCTTGGGGTCTGATGTGTTATCTGTCTGCCTTCTGTGGGTGGGAGCGCACAGCCTCAGTTCTGCACTGTCAGGCAGGGGCCCTGACGTCCCAACAAGCAGGCTGGTGTGCAGCCCCCTTTTCTCCCATCCGGAACCTTGGAGTCAAGAAGCGCTCTCCTCCCCCTCCCACAATTCAGCTTCCACCTCGGCTCTGGCCCAGAGGAGGTGGGAGGCCTCTGACTGCCCTCCAGGTCACCCATGCCCCTCCACCAGTCTCACCCGTCCCTGGCCATCACCTTGTCGACGTCACCTCTAATTGTGTTTCCCTCCCCCATGTGTTCCCCTCCCCATACCCTCTGCATGTGACCCTGGCCCCTCTCCCCATCTCTGTGCCGGCCTGGTCTCCACACTGCCCCTTGCGCATGCCTGCCTTTGGACGCGGCAGGACCACGGCGGGGCGCTGGGGCCAGAGGAGTTCAAGGCCTGCCTCATCAGCCTGGGCTACGACGTGGAGAATGACCGGCAGGTACTCGCCCCCGTGGGCCCCAGCGGACCTGGCATTAACTGCTCTTCTCTTTCTCTCCTTCTCTCTGTCTCCCTCCCTCTTGCCATTCCATCCCTTGCCATACTGTGTGCCATTTCACCGGCTCTCTTGCCTCCTCCCTGCCCCATGTCTCTGGACACCTTCCCCCTTACCTGGTCTCTCGGGGCCACTTCTGTCTCCCCTGCTCCCCGCCACTGTCCTGTTTCCCTGCTGTGCACTTGGGGCGGCCCCTCTTGCCTCCTCTGGGCCTGGCCTCCTATGCTGTCCCTGCGCCCTCGAGCAGAAGCAGACAGGCAGCATGGACTCGGATGACTTCAGGGCTCTGCTTATCTCCACAGGATACAGCCTGGTATGCAGCCTCTGCCTCCCCCGCTGCTGTGCCTCCCCTCCTCCCCAGCTCTCCGCCCCCCTCTCCTCTCCTCCTCTTCCCCTCCTCCTTCCCTTCCTCCTCCTCCTCTTTGTGCTGCCTCCCCCTCCTCCTCACCGCCTCCAGAATTTCCTTGTCCTCGGGGACACTCCTCCACCAGGGCAGCGCAGCCTTGCCTCCCCTCCTGCTGCATCTGCTGGGCTGGTGTCCCTCCGATGACTCCCTGAGCCTCCCATCTCCTTTCCTGGAAGTTTCCAGAGAGAGGAGGTCAGGCCTCTGGCTCTCTCCCCCTTTTCTTTCTCTTTCTCTCTGTCTTTCTTCCCCACCCTCCAGAGCTCACTTGTGAGCCTTGGGCTGAGGAGCAGTAGACCTGTTTGATCCATATCCCAGCTTCCCACTTCCCAAAGACGTGGGAGGGGAGGAGCAGGCGGGCAGGACCCCAGTCTGGGACTCACGAGGCAGAGGCCCCGAAGCCAAGACCCTTGGAGGCAGGCTGCAACAGGTGGCATGAGTGCCGGGGTCAGGCCCTGCTTCCCAGTGCAGTTCTAGTGCGTGAGCATCCACTGGGCCAGGCCTGGCGGCCCTACACCTCTCACATGCTGCCTGTCCCTGCCCCGCTCCTGCCTCACAGGGTGATGCTGAGTTCAACCGCATTATGAGTGTGGTTGACCCCAACCACAGTGGCCTCGTGACCTTCCAAGCCTTCATTGACTTCATGTCGAGGGAGACCACTGACACAGACACGGCCGACCAGGTCATCGCCTCCTTCAAAGTCCTGGCAGGGGACAAGGTAAGCTCGGAGGCACCTGGGGGCTGGTAGAGAGGGGCCCTTGCAGCCAGGACTGGGTGTGTGGGGCTGGGTGGGCCAGTGTGTGGGTGGGAGTGGCCCAGAGTCCTGCCCTGCCACCCCCAGAACTTCATCACAGCCGAGGAGCTGCGGAGAGAGCTTCCCCCTGACCAGGCCGAGTACTGCATCGCCCGCATGGCGCCATACCAGGGCGCTGATGCTGTACCTGGTGCCCTCGACTACAAGTCCTTCTCTACAGCCCTGTATGGCGAGAGCGACCTGTGAGGCCCCCACCAGAGAAGCCCCGAGCAAACACCCCCTCCCCACAGCCTCCCGGAGGGGCTGGGGGAGCAGCCCTTCTGCCTCCCTGGTCCTGTTCCTTTTACTCTGTATCTATGCAAAGCACTGTCAGTCCTTTCCGGGGTTGGGGGTGGGGTGGGGGCAGGGAGGGGCTGGGGCAGGCTCTCTCCTCCCTCTGTGTCGGTCGGCCAGGAGTTTCTCTTCCCCGCCCCTTGGATGGGGGAAGGGAGACCTTTGGGGTCAGTGCTTCTCGTCTGGTAAATATATATGATGTGTTGTTTTGTTTTGTTTTAAACTATGTGGAGGGGACAGTGCATCCCCACAGCAAAAAGTTCCCCTTCAAGATCTAGGAACGCCCTCCACGCCCTGTCTCTCCCTTTGCCGCTGAGGTCCCCTCAAGGCCTCCCACATCTAGGCCAAAGCCCTATGTGCCTTGTCCAGGAACCACCTGGGCCTTCACTGGGCCCAGCAGAGGGCGCCACAGCCACCCCACAGGAAAGAGGACCTGCCCTGCTCCTTCAACCCCTCTTGGCTCCCCTCATGGCAGCTGCCAGATGAGGGGGTGCAGCCCAGTGCCCCCCTTTTCTGCAACAGAGGAGTGGGGTTGGGCATACCAGCCTCTCGCCCCCAACCCCCAACCAGCCCCTGCCTTGCTTTGTTCGGACCTGTGTATCTCTCAGATTTTCTAAGGACCAAAAAAAAACTGATGGAAAAAAACAACAAAAAAAATCCACAAAAAAAAACCTATGAAAAAAGAAAAACTTTCAGAGGATTACTATTTACTTTATTAACTTACGGATTTATTATATAAATATATATTCACCTAGCAACATATCTTTGCCGCCTCTTGCTCTCATGATGAAGACATAGCTGATTTGCCCCTCCTCTCAGCCCCTTACTGATTTCTTTCTGTTGTCTGTGTCAGGCGTGGGTCTCTGGAGGCCCTCCTGAGCTGGAGGGTGGGCTGCTGGCCTGGTTGCCTGTTAGTCGATGGTTTTCCTCTCTTCCTCCCCACCTTTTGTTTCGTTTTGTTTTGTTATTCTGTTTGATTTTTTTTTTTCGGTTTCTGGATAAACCACCCTTCTGGGGACAGGATAATAAAACATGTAATATTTTTAAGAAGGATTCCTAGTGTCTGCTCTTTTTCCCTCTCCTGTCTGTTCTGTGCTTCTTAGGAGAACGATGATAGAACACCTCTTCCCAGAGCAAGGTAGGGCAGGGAGCACACAATCTGTTCCCACAAGAACGGTGAGTCCTGCTGGGGACTCACTCTGGGCTAGGTATGGTTCTAAGCACAAAACATGGACTATTTGATAGTCTGCCCAAGGAAGGTGCTGTTACCATCCCGGTTACAGGTGAGAAGAGCAGAACAGAGAGAGGTGCAGTGACTTGCCTAGCATACCCAACTAGGTGAGCCAGAAATCAACTGCAGGCAGGCTGGCTCCCGAGGCCATTGTCTAAACCACTGCATAACGTCAAAAGCATGTCAGCCCCTATGGCAGGCAGGGAGGTGGAAGGGTCTGATGAGGGTGGTTTTGCTCAAGTCCCTCTCCTTGTGGAAAAACCCTGGTCCAGGCTGGCAGAGGGGAAGGCGTGGTTCCCAGCAGCTCTCCTGCCTCCAGCTGCGATGCCCCCATGCTGGGATCCTAGGAGAAGGTGGCCACTTCCATCCACTGAGCAAGAGAAGACGGTGGGGCTTGAGGCAGGGGTCTCTAGATACCCGAATCCCTCACCCTGAGCCACTCTCTCCCTCTAGCTAGGCTCACCTGTCTGTGGGTCAGGCAGATGACCCCCTCATCCCCATCCAGGTGCTGGCTGCAGTGGCCTGTGCAGAGAGGGGCAGGTGAGCGCCCACCACGCCGTTCCCCCGCCCCACCCATGCCTGGGGCCGCACTCACGGAAGATGCAGGTGAGCTGGGCTGCACAGGACACGAAGCGCTCAAAGTCTACGTGCAGACGACTGTCCCGGTAGCGACCGGTGAGAGCCTGGGTCAGCCGGTTGTTCAGGTGGAAGCCTGGGGGAGGCCGCCTCTGAGCCTGGGCTGCCCTGGAGCCCCACCTCAGCACTGCGCCCCATCCCAGCTCCCGGGGGAGACAGACACCATGGGAGCTGTTCCCAGCTCTGCTGCATCCTGGCTGTGTGGCCATGGGCAGCTCCCTTCACTTCTCTGGCCCTCAGTTTCCTCTGTCAGTGACAGTTCTGACCCCATAAGGCTGTAGGAAGACGTTACATTTACAGAACTGAGAATAGTATCTGGCACTTAACTATAGTGAGTGTTACCATCCCTTTAAAGTGCAGAATTGCTGCTAATGGACACGAGAATATTTCTCTGCAGCAGAATATTTTGGCAGTTCCATATGGAGTCAGCTTTATATGCCACATGAGATGCAATTCATAAAGTTTAGAACTCACCTCTGATGAGCAATCTCAATGGAGACCCTTAGAGGCCAAAAACAGTGGTTCCCCTCCCCGGTTACAGATACCCGACCCGTGGCCTCCCGGGAACTCAGGGTCGTAGGGTAACTGTCCTCCGTCCCCACATGTCCGGATGAACATGGCTTTCAGGATAATGTCATGGGCTGCTGCCGCCTAAAGCCCATCTTCCACTCCCATTCTGTGCGTCCAATCCCTTAACAAATTCCTGTCCTGTGTCACCACATGGCCTTGAGGTCAGGGGTCCTGCAGCCTCATCCTGGCGGTGGGGGTCGCCCTCCCCCTGCCCTTGGGATGGAAGATGGGATGCTGAACCCTGGGCAGTGGGAAACCCAGCCAGAGGCTGTGGAAGGGTCTAGGAAAGGGGCTGGGGCCCCTCAGCCGTGCCCTCTGGAATCCCCATTGCCCTTGGGTGGAACTATCGGCTTCCTCTAGGCACTCTTGTGGGCTCTTATGCCCTGGGTGCCTGCTGTGGGGTCCTACCTGGGGTCCCCCAGTGCTTGAGGAATCCCTCACCTAGTTAGGCCCTGGTGACTGACATGTGGTCATGCCTCCCCAGATGCCCCACTGTCCTCAGCTGCCTGGTTGGTGGTGCTTATAGGTCTCTCCTCCCCCTCCTCTACTTGGACTTTGGCCTTTGTCTTGTCTGCCCTGCATATCATGTTCCCTCTGCCTGGAACACCTTGTCCTCGCTTGACACGGAGCATGCCACTCATTGTACCCTCACTCCTTCAGGAAGCCCTCAGATACCGCAGCAACCCAGCACTGAGCACCTCCTCCGGCTCCCACGGCTCCCTGTGCCTCCCATGTCCCCACCCTGAGCCCTCTGGGCTGTCACTTGTTGATGACCCTGGCCGTGCCTGGACTGGAAGCCATGGGAGGTCATGGGAAGGTTTCTGGTCGCTACTGAATCCCCGGCATCAGCCAGCACAAGGCCGGCAGCAGAGCAGGTGCTCAGGGAGTGTTGGCAGAGCAAAGAATGTGGGCGTCGCTCCTGCTGAGGCCACACCCCAACACTACCCGCCTGCTCTAGGGTCCCCTCCTCGGCGCTCCCTCCTCCATACACAGCGGGCCTTTTCCTTACCTTGGCTCCAGCCCCACACACACCCTGGCAGGACTTAAACCTCTTCCTCCTCCCTCTCATACCATATTTGAAATTTTTAGCGCTGAAGACTTCATGAAGCCCCATGGGGCTCTACTGTCTCCCCTGACCAGTCTTTTCTCTCTGGCCCCCAGCCACCGCCTCCAACCACACCAGACCCGTGTCGTCATCTCCATCGCTGGGCCCCTCCCTCACATCACACCAGCCTCCTTTAAGCTAGTCCAACGGGGTGCATGTTTCTACCTCAGGACCCTTGCACAGCTGTTCCCTCTGGACTGCTCTTGCCTTATGGTCCCTAAGGCTCAGTCCCCCTCCTTCAGGTCTGCCCAAAGGTCACCTCGGGGAGGCCTTCCCTGATGCCCCATCTCAAACCACACCCCGTGCCGAGTGCCCAGTGCCCTGCCTGCTTGCTTTCTCAGCCACAGGCGCTTCGCCATCTGACCTAGATGTTCCGCTGGTTTGTTGTCTCAACACTAGCATGTCAGCCCCTCAAGAGTTACCAGGCTTCTTCTGCCCAGAGTGACACCAGGCATGGACCAGGCACTCAGCAATACTGAACAAACCACACAAACCTTCCGCCTCCCCCTTGTTCTCTGTCGCTTCTGTCTGGGACTGTTACTCACTCTCTGGGCCCCACTTCCCAATCTTCTCTTGCTCCATCTCTCCTCCGTCTTGGGCTCTTTACTTGCATGTCCCTGGACATTGACTTCCCTTCTTGGGGTCTCCCTCTGGCCCTCAGACTGGGTCACAGTCTTGTCCCACCTCCCTTTTCTCACCCTTAACTTCACCCAGGGTGGGGGTGGGGGCCTGGGAGTCCTGTCTGAGCCCAGCGACCTGCCTGTAAGACTGGGGGTGGGGCACACTCAGAGGCACTTCTCAGCCTGGCTTGGAGCCCAGGAGAAGCATTGCTGTCTGGCTCTGTCCCAGGGGGAGGGCTTTGAGCCGCCATGCAAATGGCTGAGGTTGCTCTGCCTCACCTGGAAGGACTCAGCCTTTGGCCTGGGCCGGAAGGGCATGACCTAAAGGAAGTGCATCCCAGCACTAGGCCCCATGGGCTTCATTCCACAGGCCCCTCCCAGCCACATTGGTCACAAGCCATTTTACAGAGAGGGAAACGGGCAACAAGGCCTCTCGTGTGTCCATGGCCACCCAAGGAGTAAGTCAGTGGAGCTGGCATTCCAACACAAGCTGCCTCAGTGCCCTTGGGGTTGGGGTCCCTCAGACACCAGGTCCCAAGCCTTCCTTACCTCCCCCTCCCAGGAAGGCCTTACTCCCTCCCAGGCCTATCCATCCTCACACTCTCCTCCCCACACAGGATTCTCCACATGTGTCCTCTTCCAGGGTCATCCAGTCCCTGCCAAAGATCTGGCATCAGACTAAGGTGTGGGCTTTGTGGATGGCTGCAGCTGAGTGGGCAGCCAGCTTCTAAGGGGTAGGACGGGGGGCAGGTCTCGTCTCCATGACCCCCAGGACCTCTGTCCACACCTGCTGCATTCAGCGCCAGCCTCAGCTCGTAGGAATTCATGGTTCCAGAAGCATCTTCATCAAACTTGCCAAATGTGGCCTGGGCGGGGAAGTTTACAGGTCAGTCCCATCCGCCAGGCCCCTGAGTGCCCTGAAGAACAGCGCGGGTTCCTCTCCCAGCTCCCTTTCTTCCCTGGCTGTGTGCCCTGGGCAGACAACTTAACCACACTGGGCCTCTGTTTCCCAATCTGAAAATGGGAATAAAACTAACAGCCACTGTGAGAACATGTTGAGATTCCATGCACAAAAGGCTTAGGACTCAAACAGTGATGTCACTCTGCTAGCATGGGGAGGAGTCAGACCATTTCCTCCTCACAAGGATTGGCATGGTGTAATCACCACATCCTGTGGATAGACCAGCAAAGGGTCCTCAGTGGGCAGATCACACAGCCAGAAAGAGGATAAACTGGGAGCTGGAATTCCAGTGCAGGACCAAGTCTGTGCTCTGTATCCCGGAGTTATTTAGTACCCCTACAGCGCCCGCAGAGGAGTGGATGGGGCAAGGACGCCCCAGCCGAATCCCTGCAAGTTGGCGTGGTATGTCCAGTTCCCTCTTCTCTCCTGGAGCACCTGTGTCCCTATTAGTAAAGGTCCCTGTCTCCCAAGAGGAAGCAGCCCCGCCCAGCCCCCCACCTTACCTGCCACTTCAGGAGGTGGCTCCAGAGCTGCTGGAAGTGGGGCAGTGCCAGGCTCCGCCCATGCTGGGGACAGAGCATCTGGTTAAAGTGAATGTCCCCAGAAGGGGAGCACAGGCCCCAAGAACCACCCTCTCTACCCAGGCCCTGCCCCCTCATATACCCCAAAACACTGCAGCAGCTGCTCACAGGTCCTGAGCCCGATCTCTCTGGGCGTTCGGGCATGGGCCCTAGCTACAGGAAACAAAAATGAAGCTTCCTGCATGCTGACCATCGGTAAGTGCTAGGGGTTATTGCCACCCCATCTAAAGAAACCAAGGCATAGAGGGCCAAGTGGCTGCTGGGAACTAACAGAGCTGGAATTTGAACCCATGTAAGGGGGTTCCTTGTCTGTTCATAGCAGTTACACTCCAGGCTCCCTTAGAGGAAGGGTGGCTTATGAGAGGCCATGCTCTTGGCCACCAGTCCAGCCACAAGGGGGGGATGCCACTAAGCTGAGTTCCCATGACCTGACTCCCGGCATCATTATGGATTAACACACGGGGTGGGGGTGTGCTGGCCCTGTGAGGTCTGCTCTGATTCCCAACTCACCAGGCTCCAGGGCAATGCTTAGTAAGATTTGGAGCTGAGGGGCACTGAGTTCTTCCTCCTGATCAAGGAGAAAGCCCACTGTGAGGCCATTTGCTCAGGCAGCCATTTAAAATAGAGTCAGGGCCAGGCGTAATAGCATGCTGGGTGGTGCTGGGGACACAGCAGAGGCTGAGAGAGCCCCAGGCCTGCCCTCTCTGAGCTCATGGTCCAGGGAAGGAGAGCGACCTGTCCCCACATGAGGGCAGCAGTGAGGAAGCATTGGCCTGGGAGGCCGCCACTGCAGGCGGCTGACCAGCCTGGGGGAGGGGCAGGAGAGCTCACAGAAAAGATGTAGCCTCAGCCAGGGCAGACCTGGGAAGGGAGAGAAGGCAGTCCAGGCAGAGGTACAGACTGAGCAAAGGCCCTGGGGCAGGGAAGCGCTGTGAGCAGTTTGGGAGAAGAAAGTCACCATATTTAAACACATAGAGAAACTAAAGCAAAATGAGGCATCCAGGATGAAGAAGGGGCTCAAAGGTGTTGGGGTGAGGGGTGGGCTTAGCTTTTACCTCTCCTGCCAGCTCCTGAAACAGCTGCTCCAGTCCCAGCTCCATGGGACTGCAGGGGCTCTGTGGGATGCGGAATTTAGTTTTGGCCAAGAGGATGCCCACGCCGCCCCATCGTACCCCCTCGCAGAGCAGCCCCACACCTGGAGGGCGTTCAGGTCGGCGCTGATCACGTCATCGATCTCCCTGCAAATTGGAGAAGGGAAGTGGAGGAGGGGGCTGCTCGGCCTGCTGCTGGGGCTGTGCAGGGTCTAGGCAGGATCCTGGGGTCCTGCGCTGATCCTCGCGGGGCTGGGGATTCAGGGGGCCCCGGGAAGCGGTCTATGGGGCCCTGGCCGGTCTGGGGATCCCGGGATGGGGGCGGATCTGGTGCCCGGGCTCACACGGCCGTGTGACGGCGCTCGGAGAAGACGCGCAGCGTAAAATCGGCCTCGTCGCCGGCTCTGGCGGCGCTGGGCACCACCAGGTAGTGGCCGGGTCGCAGGCGGCAGCGGCGGCTCACGTCGCGGCGGGCGCAGAAGGACGAGCGATCGGCTCGCAGCAGGCCCGGCAGGAGCTCGCGACTGCGCGGAGAGTCCCACAGGCCCAGCAGCTGGGGGGCCGGGGCGGCAGCGGCCTGATCACCACGCCCAGCGCATCCCGCCCGCACTTTCCCAGGGTGCCCCGTCCCCGCCCACTGGTCCCTCCACCACCCAAGCGGGCCCCAGGCCCGACCCCCCCTGCCCCGCATCGGTTGCCGGAGCCCCTGGGGCTGGCCCAGGGCCGGGTGGTCTCTGGGATCTGGGGTCCCATCTGAGACCCACCTCCTCTGGGATCTGTAAGAAGGAAGCCAAGGTGGTCAGCCACCCTTCAGAGTCTCCTCTCTGTTCCCCACACCCCTCTCTCACCTTTCTTAACATCCCACCCCTCATTCAGCCCCTGCTCCTCAGTCCCTGTCCCTGCCCCTCTGACCCATGCCGGACCCCAACTTTTTGCCTATGCCCTCAAGAACCTTCTCTGCTCCTTGGTACCCCCCCTGGTCCTCAGACCCCCTTTGGCCCCTTTCTCTCCATTCCACCCAAACCCAGCCCTTCTGACCCCCAGCCTCTTTCCTGCACCCCCAGCCCCTCAATCTCTCCCTGCCCCTCCTGATTCCCTCAGCTCTCTCTCCCATTCTGACCCTTGTCCACTGTCCTCTACCAACTGAGATCCCTCCTTGGCCCCCTGCACCTTCACGCCTCCCTCACCCCAGAGGTCCCACCTGGAACACATGGAAGCCCACAGTGAGGTAGGTGAGGCCCTTGGCCCGGAGGCGCCGCTGGTTGCGCTGCATGAGTGACAGGAGGACAGTGCACTTGAGGGTGTGGCCTCCCTGTGCAGGGCCCCTTGCCCCTACTGCCCCCCATCCCCCCCAGGGTCCCTCCTCTTCTTTGGCCTCTTCATCTGGCTCCAGCAGTGTCAGCCGAAACTGGGGGTTAGTCCAGAAGGTTTCTAGTAGAGGAGAAATGAATGGGGTACCCGGCCTGCCTGGCCCCCCTTGCTTGCCTCTCAGGGTCCCCTCAAGTCTCACCGGCATCAGGCTGGCTCCCGCCAGAGTTGAAACCGCGCACCCAGCGGCCTTGGAAGGTGTGGACGTGCCAGCCGCCTCCAGCAGGGCTAGGGCCCAGCACCTCCGGGCTCAGTGAGCAGATCTGGACTGTGTTGAAGTGGCGGAGGAAGTCCTGCAGCTCCATCCTGTGCAGTAGCCAGTGGTCAGGCCCTGCCCCACCCTCCTCCCCAGGACCCCGACTCTCAAATATTTCAAGACCCCAGCCTGGCCCCCGAATCACAAAGCCCCCCCCAAATATTGCCAAGTTCAGTCCACCCAATAGTACCATGTCTCCAGAGAAGACCCCTAAGTTGCTAAGCCCTCCAGCTCCCCCAGATTTCTCTAAGTCCTCAGAAATGCCCAACAAATAGCCAAGATCCACAAACTCCCCCCCCAAATATTATCAAATTGCCTTCAGTCCCCACATATCAAGACACTCAGACTCTCAATTATGAACAAGTATCCTTCAGCCCCTCAGTGTTGCCAAATCTCAATAAATGCCCCAGATGTCACCAAGCCTCCCTCAATTTCTCTAAATATTACCCATCCTCCTTCCATGCTCCAAAGATAACTGGGCCTCTAAATTCTCTTAAAGATACTACTCATTCTTCCTCAACTCCCACATATAGATCCCGACCCCAACATTACCACCGATATGGACAGTTTCTGGCTATTAAGACTTATCCCCATGAACTTCTCCATGTCCCTTCAAGCAGGACTTGCCCCCCACCGCCCAGCCCCATTGGCCTGGCATCCCTCCCCGAGGCAGGGCTGGGACCCTCCCTCTCTCACCAGAACTCGCCATCCTCTTTTTTCACCAGCAGGGCATCTCGCCACTCGGTGGGGAGTGCATCCCAGCGTGGGCAGCTAGGGAGACTGGGGTGTGAGGTGTGGGAGGGTAGGGATGAGCCCCTCCCCCACCGCCAAGATCCGTCCATCCCACCTGTCACTCCAGGCCCCGGTCCATTCCACGCGGCCCCAGGGGTTCCGCAGCCGCAGCAGCCACACTTTGGTGAAGCCCAGGGACACCTGAGGGCAGCACCACCAGTGAGGGTAGCACCAGGGCACCTCCTGGCAGCCCACCTGGCAGGAAGCACTCACCTTGTGCGTGCCCGTGACTGAATATGCATGTCCCTTCACCAGCCCGTCTTCTGTATGGTACTCACCCCGATCACTCTGGGCAGAGGACAAGGGACAGTAAGGCCACGGTGGAGGATTAGGGAGGTGGCCGCTCCTCTCTGTGCCCCAACCTCCTGCCACCAATACAGGAGTCAAGCAGAGCACCCAGAATGGCATAGCCCTCTGAGAGGCCATGGGTGTTGGAGTGGAGTGAGAGGAAGGAGAAAGAGGGAGAGGGAGATGGAGACAAGAGACAAAAATAGATGGAGCGGACAGAGACACAGAGACAAAGTTCAGAGAAGGAAAGAGGCAGAGAAACTGAAAAGACAAAAAGAATCAGCGACTGAATAGAGGATTGAGTAAATGGATGAGTTAGACTGATTCAGTGAATGAATATGTGACTAGTCACAGATGAATGTAAGACTCAAGTAAGCCCATGAAAATCAATCCTGGGGCCTCTGAAATTCTCAGAAAGAGGCATTCTTTGTTTTAACCCAGCCCCCTGGTGGGGTAGGAGGAAGCTGCCACTGTGGGGGCCCCTTTTGTGCCCATGAGAGGAAAGCCTGCCTGGGAGCAAAGCTAACACAGAACCAGGAATAGAAAAACAGATTTGCAACACCCACTAAGCACCTGGATCCAGCTGTGCCTGAAGCTGAAGAGAGCAAATAAATTTTCTTTTGACTTGTTTGAGTTTGATATTGAGAGAGCATACACCAACTGTGAAAGCAGAGAGGAGAAGGACCCCAACCGCCTCCCCACTCCAGCCCTGACTGTGCTGTCATCCTGGCAGGGGGCTCCGTGGGAGTCTGACCCTCTCACCAGGGCAGTGGCGCCCACGAGGGACTCCTTGGCCAGGGCATGGCGCAGGACAGAGAAGAGGCCTGGGGTGTTTTGCCTCAGGTAGAGCACCTCGCCCACGCCGCCTGTAAAGTCCACGAAAGCCTCATTCATGTGGCCGCCTCGCATCACCTCATAGGAGCCGTGGAGCCTGTGGGAGCAGGTCTGGGGTAGGGGTGTCTGAGGCACGGATGAGCATCTCAGGAAACACCCTGGGATCTGGGGGCCCCTGTCCCAAGATGTGGAGTCCCAGAGGCTATCCCGAAAATTTGCAGACTCCTGAGCAGGGGACTGTGGCACATTCTGGAAGCCCTTGGAAATGGACGTGTGGTCCCTGGGCCACTAGGACTATATGATTTGGGGATCGTAGCAGAGCTCTGTCAGAATTCTGAGTGTCTTGGGGACTGTCTGAACCTCTGAGTCTCTGGGAGATATTTGCTTTGGGACTAACCCCGATGGGGCTTGTCAAGGATTCTGGAGCAACAAAATGGGGAATAGCCAAGATTTTTGAGGGTCCCAGGGATTACACCCAACATTTTTGGGGTGCTTTGGGTTTCTCAATGGATCAGGAGAGATTATCTGAGATTATAGATCCCCAAGGGGGTAAACATTAGTTTTGGTGACTCCAGAGTTGATACATGAGATTCCAGGCTCCTTAAGAATGGTACGTGTTTGGTGGGTCTCTAGGAATGTTTTATGTGAAATGTCGATGGAGGGAGGTGTTTATGATTTGGAGGCCCTCAAAGGGATGGTGTGACATGACGGTCCTGGGAACTGACTTGGTTCGGGACCCTTGGCAGTGTATCTAGAGGATCCCAGAATTTGGAGTGCCCCAGGGTCTCTTGTGACTTGGGGCCTGCTGGCTGGGACTTAAAGCTGCAGCTGGGGGTGTATGTTGGGGTCCTTACTTGGCATAGGCCTTTTCTAGGAGTGGGGCCCAAAACTCATTCCTCTGATCTGAGCGCACGAACATCAGCTTCCCCTTTTTCACGGGCAGCCTGTCGTCCACCACGACGTCAACCCAGTGGCCAAACTGCCAGAGCTGGTGAGAGAAGGGGCAGGGCCCAGGCTGGACTTCCAACCTCCCACCCTGCCTGGGCCCTGTTGTCTGATCTGTAGCCCTGCTGCACCGGCCCGAGAATTACAGCCCCAAGGGCACAAGGTCAACTGTGAGATTCATGCACCAAGAGGAAACTGAGGCATGAGCAGAGCAACCAAGCTTTACCTGGAAGTGAAAGACTCCTGCGTAGCCATCCTGGAACCCCTGTCCAGGGGGGACCACTCGGTACAGGAGGTGGGGGTACAGAGTGAGGGAGGCAGCCGCTGCAAGAAACCAGCAGTTACCTGGAAGGAAAGGTTGGACTGGGTGAGGATGGAAGAAGGAGGGCTGACGCACGGGGAGAGACTGAGGGGGAACAGAGGGGTAGAGCTGTCAGGGTCCCGGCTGCAACTTGCCGGATCTGGGGGCTCACCCAGTCTCCCCTGACACACGTCCGTCCGGCTCATGTCCTTACAGATGAACTGGGGCTCAGCGCAGAACTCCTGGGGTGACAGGTGATTCCAGGCCTCAACCAGGGAAAGAGGGAAGCAGCGACCAGGAGGTCAGAGGCCTGGGTGCCCGCTGCCCTCACTATGCCACCGTAATGAACACCTCCAACCCATGAGAGGCTTGTAAAGCCTGTGTGTAGGCGTTTGGCTTCCCTGGGCTTCCCAGCCCTTACCCTCCCTCAGACCCAGGCCTTCAGGCCCCCAGCCCCTCCTCCCTCACACCCAGGGGTCCAGCACCCAGCCCCTCCTCCCTCACACCCAGGGGTCCAGCCCCCCGGCCCCTCCTCCCTCACACCCAGGGGTCCAGCCCCCCGGCCCCTCCTCCCTCAGACCCAGGGGCCCCGACCCCCAGCCCCCCAGCCCCCCAGCCCCTCTTCCTTCCAAAGACCCAGGGGCCCAGCCCCCCAGCCCACAGCCACACATTACATGAGGCCTCATCCATTCCACTCCGTTGGCCTTCTTTGAGTCCGGCCCCAGCTGGTCATAGCCAAGAGCATCAGGGCCGGCAGGGAAGTAGGGGTCACGGAACAGGATGCCCTCATTCAGACAGGCTGCTCTGATGGTCTCATAGCTCTGGCCCCGGAAGGGCTTTGGGCTGCGGGTTCCAGGCTCTGCCTCCTCGCCCACCAGCTGGATGGTGATCTTCCTGCTGCCACACGCCATCGGGACACTGGGCTCGCAGGTTGGCCCCAAGCCCTTTAACCTCCTGAGTCATGGGGGTGGGGCTTGCCCCCCATCTGGGCCCAATAGGGGTCTTTAGGCAGGGAGGAATCTTCCCTCATTAATATTAATTGGTGGTTTGGGGTGCTGGGGAGCAGGGACGCTTCTTCAGTGGTTTCCTCCCCAGGGTGTGGGGCCTTCAGTTGTGGCCAGGGTAGCAGCTTAATGGGCTTGGCCAGCAGCAGGAGGGAAGGCAGGCAGAGCTGCGGGAGGACCGGCTGAGGCTGTGGGAGTGCTGGGAAGGAGGTCAGTGGTGGGAGGGGGGCGTTTCTGGGCACTTGACCCTGTGTGCCTCCCTCTGGGGCTGGGGAGGGAGGTGTGCTTGCTGCTGTGTCTTTCTCTCTTCCTGTCCCTCCATCTGACAGATTCTCTGCCTGCAGTTCTCTCTCTCTTTTCCTTCTCAGACTCACTGCCTCTCTGTGCATCTCTCTGGTCCCCTTTTGTCTCTCTTTCTTTTGCCTCTATATCTGTTTATGTCTCTCTCTGTCCCCATCCTTCTCTCTCTGTATCTCTGTGTGTCTCTGTTTCTCTCCATACGTATCTTGTGTGTGCCTCACTGTCTGTCCTTTTCTGTCCTTGTAACTCCTCAACCTCCCCATAGCAGGTCCCTTCAGGACCCCATCTCCCCATTCCAGACAAGGCAGACCTCAGCCTGGCCACTCCAGGCAGGTTGGCTCTGGAGGGACGGCTCTGCATCCCCTGCTCTGGACTGGGAGCCAGGCCCACCGGTGATCGCGACTCTCCAGCCTGCCTGTGGCTCGGGATTTGGTGGAGCAGTATTTCCATGAAAGAACGCTGGAGCCACTGGAAGAAATGGGTTCCAAGCAGCCGGAAACTCACTAGGCTTTGTCCCTGCAGACCGTCCACTCTCAGCAGGTGTCTCCTGCCCTGGCAGAGCCTTGGCATCTCTGTTGGTACCCAGATATCTCTCAGTCCTTTGGAGTCTTTCCTTCCAAGTGGACCAACAGATATGGTTTGAGCCCCTGGCTTATAAAACAGGTTTTCTTCCTGTCGACTTGCCACGACCAACCCTGACCCCCATATGAGGCAGGTGATCATGGTTAGAAGCACCTGCCAGGGCTCCGGAGCCAGAGGACCTGGTTTTGAGTCCTGACTCTGCTCCTTAGAATTTTGTGTCTTGGGCAAGTCACTTAACCTGTGTGTGCCGTTTCCTCATCTCTACAATGGGGGTAATAACAGGACCTACCTCGGAGGGCTGTTGTGAGAAACAAATGAGTTCATACGAGGAACGTGTTCAGAGCAGTGCCTGACACAGAATAAGTGCTCCGTAAACGTTGGGTGTTATGACAACGTCGCTTATCACTTCTGACTGACTGCTGGTTCTGCCACTTCCACAGTCATCCCAGGCATCCCACTGTCTATTCTCCACCTTCCCACCTCACGAGGTCACAGCCCGCTCCCCTGTATTTGCCCCACAGTACCGCTAACTGTAGGAGGAAGCAGTTAATAAAATCTGACTGACATATTGTGACCAGGAAAAAATACCTGTGAGAACAGACTGTGGGGTCACCCGGCCTTCCTCTGAGGGTCCCTCTTGGCCGCCGCACTTCCTAGCACCCTGCTGGCTGCCACATTCTGGTCGCATCTCACACACAAGAGCTCTCTTGATGATCACTGTCCCCATCACCCCTTACAGCCAGTGTCTTTCCCGGACAAGGTAAGGAAAACGCATTGATGCCATCGTAGTGGATGTCAGGTGCTTTGCGAGCCTAGCACCCCCTACCTCTTCTGAAATCAGCACCCCTATTATGTTTGGGGATCTATGGGGTCCCTTATTCCCAAGCCCAGCGTCTCTGGTAACTACCTACACCCACCCACTCCGGGGAAGAGCGCTTGATCCAGACCAGCCAATCGGCGCACCGTAGGTCTGGCCACGCCCCTGACCACACCCCCTAGGTCAGTGCCTGGGGCTTGTCCTCTAATACCAGACGCAGGGCGGGGCTTCTCTTTCCTTGGGGCCTGTAAACTTGAAGCGATATAAGCCGGCTTTCGCCACATTGTCGTGAGACCCTACCTGAGACTGACAACGTTGAGTGAAGCAGTCAGGCGACTCTCTACGAGCATAGAGCCCCTTAACCGGATGTGCTTGCAACCAGACTTTTTCTGAAGGAGCCAATAAATTTTGTTCCTTTTTCCCACTTTTAATTTTGCTTTTTGTCACTAGCAAAGAAACCTTTCCAATTCAGTCGGCACGATTTCTGCAAGACTGCAGCAGCCTGAATGTCCAGGACCTCAATCCCCTAAGGAGTAAGGGATTCGATGCAGCCATGAAGAAAGGGACCAGGTGCCAGTTTACTCCATTTCTACTCCTGCGTCCTAACTAACCAGCAAAGTGTAGAATGGTCCTGTTTCACCAAGTTAAGGCTTCACTTGAGCCCTTGAAAACAATTCTGCCCAAAACACTATCACGAAAATGAAAAGCCTCCCCCACCCCCAAGACAGGAACTTGTTACACATATAATAAATAGCTTACTATTTACTGAGGGCTTCCTGTGACTGCACCAGGCACTCTTCTAAGTGCTTCGCAAATATGATTTCATTTAATCCTCGCATGAACCTTGAGAGGTGTCGCAGTCTTTTCTGGCTGCTACAGCAAATGCCATAGACTGGGGGCTCAAACAACAGGCATTTGTTTCTCAGTTCTGGAGCCTGGGGGCCCCACACCAGGGACCTATCATAGTCTGTTCTGATGAGCACTCTCTTCCAGATTTACAGACAGCCACCTTCTTGCTGTATCTGCCCACAGCAGAGAGAGAGAGAGAGAGAGAGAGCTCTGGTGTCTCTCTCCTAATAAGGGCACTGATCCCATCATGAGGGCATGATCCTCATTACCCTGCCTAAATCTAATTACCTCCAAAAGGCCCCACCTCTTAATATCATCACATTAAGGGTTAGATTGTCAACATACAAATTTTGGGGAGGACACAAACATTCATTTCATAGCAAGAGGTAAGGTTTATAGTGACCCAAATTGTACAGATGAGGAAACTGAGGCACAGAGAAGTGTGGTGCTTTGCCCATGATCTCACATTTGTAGAATCAGGATTTGAATCTGGTGGTCTGGCTTACTGATTATACTATATTGCCTCTCAAAAGATTAGTATTCAGAATATATAAAGAGCTCCTAGAAACAAACAACAGTGACTCAATAGAAAATGGTCAAAAGACACAAATAAGCAATTGCAGTATCAATAGCTAATAAGCACATGAAGTTATGTTCAATCTCAAGGAAATGATAATTAAAACATATGAAATGACATTATGCCCACTAAATTAGGAAGAAAGCTAAGAACTCTGAAAATACCAAGTGTTGACAGGGATATGGAGCAAAAAGTGTGCTTATGGAGAGTTGTAACTTGGTACAAACACTCTGGAAGACAATTTGGCATTACTTAGGAAATGCCTACCCTATGACCCAGAAGTTCCACTCCCAGGCATATATAGCCTAAGCACATGTACGGGTGTCTCAGGAGACATGTGCAAAAATGTTTATAGCAGGAAGAATAAAGCAGGGGGGATATCACTTCCCAACTTCAAGCTCTACTACAAAGCCACAGTAATCAAGACAATTTGGTACTGGCACAAGAACAGACCCACAGACCAGGAGAACAGAATAGAGAGTCCAGCTATTAACCCAAGCATATACAGTCAGTTAATATATGATAAAGGAGCCATGGATATACAATGGGGAAATGACAGCCTCTTCAACAGCTGGTGTTGGCAAAACTGGACAGCTACACATAAGAGAATGAAACTGGATAACTGTCTAACTCCATATACAAAAGTAAACTCGAAATGGATCAAAGACCTGAATGTAAGTCATGAAACCAAAAAACTCTTAGAAAAAAACATAGGCAAAAATCTCTTGGACATAAACATGAGCGACTTCTTCATGAACATATCTCCCCGGGCAAGGGAAACAAAAGCAAAAATGAACAAGTGGGACTATATCAAGCTGAAAAGCTTCTGTACAGCAAAGGACACCATCAGTAGAATAAAAAGAGATCCTACAGTATGGGAGAATATATTCATAAATGACATATCCGACAAGGGGTTGACATCCAAAATATATAAAGAGCTCATGCACCTCAACAAACAAAAAGCAAATAATCCAATTAAAAAATGGGCAGAGGATCTGAACAGACACTTCTCCAAAGAAGAAATTCAGATGGCCAACAGGCACGTGAAAAGATGCTCCACATCCTTAATCATCGGAGAAATGCAAATTAAAACCACAATGAGATATCACCTTACACCAGTAAGGATGGCCACCATCCAAAAGACAGACAACAACAAATGTTGGCGAGGATGTGGAGAAGGGGGAACCCTCCTATACTGCTGGTGGGAATGCAAATTAGTTCAACCATTGTGGAAAGCAGTATGGAGGTTCCTCAAAAAACGAAAAATAGAAACACTATTTGACCCAGGAATTCCACTCCTAGGAATTTACCCTAAGAATGCAGCAGCCCAGTTTGAAAAAGACATATGCACCCCTATGTTTATCACAGCAGTATTTACAATAGCCAAGAAATGGAAGCAACCTAAGTGTCCATCAGTAGATGAATGGATAAAGAAGAGGTGGTACATATACACAATGGAATATTATTCAGCCATAAGAACAAAACAAATCCTACCATTTGCAACAACATGGATGGAGCTAGAGGGTATTGTGCTCAGTGAAATAAGCCAAGCCGAAAAAGACAAGTATCAAATGATTTCATTCATATGTGGAGTATAAGAACAAAGAAAAAAACTGAAGGAACAAAACAGCAGCAGACTCACAGAACCCAAGAACGGACTAATAGTTACCAAAGGGAAAGGACTGGGGAAAATGGGTGGGAAGGGAGGGATAAGAGGGAAAAAGGGGCATTACGATTAGCAGATGTAATGTTGGGGGGGCACGGGGAGGGCTGTACAACTCTGAGAAGACAAGTAGTGATTCTATAGCATCTCACTACGCTGATGGACAGTGACTGTAATGGGGTTGGTGGGGGGGACTTGATAATGGGGGGCGTCTAGTAACCATGAGGTTGCATATGTAAGTGTAGATTAATGATACCAAAAAAAACGTTTATAGCAGCATAGTTTGTAATAGCAAAACACTGAAAACAATTCAGATATCTATTGTCAGCAAAATGAGAAAACTGTGCTATATTCATGCAAGGGACGACAATACGGAAGTGGAAACTGGATGAACTGCCATCACCCAGCTTCAACAACTGTTAAGCAGCCAATTCCACCTCATCCCTCTTGTATAATTTGAAGCAAATCCCAGACATCATTTCATTTCCTCAATAAACATTTCAATATATTTCTCTAATAGCTAAAAATGCTTAAAGAACAATCATAACCTGAACACCATTGTCAAAGAAAATGAACAATTCCTTAATATCCTCAGCTGTCCAGTCCATGTCTGCACTTCCAGTTGTCTCATAAATGTCATAAAATGGTGACTAATTTCTTATCAGTCCATTAATTAGTCCACTAATTTCCTATTAGGATCTTATCAGCACCCAAATAAAGTGGTTTTACTGCAAGTGATTGACATGTCTTTTAATTATCTTTTTATCTATAGATCTTTCAGCTCTATTTTTTTTTTTACAATTTTTTTCCTGAAGACCCTGATCATTAGTCCTGGAGTTTGCCACAGTCTGGAGCTGGGTGATGCATGCCATCCCTGGTGATGCATGCAATCCCTGGTGGCATTTAACAAGAACTTCAGTTTGCCTGTAAATTGGGTTTTAAATCTAGATGCTTCATCTGCTGCAGGCTCCAGTTTGGGGCAAGATGGCGGCCTAGGCGGTGTTTGCTTTTGCTTCTGGCTGCTGCTGCGTTTGTGATGTTGGCAGCAGGTGCTCATGGCCCGCTGCACATTGGGACCTTTCAAATCCTATCGTTTCATCTTCCCTTAGTAGCTAGGCTGTCACATAAAGACACACAGCCCCTGAGCTGCTGTTTAGTTGCTCTGAGTACAGTTCATGAAAGAAAGGGTACTTCCTTGATTCTTTCCTTTTACCACTTTTCAGAGCCACCTTGTTTATTAAACATCGAATATGTGTCAGAATTTCTTTTGAGAGCTTTCGGTGTAACAACTTAAACTAGCTAGGGACAAAGCAGCCGTCATGTTGGTGACGGTTAATAGGCAGCAGGAACCAAAATATCCTCATAACCTGTTCTGTAAGTTTGGTGAGGCCCCAGCAGGCTATCCTTCCATGTGCTCTAGACTCACCTTTCATAGGTGGTTCATCTGAGGTGAACCTGACCACATCCTGGATGAGCATACAGCTGGTATCAGGCAACCAGAGTCCTTCTGGTACTAGTGGCTAAACATAGGATCACTTAGAAATGTGCCTCGGGCACCATTCCTGAAGGTGAGTGATGAAGTTTACTAGATACAAACAAGGGTGAGAAATAGCTAAAATATTTTAGCCAACATTGCACGCTCCCAATCTTGCCAATAACAGCCCATTTTTAACACACTCTATGCTAATTATTAATAAGCCACTCAATAAACAAATGAAAACCCATTTCTGTTATTCATCATGTTAATTAATGAAGTCTCTGGTGCTCCTCAAAGACAAATAGTTGACATCTGTGGAGTATAACAACAAAGCAAAAACTGAAGGAACAAAACAGCAGCAGACTCGCAGAACCCAAAAATGGACTAACAGTTACCAAAGGGAAAGGGACTGGGGAGGGTGGCTGGGAAGGGAGGGAGAAGGGGATTAAGGGGTATTAAGATTAGCATACTTAACGTGGTGGGGGGGCACGGGGAAGGCAGTATAACACAGAGAAGACAAGTAGTGATTCTATTGCATCTTACTATGCTCATGGACAGTGACTGTTATGGGGTATGCGGTGGGGACTTGATAATAGGGGAGAATGCAGTAGCCACAATGTTGCTCATGTGAAACCTGAGCTTAAGATTGTATATCAGTGATACCTTAATTTTTAAAAAAAGGATAAGTAGTTGAAGCCTTGTAGTAATTGACTATTTGGCTTTTGATCAGATGCTTGCTGACTATTCTAGAAGTATGTATTCCAGCTTAGGGCAACCAATGGCCCCCAGAGTGTAACTTATATTTACATATATATTTAGATTATCCTGTGTCTTAGCTTGAGTTCCTTAGAAACAGACTCTGAGCCAAAGTGTTGCATGCAGAAGGGAGTGGCCTCAAATGATACCCCCAAAAGGAAATGAGGTAGAATGAATTACTAGGAAGAAAGAATAATCTATTCTTTCTTAATAATATAAGAAAAGTTATTAGTATTATTAGGAATATTATATTTTCTTACATAATCTCTAATTTTACATGGGTAGAGTTCACAGACAGCATTTAGTTCTTGACATTGATAATTAAGTACCATAAGTTCAAGTACGAACTTTAAAAAGAAATCAGTAGCTAATGACTATAGTCCAATAAGAACAGGGCATATAACTTTCAAATCAATGGAATTGTTTAAAAGGAAAAAGGGAGAATATAACCCATTTGCAAAGGCCAAAAATTCAGGAACTCCTAACAAATAAAAACAGAAAGCACGAAACAATGACAGAAGTAAAGCCGCACAGATCAGCTATAATGTTATCATGCAAATGTGTAGCACTTACTAGGACAAGCCAACAAACTTCAGCTCTGTGAATTGTGCATCAAATCACTCTCCAGATTAAACAACCCAGAAAAGTTTAAAATAAAAATATTTGAAATAGATATCAAGCAACATGTAAACAAAAATATTCAGAATTTTTGAACTGTTTCCAAACTGTCTTTTATGGTAGTTTTTTTAAAGTATTATTATTTTTTATTATTGAATGTACATCACAATGGTTCAAGAGTCCCTCTCCCTCTCCCCCTGCCCAATGCCCTCCACCTGGGTGAACACTAGTCACTTCTCAGTGTCTATGAGTCTCATGCTGTTTTGTTCCTTCTGTTTTGCTTTGTTTTTATATTTGACAAATAAGTGAAATCATATGGTATTTGTCTTTCTCCACCTGGCTTATTTCACTGAGCATAATACCCTCTAGCTCCATCCATGTTGTTGCAACTGACAGGATTTCTTTCCTTTTTATGACTGAATAGTATTCCATTGTGTATATGTACATCTTCTTTATCCATTCATCTACTGATGGACACTTTGGTTGCCTCCCTATCTTCGTTATCGCAAACAGTGCAGTGATAAACATAGTGGTGTATATGTCTTTTCAAATCAGGAATTTTGCTTTCTTCCAGTAAATTCCTAGGAGTGAAGTTACTGGATCAAATGGTATTTCCATTTTTATTCTTTTGAGGAACCTCCATACTGCTCTCCACAGCAGTTGCACCAATTTGCAGTCCCACCAACAGTGTAGGAGGGTTCCTATTTTTTCTTATCCTTGCCAGCATTCGTTATTTCTTGTCTTTTGGATAGTGACTGTTCATTCTAAGTGGTGTGAGGTGATATCTCATTGTGGTTTTAATTTGCATTTCCCTGATGATTAGTGATGATGTGGAGGATCTTTTCATGTACCTGTTGGTCATTTCTATTTCTTCTTTGGAGAAGTGTCTGTTCAGGTCATCTGCTCATTTTTTGAGCAGGTTACTTGTTTTTTGGGTGTTGAGGTGTATTAGTTCTTTATATATTTTGGATGTTAACCCCTTATCAGATGAGTCATTTATGAATATATTCTCCCATACTGTCGGATGCCTTTTTGTTCTGCTGATGGTGTTCTTAGCTGTACAGAAGCTTTTTTAGTTTGATGTAGTCCCAATTGTTCATTTTTTATTTTGTTTCCCTTGCCCAAGGAGATGTGTCCCAGAAAAAATTGCTCATGCTTATATTCAAGAGATTTTTGCCTATGCTTTCTTCTAAGAGTTTTATGGTCTCATGACTTACATTCAGGTCAAAAAGGGCTATTTTATATTGCTAAAGTATACAGCCCATAACAAAAAGGTGGCTGTCCTGGCCATCTAGTACACTATTAGAAACATATGAAGAAATATACAGAAGAACAATGCTGGTGGGTAATTTTAAACTGCCACTGATTAGTCTTCAAAATATCAAGTACATAAAAAAAATAGAACCTTGAACCTGTTAGAATGGCTGTTATGAAAAGGACAGATAACAAGCATTAGCAAACATGGAGAAAAGGGAACCCACGTGCACTGTTGACGGGAATGTAAATTGGTACAGACGCTATGGAAAACAGTATGGAGGTTCCTCAAAAATTTTAAAATAGAAATATCATATGATCCAGTAATTCCACTTCTGGGTATTTATCTGAAGAAAACTAAAACAATAACTTGAAAAGATACATGCACCCCCGTGCTCATTACAGCATTAGTTACGATAGCCAACACATGGAGACAATCTAAGTGTCCATTGATGGATGAATGGATAAAGAAATGATGGAATATTAGTCAGCCATAAAAAAGAATGAAATCCTGCAATTTTTGACAACATAGATGACCTTGAGGGCACTACATCAGTGAAATAAGTCAGGCAAAGAAAGACGAATACTGTATGATCTCACATGTGGAATATAAAATGAACAAAAAGCCAAATTCATAGATATAGAGAACAAACTAGCTGTTGCCAGGGATAGGGGGGTGGTGAAATGGGTGAAGGTGGTGCAAAGGTACAAACTTCCAGGTATAAAATAAATAAACCATGGGGATATAATGTACAGCACAGTTATATATTATAGTTAATGATACTGTATTGTGTAGTTGAATGTTGGTAAAAGAATAAATCTTAAAAGTTCTCATCACAAGAAAAAAAATCTGTAATTGTGTGTGGTGATGGATGTCAACTGGACTTATTTTGGTTATCAATTTCAGTATATACAAATATGGAATCATTACATTGTAAACCTGAAACTAACATAATGTTGTATGTCAAGTTAACCTCAGAAATAAAATAAAAGACCTAGGACCACTTTGTTTCTGGTTCCAAAATAAATGAAATCTTGAGGCTTTCCTGTAAGTACCAACTCCTAATAAAAACAACTTTATATTTTGGCAACTTTTTTGATTTTGCAATGCTGCTATCTGAAGATATGACACAGTTTTTGAAGTTATAACACCCATGTAAGACAACTGCTTTTCTCCCCACAATGAACATAGTAACTATCAACTCAGTAGTCTTGTGGGCTGTTTTCTTTTAAATACCTGTTGAATATTTCACGTGGTAAGGCAGTCCTTCTAAAACCTGAATTCCCTTGCAATCCATCTTTACAAGTTTTTCCTAGGTTTTGTATAATATAATTTTAGAAAGTTAATTTAATAGCTCTCTCTCTATATATACACTTTATGTCCATATATACTTATTTCTCAAGCATGTGTCAAACATTTACAAAAACACAATTTAAAAAATAATAGACATTGGATAGGGATTTATCAAACAATAGATGAATTCCCATTATAATCAGAAAAAGACACTATGGCTGTCATCACTACTATTCAGTAACATTTTGGGAATTTCAGACATTATGATAAGATATAAAAGGGACACAAAGGTATAGTGATTGCAGTAGGAATTAAATATTAGAAAAGCAAATAACGGACAAAATTCAGAAACTTAAAAACATTCTTATAACCCTGTTAGATGAAAAGAGAAAAAAAAACTACAGACTATCTAGAAAATAATGAATATAATTAAAACACTACTTGTCAGAATATACTATAATTGGAGATATGTTAATAGCCTTAAATTAGTTTGTTATTAAATCAGAAAGAATGAAGCAGTAACCTAAATAATTTTTTAAATGAATGAAAATAGGTGGAAGAAAATAATAAACAAAAAAGTAAATGTAAATGAATGGGAGCCGAGAGAAGCAATAGAATTGATACATAGACACTGTTGTACAATGCAAATTATAAAATGGTATTGAAAGAAATGAACAAAAGATCTCAATAAACAGAAAAATATCCCATGGTCATGGATCCAAAGACTTACTATTGATAGCAACACTCCCCAGACTGACCTACGGTTTCAGGGTAATCCTTATCAAAATCCCAACTGATTGTTTTTTTTGCAGAAACTGGCAAGCCAATTCTAAAATTTATATAGAAAAGCAAGAGAGGAAAAAAAAAAGAAAAAATAATAAAAAATAAAAGCGAGAGACTCAAAATACTCAAAATAAATCTGAAAAAGAACAAAGCTTGAGGACTCACAGTCTCCAATTTCAAAACTGACAACAAGAGCTGCAGTAATCAAGGCAGTGTTATGGGATAATGGAAGATGTGTAGATCAAGGGATTGGAACCGAGAGCCCAGAAATAAACACATACACCTATGATCGATTAAATGTTGACAAAAGTCTTAATGCAGTGGGGAAGGAGTAATCCTTTCAACTGACTATCCCTGTGCAAAAGAAAGAAGTTGGGCCCCTACTTCACAATGAACACAAATATCAGTCCAAATGCATCAAAGACCCAAACAAAAGACCTATAAAACACAAGGAAACATAGGAGATAATCCTCATGACTTTGGGTTAGGTAATAGTTTTTTAGATGTGACACTGAAAGAGTAAGCAACAAAAGAGAAAAGATAGGTAAGTTGAACTACATCAAATTAAACACTTCTGTGCTTGCATAGTGGTACCATGGAAAAAAGTGACGAGGCAACTCACATTATGGGAGAAAATATTTGAGAGCCGATAAGAGGCTCTGTGGTGGTTGATTTTATATGTGAGCTTGGCTAGGCCACACGTAAAGAAAACCAACGAAAGGAAAACTCCTGTTACTTTACTGCAGAATACTTCTGACCCCAAATGTGAGGGTTTTTCCACCAAACAGTTCTCCAGTTGATAGCGGACCCTGCCTGGGTGTCCTACGATGTAACTCCATTCTGACACTGTCTGCCCAGAATTAGCTCAGACCCGCAGGTTAGGGCTCAGTCCCAAGCGACTGCACCCCCCACCTCACCTGCTCCCTCCATCCTGACTTTAGACCCCAAGCAGAAGTCCATGTTGTCATTGTTCTGACCAACTGGCTATAAATCGGAAGTTCCCAAAACCTTTGCCCTGGGTTGGATAATTTGCTAGAACAGCTCACAGAACTCAGAAAAAACAGTTTATTTGCTAGGTTACCAGTTTACTGTAAAGGATACAACTCAGGAATAGTCCATGAAAGAAATACATGGAACAAGGCATGGGGGGAGGGGGCTCGAGTTTCATGACCTCTTCAGGCGCACCAAGCCCTAGCAACTTGATTTGTTTACTAACCTAGAAATGCTCCAAATCCCTTTGGTTAGGATTTTTATGGGGGCTTCATTATGGAGGCATGATTGATTAAATCATTGGCCATTGGTGACTGAACACGATCTCCAGCCTCTCTGCCCTCCCTGTTTTCCACAGAAGCTGTACCACTTTACTCCCCACCAGCAGTGCAAAGGATTCCAAGTTTTCACATCTGGACATCTGTTATTTTCTTTTTTGATAGTAGACCTCCTAATAGATATGAGGTGTTATCTCATGGTTTTCATGTGCATTTCCCTAATGATTAGAGATATTGAGCATCTTTTTATATGCTTATTGACCATTTGCACACTTTCTTTGGAGAACTGTCTATTCAAGTCCTTTGCCCATTTTTGAACTGATGTTGTTGTGTTGTTGAGTTTGAAGAGTTTTCTATATATTCAGATTGTAAATCCTTTAACAGGCACAGGATTTGAAACTATTTCCTCTCGTTCTGTGGGGTGCCTTCTTACCCTGTGGATAGTGTCTTTGATGCACAAAATGAAAACTTTTTATTGAAAACCAGTTTGTCCATTTTTTTCTTTTGCTCCCTGTGTCCTGGGGCAGTATCCAAAAAACCATTGCCAAACCCGAGTGATGGACCTCTTGCCTGTGTTTTCTCCTAATTCTTTTATAGACCTCTTATATTTATAGGTCTTTGATCCATTTTGGATTTATTTTTTTCGTATGCGGTGGTGTTAGATAAGGGTCCACCTTCATTCTTTTGCAGGTGGACATCTAGGCCTCCCAATACTAATCGTTCAAAGGACAGTAACATATATAACTGTTGAGTCACTATGTTGCACACCTGAAGCCAGTATAATATTATATATCAACTGTATTTCAATAAAAAATGAAAAAAACCAAAATAGTGTTATGAACCATGAACATGGGTGTGATCCCTTTAATTTTTCTTCTTTAATGTCTTTGAGCTTGTAGTTTTCATTGTACGCATCTTTCACATCCTTACCTACTAATTCCTAAGTTGATTCCTTTTGATGCTATTGTAAATGGACATTGTTTCCTGAATTTCCTTCTCAGACTGTTAGCTGTTAGTGTAGGGAAATGCAACTGATTTTTTAAATCATTATTGCTACAATTTTGAATACATTTCTTTTTTTTATAATTTATTTTGGTATCATTAACCTACAATTACATGTGCAATATTATGGTTATTAAACTACCCCATCATCAGGTCCCCCGACCCACCCCATTACAGTCACTGTCCATCAGCATAGTGAGATGCTATAGAATCACTACTTGTCTTCTCTGAGTTGTACAGCCCTTCCCCGTGCCACCCCCACCTTATGTCTGCTAATTGTAATGCCCCTTTTTCCCCCTGTCCCTCCCTCCCACCCATCCTCCCCAGTCCCTTTCCCTTTGGTAACTGTTAGTCCGTTCTTGGGTTCTGTGAGTCTGCTGCTGGTTTGTTCCTTCAGTTTTTTTCTTTGTTCTTATACTCCACATATGAAATCATTTGATATTTGTCTTTTTCCACCTGGCTTATTTCACTGAGCATAATACCCTCTAGCTCCATCCATGTTGTTGCAAATGGTAGGATTTGTTTTCTTCTTATGGCTGAATAATATTCCATTGTGTATATGTACCACCTCTTCTTTATCCATTCATCTACTGATGGACACTTAGGTTGCTTCCATTTCTTGGCTATTGTAAACAGTGCTGCGATAAACATAGGGGTGCATCTGTCTTTTCAAACTGGGCTGCTGCATTCTTAGGGTAAATTCCTAGGAGTGGAATTCCTGGGTCAAATGGTATTTCTATTTTGAGTTTTTTGAGGAACCTCCATACTGCTTTCCACAATGGTTGAACTAATTGCAACTGATTTTTGTGTGTTGACTAGTGTCCTGCTACTTTGCTGAATTCATTTGTTAACAAGTTTTTTTGTTTTAACAATTTTGGGGGAGAATCTTTAGGGGATTCTAAAATCATATCACACTGTATATGATATCACATATATCATACTACACATATGTATATGTGTACACATGCAACATGTGTATATTAAATGACAAACAAAACACTTAAAATACATACAAAGTTCAGTTTTCTCCTGAGCCATTTATGAGTAAGTTACCAGCATGCAGTCTCTTCACCTCCAAATACTAATTTCTGTATTTTGTACAAACAAAACATTCCCACTATATACGTGGTAAGATAAGAGGTGAAAATCGGGAAATTAACACAGATGGATCATTGCCATTAATCTGCAGAACCCAACCATCCTTACCAAGTATGCAAATAATGTCTTGCTTTTCACCATATATTATTAAATTCGTGCCATAGGGGTATGTTATCTTTACAATTTTTTTTAATGTTCAAAGACTACATGACACAGACAAATGAAAAAAATTTTAAGTTCATTTAATAAGAGCCCTGGAACCAGTAAATGACACTTTCTCAGGTCTCCATCTGGAAGAGGAGGACCCCTCGTTCCACAGCCCACCCAGAAATATACACAGAAGGGCCAACACGAAGAGGGACAGCTCCATTGGAACTTGGAAAAGTGCAGAAAAAGTTCAGGTCATTTCAGGGTTCGAACCCGTGCCCAGAATAGATGTCCCGTTCAGGGTGCTGCCCTCTTTTTCAGGCTAATCAAGGTGACAGACTTGAGTTCCTGCACGGATGGCAAGAGTGCAACGTCCGCAGCGGCCAAGAGGGGGCGACCTGTCACAAGCTTCCCAGGGTTCCCGGGCCGGAAGCCCCAGGCGTGTGCCAAGGGCGGCGGCTCCTCACCTCTTCCGACCAGGCCTGAGTCCAAGTGCCCGCCGGGTCCTGCCGCCCGCCCGGCTCCACCGCCCGATGAGAGACGGGGCCGCTGCAGAGCCCCGGGAGGGGTGGTGGCGCTCGCTTGCTCCCGACGCTCCGGCCATTCGGGGACACCCGGTGACCTAGCCCCCTCACCCCCGGAGAATCCCCACCCGTCGGTCGAGGGAAACCTGGCGTCTGTCTGCGCGCCCGCTCCCCTGTCCCCTAGAGAGTCACGCGGTTGGGAACGGGGCTCATGAGGGCAGCGGGGACCCATGAGCCCGGCGCACTGCGTCCACGTCGCCTCCGTGGGCCAGGAGCCGCTCGGTGCGCGTCTGCCCCGGGGCGCCCACGGCGGGGGCCTGTCCCGACTCGTCCACAGAAGGGAGGCGGGCAGCGCAGGATCCGCTTCGCAGCCCCTCCGCGCCGGGGCCGGTTCCAGGCCCCCAGAGCCCAGGGGCGCGGGCCAGAGGGGAGAAGGGGAGGCCGGCGCGCAGCCTGCACCCTCTCCTGAGGATGGGGTCTCCAGGGAGCAGGCGCCTGGGACTCAATGCCCCGGGTGGCTGATGGACCGATTCGGAGGTTCCTCAGATGCGCAGCCAGGGAGGCCCGAGCCCTCGCCGGCTGCCTCGGGTCACCCCAGCCCCACTGCGCGGGCTGCTTTGCAAAGTGCAGCAGGAAGACGATCCAAACACCCACCCTCCCAGACTGTGACCCTCCCAAGGCCGTCCCAGACGGCAGTGGCCCTCGGATCCTGCCCGAATCCCGCCTCGGCCACCGAATCGTTGTGTGAACCTTAGTGTCTTCAGCTCTCTGAACCTGCTCTCCTCTGTATGAAGGAGACACAGACACAGATGAGGGGCTAAGATTTTATTTGCCCTCCAGGGCCCCTGACTGCCATCCCACCGGCCTCCAGCAGTGGCTCAGAAGACAGGCACTGACTCCAGCAGCAGGTCCCCGCGCACCTCAAGCAGGCGCACGCGCGCTGGCGGGATCCGGTGGCGGAAGTGGTGATAATCCAGTCCACAGACCATCACCTGCAGGGATGGGCCGTGCTAAGGTTGCAGAGGCCGACTGCGGAGTCATTCCCGACTGGACTTGAGTGACCCGGGCAATCACCCACTCTGCTGGGGCTCAGGTTCCTCTCTGGGACTATGGGCTAATGTTCATTCTGACCTCTTGGTTTGAGGATTAAATGAGTTTACCATTCAGCACACGTGTGCGTTTTAAGTGTTGCGGTGGCCTTATTACCACCATTTCAGCGTCCACTGCCTCCCTCCTGACAGCAGATTTAAAGTGGTGGGCGGCCCGGGCAGTAGAGGGTCTGCAGTGACCACTCCCTGCCGGCCTTGTCTCAGGGTCCCGTCTCCCAACCCACCCTTGCCCCTGCCACAGGCCCCCAGCTCAGGCAGGAATGCAGAGGGAGTCGGATCTGGGATGGAAGTCTGGGCCACGTCTCCCTGCCAGGACACCCACCCTTGGGCACTCGGCTCTGCTCACTCGCCCTTGCCCCTGTGCACACCTGCCTTCTGCCGCTCGTGGGTTGTGACGGGAGGAAGAGTCCTGGAGACACCCTGCCCAGCCATGCTTTGGCTCCCCACCTCCACGAAGCACCTTCCTGGCCTTCCCCAGCTGCAGGAGGGACCTGGGTCTTGGCCCCCACCCCTGTGGCAGGGACGCACCTCGAAGCCATCTTCCTGGACAATGAGGAGCAGTTTGAAGGGCTGCCCAGCCTGGAAGGGCCTGCCTGAGCCAAACTCCTCCAGGCCCCAGGAGCCATGCTCCCTGCTGTTGAAGACCACCACACACTGGTCCAGCCGGGGGTGGAAATGTAGGACATAGTCATCACAGGGCCCACAGGTGGACCGCAGGATTACAGAGAACCTGGTAGATGGAGGTGGGGGTGGGTTATCAGACTGATGTCAGGAGCCTAGGAACACCCAGGCCAATGTCAAGGAGTCAGGGAGGGGGACTCATGATTTTCAGAGCACACGCATTCTCAGGAATGTCACACACTACAGGAGTGGCTGTGGACTGGTGGCCAGGTAGCCCATATTCCAAGGTGTCCAAAACTTTTGGGGGGCCTGGACGCACATCCATTTTGTGAGAGTCAATATGCTATGGTCTGGGCCCTCGGCATTCCCAGAAGAGTATTCAGGTGGTAAGGGCATCTTGGTACTGACGCCTTTACTCCATGCAGATGGAATGCAGCTACTGATTCCAGAGGAATCCCCATTCTCAGAGAGCTCAAGACAGTATCAAGGAACCCAAAATGTTCAGACACCATAGATTCCCAGAAGGACTGCAGTTCCCTGACACAGGAAATCATAGGATTGACTGCTTAGCCCCACGTGATACCCAGGTCCCTTGTGAAAACAGGACACATTTCCAGAGGTCCTGGGGACTCAGACTGGAAGTCATAGGTTTTATGTGGGAACCATGAGTTTGCCCTGGAATCACCAGATTATTAGTGAGATGTAGGGACCCAGTTTGTACTGTCTTTGGATAAATAAGTAAAGACATGAGATTCCACAAGGTCAGAAATGGCCTAGGGAATCCCAGACCCTGGTGGCCAGAGGTAGCTCTGGGGCCCTCCTCTCGGGGCTGTAAGTAGTTGGGGTAAGTAGAGCCCAGACACTTCCCATCTCTTACAGCTGGGACCCAGACTCACTTGCCAGCCCTGCAGAGGACAACACCACGGATTTTGATGACTGTGCCAATTGTGACGCCATTGGGCAGCAAGGTCTGGTGGGCAAGTCCTGCTGCAGGAGCAGGGGTGTGGGGGGGGCAAAGTTACGCAGGGAGACAGAGAGACAGATGGGTCAGGCCCAGGGAGAAAACCAGTAGCTCCCAGACCAGCGGAATCAGAAATAAAGGGCACAGAGAGAGAATGAAAGAGCTGCAGACAGGGGAGGGGGTGGAGAGAGAAACACAGGGCATTACAGAGAAATATTCAGGGAGAGGGAAACCAAGAGGAAAGACCAAGAGGCCATGGGGGTATTGGGACAGGGGGTCAACCCAGAAGCCCGAGCCCAGACCCTTCACAGCCCAGGGGCACCCACTTTGTCCTCTAAAGCAGGAGACCTCAGCCAGGCCCCAGCCCCATCCCTGTGCAGCCTTGGCTCCGAGACCCCCCAACACCCTAGGCCTCTGGAGCACTCAGAGCTCCCTGCCATGGGTGGGATGGGGGACAGGCGGTGGTGGGGGGCACGGCTGCTGGGACCTGAAGTAAAAGCAGGGCGTGGCTGGACTTGTTGACTCACAACTGCATTCCTCCCTCCTGTCACACCGGGCACACAACCTGACTCTGTGGCCCTGCTGGCCCAGCACCCACTGTCCCACTGTCTGGGGCCTGTGACCCCTGTCCATTCACTGAGGGTCCCCAGGTCTCCGCCCTCTCCTCCGAGCTGATACCGGGAGGGACAGTTACCGATGCAAGAACAGGGAGAAGACTCGCCGAGCCACCCTCCACCTGGCCCTGTCTTCCTGCTGCCTGGCAGACAGAATAGACTCTTAGGCCCGTATTACCTTGGAAAACGTGGGTCCTGAGAGGCCAGGCTGGGGGATGGAATAGGGACCCCTCTCTCCCAGGTTGGGACCTGCTCCCTAGGGCCAAGGATGTGTCCCCACAGAAACTGCAGCTGGTGGGTCTGTCACATAGACTGGCAATGGCAATAGGGAAGGGGGAGCAGAGGGGCGGGATTTCTTGCCTGGGCTTCAGGGCTGCATCCCTGGTGCCTAGAGGGGCCTGGCCACGCTAAGCTCTCAGCAAGTGTGAGTGGAAGGGGGGTAAAATCCATTCAGTCTGTTATCAGCTTAGTTTCTGGGTCATTTCTCATAACGCAGATTGAAACTGTGCCTTGAAGGGGAACAGTCACAGATTATTAATCAATACAGTTGAGCTTATTTTTCAGACAAAGGTCAGAAGCTCCAAGCCCCTGTCAGGTCCTCCCCCAAATCCAGGTGAAACCGGGGGAGCCCTCCAGCTCATGCAAAGGACAGATTCCTTCTCCTGGTCCCTGATATTTTTGTTGCCATAGAAGTAAATTCTCCAGGAATTTACAAGTAACAGTAAAAAAAAGAAAGTACCGAAGTAAAAAGCAGTAAAAAAAAAGAAGTAACAAAGCTGCCTCAGGGACTTGGGAACGAGGATCTGAGGGGAAGGGCACCCTTAATTGTTGCCGGCCAGACAGCAAGTGAAAGGAAGCAAGCCTCAGCTATAGAGAACGTGTCCCAAATCAGCATGGAACTAGTGATAAGGAAATCGCTGTGGATGGAGAAACCTGAGGAGGAATTTCCCATTCCTAGGAACATATTTTTTGACATTTTTTTATAAATCAAGATGGAGTCACATTCGTCAGACCGTCTAAATGGAGTTGGGTCGACATTGTTGAGACAGGACCAAACGTCTTCCCTCCGATGGGAATTTGAAAATTCTTTTTGAAGTATAATTGATATACAATATCATTTTGGTTTCAGATGTGTTCTTTTACCAAGTCCAAGCCTTGAAGCACTTCCCACACCACATGCCAATTGATGGAGAGACAAGATGTCGGTCCAAGGAAAGCAACCGAGAAGATGGTGAGCTAATTGTCTAAAGCACTATCTTAACTCAAGGTTGTTTTTAAGCTTATTGTATGCTAGGGAGGGGTAGCAGGACGGGGAGCGGGGGAGGGATGACTGTAGGCGGCAGACATCTGCACCAGTGAGGGTCCAAGGAGAGCCGAGCAGCTCTACATCCTTGGTTGGTTGACTCTCAATGTTCCTATAAATCCTTGACAGGGCAATCATTATTTTCATACATATTTCCCTGTCTCCTTGGGGGAGGCAAGCTTTTGGTAAGGGGCTGTTTTCAGAAATCTCAAACTGCAAAAATTTCTGTTGATGATTAGCAAGCCTATGTGCAGGACTGGAGGGCAGAGAGAAGCCCTTTTCCTTTTTTTTTCCTTTTGGATCAAAGATCAAAGCAATAAAGGAGACAAATACAGTATGGAGGCAGAGATGCCGCTTTTTCTATCTGCTACAGTTCAACAACTATCCATGTTACTGAATGCTCACCCCAGTAAGTGTAGTTACTATATGTCAACATACAAAGATATTACCATATTATTGACTATATTCCCTACACTGTACTTTCATTCCCATGACTAATTACATTATAATTGGGATTTTGTGCCTCAGTATCCCCTTCATTTGTTTCACCCACCCATGAAAATGCAGGGTGATGGCAGCTCCCATGGCACCCAGCAGTCTCTTTTCTATGTCTATGAGTCTGCTTCTGTTTGTTTTTCTAGATTCCACATATAAGTGAAATCACATGGTACCTGCCTTTCTCTGCCTGGCTTATTTCACTCAGTGTAACGGCCTCCAGGCCCACCCATGTTGTTGCAAATGGCAAGATTTCTTTATTTTTTATGGCTGAATAATATTCCGTTTTATGTATGTACCACCTCCTTTTGAACCATTCATTTATTGATGGACACTTAGGTTGCTTCCACATCTTGGCTATTGTCAATAATGTGGCAATAAATATGGGGGTGCACATATCTTTTCAAGTCAGTTGGGTTTTTTTTTCTTCAGGTAGATTCCCAGAAGTGGAACTGCTGAGTCATATGGTGGTTTTACTTTCATATTTTTAAGGAAACCCCATACTGCTTTCCTTAGTGGCTGCACCAATTTCCATTCCCACCAACAGTGTAGGAGTGTTCCCTTTTCTCCACACCCTTGCCAACACATGTTATTTCTTGTCTTTTGGATAATAGCCATTCTGACTGGTGTGACCTGGTAGCTCATTGTGGTTTTGATTGGCATTTCCCTGGTGGTTAATGATACTGAGCATCCTTTCATGGGCCTATTGGCCATCTGTATGTCTTCTTTGGGGAAATGTCTATTCAAGTCCTCTGCCTATCTTTTAATTGGGTTATTTATTTATTTACTTACTTATTTTATTGTTGAGTTTATGAGTTCTTTATACATTTTGAGTATTAGCCCCTTATCAGATATATCATTGGCAAATATATTCTCCCATACAATAGGTTGCCTTTTAGTCTTGCTGATAGTTTCCTTTGCTGTGCAGAAGACTTTCAGTTTGATGTAGTCCCACCTGTTTATTTTTGTTTTTGTTTCCCTTCCCTGGGGAGGCATATTCAGAAAAAAAGTACTTTATGCTGATGTTCAAGAGATTCCTGCCTATATGTTCAAAGAGTTTTATGGTTTCATGTCTTACATTTAGGTCTTTAAACCATTTGAGTTTATTTTTGTGTATGGTATAGGGCGGTGATCCAGTTTCATTCTCTGGCAGGTAGTTGTCCAATTTTCCCAACACCATTTATTGAAGAAACTCTTCCCCATTGTATGTTCATCCTTTCTTTGTCATAAATAAGGTGTGGATTTATTTCTGGGCTCTCTAGTCTGTTCCATTGAACTATGTATCTATTCTTGTGCCAGTACCATATTGTTTTAATCACTATAGCTTTGTGGTATGACTTGAAATCAGGAAGCATGATACCCCCAGCTTTGTTCTTTCTCAAGATTGCTTCGGCTATTCAGGATCTTTTGTGGTTCTATACATATTTTAGGATTATCTGCTCTAGTTTAGTGAAAAAAGCCATTGGTATTTTGATGGGAATAGCTTTGAATCTGTAGATTGCTTTGGGTAGTATGGCCATTTTGTCAATATTAATTCTTCCTATCCCTAAGCATGGAATATCTTCCTATTTATTTGTGTCTTCTTCAACTTCTTTCATCAACATCTTATATATATTTCAGAGTATATGTCTTTCACCTCCTTGATTAGATTCATTCCTAGGTATTTTATTCCTTTTGATGCAATTATAAGTGGTATTGTTTTCTTGGTTTCTCTTTCCACTAGCTCATTATTAATACAGAAATATAGAATATTTCTGTATGTTGATTTTACACCCTGCAACTTTACTGAATTCATTCATTCTAATAGTTTTTTGGTGGAGTCTTTAGGGTCTTCTATATATAGTGTCATGTCATCTGCAAATAGTGACAGTTTTACTTCTTCCTTACCAATTTCGCTGCCTTTTATTTATTTTTCTTATCTCACTGCTGTGGCTACGACTTCTAGTACTATGCTGAATAAAACTGGTGAGAATGTATATCCCTGTCTTGTTCCTTATCTTAAAGGAAAAGCTTTCATCTTTTCACCATTGCATATGATATTAGCTGTGGGTTTGGCATAGATGGCCTTTATTATGTTGAGGTATGTTCCCTTTATACCCACTTTTTTGAGAGTTTTTAGCATGAATGGATGTTCAATTTTGTCAAATGCTTTTTCATCATCTATTGAGCTATCCAAATGTTTTATCCTTCCTTTTGTTAATGTGATGCATCACATTGATTGATTTGCAGGTATTGAACCATCTTTGAATCCTGGGAATAAACACCACTTGATCATGATGAATGATCTTTTTGATATGAATTTGAATTCAGATCACTTATTTTATTGAGAATTTTTGCATCTATATTCATCAGGGATATTGATCTGTAATTATCTTTTTTCATAGTGTCTTTGGTTTGATATCAGAATAATGCTGGCCTCATAGAATGAGTTTGAGAATATCACTTCTTTTTCTATTTTCTGGAATACTTTAAGGAGAGGTATAAACTCTTCTATAAATGTTTGGTAGAAATCACTCATGAAGCTGCTGGGTCCTGGACATTTGTTGGGAGTTCCTTGATTACCAATACCATTTCATTACTAGTAATCAGTCTGTTCATATTTTCTACTTCTTCCTGGATCACTCTTGTAATATTGTATGTTTCAAGGGATATGCCCATTTCTTCTAGGTTGTCCAATTTATTGGCATATATTTTTTCATAGAATTCTCTTATTCTTTGATGTTCTGTGGTGTCAGTTGTAATTTTGCATTTTTCATTTCCAATTTTGTTTATTTATATCCTCTCTCTTTTCTTGATAAGTCTGGCTAATGGTTTATCTATTTTTTTTTATCTTCTCAAAGAACCAGCTCTTGGTTTCACTGATTTTTTCCTATCATTTTTTAGTCTCTATTTCATTTTTTTCTGCTCTAATCTTTATTATGTCCCTCCTTCTACTAACTTTGGGCTTTGTTTGTTCTTCTTTTTGTAGCCCCTTTAGTTGTAAGGTTAGGTTATTTGAGATAATTCTTGTTTCTTGAGGTAGGCCTGTATTGCTATGAACTTTCCTTTATTTTTATTTATTTATTTATTTATTTTTATAGTTTATTTTGGTATCATTAATCTACAATTACATGTGCAATATTATGGTGATTAAACTACCCCCTTCATCAGGTCCCCCCCAGCAACCCCATTACAGTCACTGTCCATCAGCGTAGTGAGATGCTATAGAGTCACTACTTGTCTTCTCTGAGTTGTACAGCCCTCCACGTGCCCCCCCAACACTACATCTGCTAATCATAATGCCCCTTTTTCCCCCTTGTCCCTCCCTTCCCACCCATCCTCCCCAGTCCCTTTCCCTTTGGCAACTATTAGTCTGTTCTTGGGTTCTGTGAGTCTGCTGCTGTTTTGTTCCTTCAGTTTTTTCTTTGTTTTTATACTCCACATATGAGTGAAATCATTTGGTACTTGTCTTTTTCGGCTTGGCTTATTTCACTGAGCATAATACCCTTTAGCTCCATCCATGATGTTGCAAATGGGAGGATTTGTTTTCTTCTTATGGCTGTATAATATTCCATTGTGTATATGTACCACTTCTTCCTTATCCATTCATCTACTGATGGACACTTAGGTTGCTTCCATTTCTTGGCTATTGTAAATACTGCTGTGATAAACATAGGGGTGCATCTGTCTTTTTCAAACTGCGCTGCTGTATTCTTAGGGTAAATTCCTAGGAGTGGAATTCCTGGGTCAAATGGTATTTTTATTTTGAGTTTTTTGAGGAACCTCCATACTGCTTTCCACAATGGTTGAACTAATTTGAATGCCCACCAGCAGTGTAGGAGGGTTCCTTTTTCTCCACATCCTCGCCAACATTTGTTGTTGTTTGTGTTTTGAAGTTGGCCATCCTCACTGGTGATATCTCATTGTGGTTTTAATCTGCATTTCTCTGATGATTAGTGATGTGGAGCATCTTTTCATTTGCTGTTGGCCATCTGAATTTCTTTTTTAGAGAAGTGTCTATTCATGTCCTCTGCCCATTTCTTAATTGGATTATTTGCTTTTTGTTTGTTAAGGTGCGTGAGTTCTTTATATATTTTGGATGTCAACCCCTTATCAGATACGTCATTTATGAATATATTCTCCCATATTGTAGAATGTCTTTTTGTTCTACTGATGGTGTCCTTTGCTGTACAGAAGCTTTTCAGCTTGATATAGTCCCACTTGTTCATTTTTGCTTTTGTTTCCCTTGCTCGGGGAGATATGTTCATAAAGAAATCACTCATGTTTATGTCCAAGAAATTTTTGCCTATGTTTTTTTCTAAGAGTTTTATGGTTTCATGACTTACATTCAGGTCTTTGATCCATTTTGAGTTTACTTTTGTGTATGGGGTTTGACAGTAGTCCAGTTTCATTCTCTTACATGTAGCTGTCCAGTTTTGCCAACACCAGCTGATGAAGAGGCTGTCATCTCCCCATTGTATATCCAAGGCTCCTTTATCAAATATTAATTGACCATATGTTTGGGTTAATGTTTGGATTTTCTATTCTGTTCCACTGGTTTGTGGGTCTATTTTTGTGCCAATACCAAATTGTTTTGATTACTGTGGCTTTGTAGTAGAGCTTGAAGTCAGGGAGCATAATTCACCCTGTTTTATTCCTCTTTCTCAGGATTGCTTTGGCTATTCGGGGTCTTTTGTGGTTCCATATGAATTTTAGAATTATTTGTTCCAGTTCATTGAAGAAAGCTGTTGGTATTTTGATACGGATTGTGTTGAATCTATAGATTCCTTTAGGTAGTATAGCCATTTTGACAATATTTATTCTACCTACCCAAGAGCATGGGATGAATTTTCATTTGTTAGTGTCCTCTTTAATTTCTCGTAGGAGTGTCTTGTAGTTTTCAAAGTATAGGTCTTTCACTTCCTTCGTTAGGTTTATTCCTAGGTATTCTATTCTTTTTGATGCAATTGTGAATGGAATTGTTTTAATGATTTCTCTTTCTGTTAGTTCATCATTAGTGTATAGGAAAGCAACAGATTTCCGTGTGTTAATTTTGTATCCTGCAACTTTGCTGAATTCAGATATTAGTTCTAGTAGTTTTGGAGTGGAGTCTTTAGGGTTTTTTATGTACAATATCATGTCATCTGCAAATAGTGACAATTTGACTTCTTCTTTACCAATCTGGATGCCTTGTATGTCTTTGTTTTGTCTGATTGCCGTGGCTAAGACCTCCAGTACTATGTTGAATAACGGTGGAGAGAGTGGGCATCCCTGTCTTGTTCCCGATCTTAGATGAAAAGCTTTCAGCTTCTCGCTGTTAAGTATTATGTTAGCTGTGGGTTTGTCATATATGGCCTTTATGATGTTGAGGTACTTGCCCTCTATACCCATTTTGTTGAGAGTTTTAATCATGAATGGATGCTGAATTTTGTCAAATGCTTTTTCAGCATCTATGGAGATGATCGTGTGGTTTTTGTTCTTCTTTTTGTTGATGTGGTGAATGATGTTGACGGATTTTCAAATGTTGTGCCATCCTTGCATCCCTGAGATGAATCCCACTTGATCATGGTGTATGATCCTCTTGATGTATTTTTGAATTCGGTTTGCTAATATTTTGTTGAGTATTTTTGCATCTACGTTCATCAGGGATATTGGTCTGTAATTTTCTTTTTTGGTGAGGTCTTTGCCTGGTTTTGGTATTAAAGTGATGCTGGCTTCATAGAATGAGTTTGGAAGTATTCCCTCCTCTTCTATTTTTTGGAAAACTTTAAGGAGAATCGGTGTTATTTCTTCTCTATATGTCTGGTAGAATTCAGAGGTGAATCCATCAGGTCTGGGGGTTTTGTTCTTGGGTAGTTTTTTGATTACCGCTTCAGTTTCGTTGCTGGTGATTGGTCTGTTTGGTTTTTCTGTTTCTTGTTTGGTCAGTTTTGGAAGGTTGTATTTTTCTAATAAGTTGTCCATTTCTTCTAAGTTTTCCAGCTTGTTAGCATATAGATTCTCATAATATTCTCTTATAATTCTTTGTATTTCTGTGGGATCCGTCGTAATTTTTCCTTTCTCATTTCTGATTGTGTTTATGTGTGTAGATTCTCTTTTTCTCTTAATGAGTCTGGCTAGGAGTTTATCTATTTTGTTTATTTTCTCAAGAACCAGCTCTTGGTTTCATTGATTTTTTTCTGTTGTTTTATTCTTCTCAATTTTATTTATTTCTTCTCTGATCTTTATTATGTCCCTCCTTCTGGTGACTTTGGGTCTCATTTGTTCTTCTTTTTCCAATTTAAGTAATTGTGTCTTTAGACTATTCATTTGGGAATGTTCTTCCTTCTTTAAATAGGTCTGGATTGCAATATACTTTCCTCTTAGAACTGCCTTTGCTGCGTCCCACAGAAGTTGTGGCTTTGTGTTGTTGTTGTCATTAGTCTCCATATATTCTTTGATTTCTGTTTTGATTTGGTCGTTAACCCATTGATTAATTAGGAGAATGTTGTTAAGTCTCCATGTATTTGTGAGCCTTTTTGATTTCTTTCTAAAATTTATTTCTAGTTTTATACCTTTGTGATCTGAGAAGTTGGTTGGTAGGATTTCAATATTTTTGAATTTACTGAGGTTCTTTTTGTGGCCTAGTATGTGGTCTATTCTGGAAAATGTTCCATGTGCACTTGAGAAGAACGTGTATCCTGTTGCTTTTGGGTGCAGAGTTCTGTAGATGTCTGTTAGGTCCATCTGTTCTAGTGTGTTGTTCAGTGCCTCTGTGTCTTTACTTATTTTCTGTCTGGTTGATCTATGCTTTGGAGTGAGTGGTGTGTTGAAGTCTCCTAAAATGAATGCATTGCTGTCTATTTCCTCCTTTAATTCTGTTAGTATTTGTTTCACATATGCTGGCGCTCCTGTATTGGGTGCATATATATTTATAATGGTTATATCCTCTTGTTGGATTTACCCCTTTATCATTATGTAATGTCCTTCTTTATCTCTTAATACTTTCTTCGTTTTGAAGTCTATTTTGTCTGATACAAGTACTGCCACACCTGCTTTTTTCTCCTTGTTGTTTGCATGAAATATCTTTTTCCATACCTTCACTTTTAATCTGTATATCTTTGGGTTTGAGGTGAGTTTCTTGTAGGCAGCATATAGATGGGTCTTGCTTTTTTATCCATTCTGTTATTCTGTGTCTTTTGATTGGTGCATTCAGTCCATTTCCATTTAGGGTGATTATTGATAGATATGTACTTATTGCCATTGCTGGCTTTAGATTTGTGGTTACCAAGGGTTCAAGGGTTGCTTCTTTACTATCTAACAATCTAACTTAACTTTCTTGTTAAGTTATTGTAAACACAGTCTGATGTTTCTTTATTTCTCTCCCTTCTTATTCTTCCTCCTCCATTCTTTATATACTAGGTGTTTTATTGTTTGCCTTTAGTTAGTATTTGGATGGTTTGCTTTCTTTGCTGATTTTATTTTCTCTGGTGATATCTTTTTGCCTTAGGAGTGCTTCCCTCTAGAGTAGTTCCTTTAAGATGTCCTGTAGAGGTGGTTTATGGGAGGCAAATTCTGTCAGCTTTCACTTGTCTGGAAATTGTTTAATCCCTCCGTCATATTTAAATGATAATCATGCTGGATACAATATTCTTGGTTCGAGGCCCTTCTGTTTCATAACGTTAAATATATCATGCCATTCTCTTCTGGCCTGTAAGGTTTCTGTTGAGAAGTCTGATGATAGTCTGATGGGTTTTCCTTTGTAGGTGATCTTTTTCTCTCTCTAGCTGCCTTTAATACCCTGTCTTTATCTTTGATCTTTGCCATCTTAATTATTATGTGTCTTGGTGTTGTCTTCCTTGGGTCCCTTGTGTTGGGAGATCTATGAGCTTCGGTGGACTGTGAGACTACTTCCTTCCCCAGCGAAGGAAAGTTTTCAGCAATTATTTCTTCAAAGACACTTTCTAACCCTTTTTCTCTCTCTTCTTCCTCTGGTACTCCTATAATGCGAATATTGTTCCGTTTGGATTGGTCACACAGTTCTCTTAATATTCTTTCATTCCTAGAAATCCTTTTATCTCTCTCTGCCTCAGCTGCTCTATGTTTCTTTTCTCTGATTTCTATTCCATTAACAGTCTCTTGCATCTCGTCCAGTCTGCTGCTAAGCCCATCATTGGCTTGTCTCATTTCTGCATTGTCTTTCCTGACTTTCCTCACTTCCTCCCTCAGCTCTTGCATATTTCTCTGTAGATCCATCAGCATGGTTATGACTTTTATTCTGAATTCTTTTTCAGGAAGATTGTGCATTTCCATCCCTTTAGTCTCCCTCTCTGGAGTTGTCTGGGTCTGGGTGAGCTTGGTCTGTACCATATTCCTCTGTCTTTTCATGGCTATAGAATTGGTCACTGGTAGATGCCATGTATGTCAGCTGGGCTCTTTAAGACTTTAAAAAAAAAGAAGGAAGAGAAAGAGAAAAAAAAGAAAGAAAGAAAAATACAACAAACAAACAAACAAAAACGCCCACTGGGAGTTGATTCTGTAAGGATGCTGTAGGTAGCGCTGTTACTCCACTATTCCACAGCCGCGGCCACACAGCTCCGCTGGGCCCTTTGTAGCTCTGGCAGGGGTGGGAACGAATGGGAGGCTGTTGTTGTCTGTGTGAAGTCTCAGTGTGGCTACTTTTTCCCAGTCGCCATCCAAGGGGTCCAAAATTCCTCAGGACTCCCAGACTGCTGGGCCGAGTGTACTGGGATGATCCTGGGCCCTTGCCTCTTTTAAGACCGCCAAAAGAAGCACGCACTTTTCTTTTGTCCCGGGGAGCCTGCTGCAAGGACCCGGGTGCATTCCCAGCTCAAAACCTGCACCTTCTGCCTCTCCAATATCCAATACACCGCACAATGTGTGTCAGTGCTCCCGGCGCAGATCACGGGGCTGGTTATTTCACAGGCCTGTTCTTTGACTCCCTCCCGGCTCTGAATCCTCTCCTCCTGCCAGTGCGCTGGGGTGGGGGAGTGCTCGGGTCCCACCGGGTCGCAGCTCCGTATCTTACCCACCTTGCAGGTGCCGAGTCCTCTCAGGTGCAGATGCAGGCTGTGTGCTGTCCTGTATACTCTGGTCTCTCTTTTAGGAATAGTTGTATTTGCTGTATTTTCATAAATACATACGGTTTTGGGAGAAGATTTCCGCCGCCCTGCTCACACCACCATCTTCCCGGAACTCCTGCAATCTGAACTTTCCTTTTAAAATCACTTTTGCTGCATCCCAAATATTTTGAACCATTGTGCTTCTGTTTTCATTCATCTCCACTTTTTTTGTTTCTTCTTTGATCTTTTCATTGATCCATTGATTATTTAGAAATATGTTGTTTAGCCTCCATGTGTTTGTGTTTTTTTCCTGTTTTTTTCATGTAATTGATTCTAGTTTCATACCACTGTAATCTGAAAGGATGCTTGATACAATTTCAATATTCTTAAATTTATTTTGACTTGTTTTGTGACCTAATAGGTACTCTATCCTGGAGAACGTTCCATTTACACTTGAGAAGAATGTGTATTCTGCTGATTTTGGATAGAATGTTCTGTATGTATCTGTTAAGTCCATCTGGTCTAGTATGTTGTTCAACGTCACTGTTTCCTTATTGATTTTCTCCTCAATGATCTATCTATTGATGTAAGTGAGAAGTTAAAGTCCCCTACTATGATTACTTTACTGTCAATTTCTCCCTGTAGGTCTGTTAGTATTTGCTTTATATATTTAGGTGCTCCCATGTTGGGTGAATACATACTTACAATTGTTGTATCCTCTTGTTGGAGTGATCTCTTTATCATTATGTAATGCCCTTCTTCTTCATTACTTTCTTTGTTTCAAAGTCTATTTTGTCTGATACAAGTATTGCTACTCCTGCTTTTCTCTCACTTCTATTTGCATGGAATATCTTTTTCCATTCCTTCATTTTTAGTATATACATGTCTTTAGGTCTGAAGTGAGTCTCTTGCAGACATCATATAGATGGGTCTTGTTTCTTTATCCATTCAGCCACTCTGTCTTTTGATGGAAGCATTTAGTCCATCCATTAACATTTAAATTATTGATAGGTATGTCATATTGCCATTTTCTTAATTGTTTTCTGATTGTTTTTGTAGTTCTTCTCTGTTCCTTTCTTCCTCCCTGATCTCTTCCCTTGATTTAATTATTTTCTTTACTATTATGCTTGGATTACTTTTTCTTTATTTCTTGTGCATCTGTTATAGGCTTTGGGTTTGTGATTAACATAAGGATCACATAGAATTTCATATATATATCAGTCCGTATCAGGTTGATGTTTGCTTAATTTCAAACAAATTCCATAACTACTACTTTTTTATTATTCCCCTGCCATGTATATGATGTCATAATTTACATCTTATTTTGTGTATCCCTTAACTAATTTTGTGTGTAATTTATTTTACTACTTTTGTCTCTGAATTTCATACTTGCTTTGTAAGTGCTTGGTCTATTACCTTTACCGTAGGCTTGTTTTCACTGATGAAAAACATTTAAATTTAACAACATTCCCATTTAAAGAAGTCTCTTTAACATATCCTCTAAGCCCAGTTTAGTGGTGATGAATTCTTTTAACCTTTGTTTAACTGGAAAATTTTTAATTGCTCCTACAATTCTGAATGGCAACTTTGTTGGGTAGATTATTCTTTGTTGCTAATTTTTCCCTTTCAGCATTTTGAGTATTTCATATCATTCCCTTCTGGCCAGTAAAATTTCTGCAGAAAAATCTGTTGATAGCCTTGTGGAGTTTCCCTTCTTGATAACTCTCTGCCTTTCTTTTTCTGCTTTTAAGATTTTCTCTTTATCTTTAATCCTTAACATTTTAATTTCTATGTGTCGTGGGGTGGGCCTCCTTTGGTTCATCTTGTTAGGGACTCTCTGTGCTTCCAAGATGTAGAGGTCTGTTTCCCTCCCCAGGTTGGGGAAGTTTTCAGCTATTGTTTCTTCAAATAGACTTTTTACCCCTTTATCTCTCTTCTTCTGGGACCATATCATTTTGTTTAGAGCTGTCACAGAGCTCTCTGAGCATCTTCACATTTCTAGAATTCTTTTTTCTCTCTGTTCCTCAGTTTGGTGTCTTTCCACTACCTTGTCTTCCAGCTTGCTGATCCACTCTTCTGCATCCGCTAGTCTACTATTAATTCCCTTTATTGTATTTTTCACTTCAGTTACTGTATTCTTCAACTCTGACTCGTTCTTTTTTAATATTTTCTCTTTCTTAAAGCCCTCCCTGTGTCTGTCTATTCTTTCCCCCAGTTCAGTGAGCATCTTTATGAACATTACTTTGAATTCTTTATGAGGTAGGTTGCTTATCTCTGTTTCACTTAGCCTTATTTTTTTGTTTTGTCTTATTCTTTTCTTCGGAACATATTCCTCTGCATCCTCATTTTGTCTGGTTCTCTGTGTTTGTTTCTATGTGTTAGATCAGCTATGCCTCCTTGAAAATAGTGGTTTTAGGTAGAAGGCTTCCTGTGATGCCCCTAAGCACAAACTCCCCTGCTCACCAGAGCCAGATGCTCCAGGAGTGTTCCCTGTTGTGGCTGAGCCACAACTGCTGTTGGTGTGCTGTGGGGTGGGGAGGGGATTCCACCCTCTGCCTGGCTGCCCGCAATGGCCAACTACTGCTGGGCTGGGTGTGTTGGGTGGGGCGTGTCTGCAGGGGAATGCAAGGGCTGAGCAAGAAGACTAGGTGGAGAGTTTCAGATCTGCTCCTGCAAGCATCTGCTCAGTTGAACTGAGGGAGAGCTGGAAAAGTGGCATATGCCAGCCCAATGCTATGGGGACTCTTCTTCCCAGATCAGATCCCAAGGGTCAGGTGCACTGGGTTCCTGAGCGTTTTTCTCCTCCCCACTCTAATACTCCTTCCCTCCCACTTGTGGATTGGGATCCTGATTGATTCCGGCTTTGCCTCTTTACCCTGCTCAATTGGTCTTCTCTTTTTTGTTAGGTGTAGAAGATCTATTCTGTGGTCTTGAGTTTGTTTTCAGAATTAGCTGTGTTAGATGTGGTTACTTCCTTTGTTTGTGGGAGGAGGTTATCACAGTGACCTCCTATACCATCATCTTCCTCCATTCTGAACTTAAACTTTAAACTTGAACTGTGCTAAGTCACATCAAGGCCCAACAAGACTAAATTAAATTCTGCCGTGACTGAAACCTTGTAATTTTTCAAAATACCAGTTGCAGAGTCTCACTTTGTGGCCCTAAGATTTCCTCCATCAATCCTTATTTAATAAGCACGTTCACTTCTTGTCAGCATCAATCATTGTTGACAAACAACTTACGTGATTTTCCTTAATTTTGCAATTTTTGCCTTTATAAGCCTCCTCCATTTTGTCATCTGGTGGAACACAATTGAAATGCACCATGAATTTGTGTCTCTTGGACTTTAGCACTAACAAACTATGAATAAAACTTTATTTCTTTAAACTGATCAGGATCCTTGCTTCCTTTTGGCGTAGTCGGCAGGCTCCACAGTAAGTAACCTGGCCCCTGGTGCTGCTGACCGCACCTGGAAGGCACCTCCAAGAGGCCTTTGCTCTCTGACTTCTCCCCTGGTGGGCTCCAGTGCTCCAGCAGTGAGTCCTCCTGAGTCCCAAGCCTCCCTGACTTTGGTTGAGGTTCAGATCAGACTGAGTCATTTATTCACCTGTTTCTGATTGCAGTTGACTCCATCATCCTCTTCCATTTAGGAAGGAGAATATGCCTCTACCCACAGGAGGAGGCTCAGATTAAAGGTTCTTCTGTCTGTAATAGAAGGTTTGAACTTAAAAATAGATAACAGGCTCATCTTGATCTAAGGAAAATAATGAAGAAATGCCTCCTTCAGGGATACTAGCTGGTTTTTATATTTAACACCTATGGACCATCTTCCATATATATATATTTTTTTTACCATGATGGATCTTTAAAGCTGCATTGGGAGGATTTAAGACTACATTGCTCAAAATGAGGTACTTCTGAGATCCCAAAATTAGTTCACTTCCACTCACAGTCAGAAAGAGGATATAAGACCAAACAAAATGAATGGGAAAACTATTTTAATTGGTACCTATAGAGTCCTCTAAACATAATGCTGACAAAATTGCTACCCTGCAGATTGTTAATCAAAAACTTTCTGAGTCTATCTAAACGTTAGAAAAGCTTACTGGGACTTCTGAGCTAACCACTGCAGCTGTCGGTCCTCCCCCACCCTCTCTCTCCTGTTCTCCACCTCCAAATGCCTATTTTTATGTCACAAAAACTACAAAACCAGAAATATGGATGTTTTTACCAATCTCCAAACCTCACCTCTTCCTCCCAAAATGTGTGTAGATTTTATAAAAGATCAGGATACTGAAACAGAATGGTCCTATACTTAAGAAAAGGAAGAAAAATATAAATAGCAATTATTCCAAAAATTCTTTCCAAAAAGTTCTTTCTCTTGAAGTTATAAATGTTATCGTGTGTTATCATGTCCTTGAAGTATAAACACAGCCTATCATCACCTGAGATTGAAGGGAAAAAAAAGGGAAACAGTCTTTTTAAATACCCAAACTGCTAAGAGGGCTCCTGTGACTAGAGTCCCCACCTCTGATAACAGACAAATATTCTCCCAAAACTCCACCTTGCTGAAAACGTGAATACTCTGGTACTTAGATATAAATATTCTGCCTCCATCTTCTCTAGGACTAACAGCGATTCTTTGAACAAAAGCATTTGAGAGAAGTATCTCATCAGAAGGAAAAAAAAGAGAGAGAGGAGGAGATATTTAGATATGTGGCCTATAATGTCATCTTCACAAATGTTAGTAAAAATAAAAGCTATAAAACCTTTTGTTCTCATCTCTCTGTTTTTTTCTATGTGTGTCCATGTTATAAATATATTTTGCAACCTCTAGCTGATATTATTAAAATGAACTTATAAAAGAGCTATTATTTATTGTGTTCATTATACTTATATACCACATAAATGCCATGATGTTTGTCCTTGTTACAGTATATTTGATGGGTTTTCCTTTGTGTGTGATCTTATTTCTCTCTCTGGCTGCTTTTAATAGTCTCTCCTTATCCTTGATCTTTGCCATTTTAACTACTATATGTCTTGCTGTTGTCTTCCTTGGGTCCCTTGTGTTGGGAGATCTGTGCATCTCCATGGCCTGAGAGACTATCTCCTTCCCCAGATTGGGGAATTTTTCAGCAATCACCTCCTCAAAGACACTTTCTATCCCTTTTTCTCTCTCTTCTTCTTCTGGTACCCCTATAATGCGAATATTGTTCCGTTTGGATTGGTCACACAGTTCTCTCAATATTCTTTCATTCTTAGAGATCCTTTTTTCTCTCAGTGCCCCAGCTTCTTTGTATTCCTCTTCTCTAGTTTCTATTTCATTTATTGTCTCCTCCACCGTATCCAATCTGCTTTTAATATCGTCCATTGTGTTCTTCAATGATTGGATCTCCGACCAGAATTCATTCCTGAGTTCTTGAATATCTTTCCGTACCTCCATGAGCATGTTAATGATTTTTATTTTGAACTCCCTTTCAGGGAGAGTCATAAGGTCCATATCATTTAAATCTTTCTCAGGAGTTGTATTCATAATTTTACTCTGGACCAGGTTCCTTTGGCGTTTCATATTTGTGTATGGCGCTCTCTAGTGCCCAGAGCTCTACTCTCTAGAGCTACTCAGCCCTGAAGCAATGTCGGGGATTGCAGGGGAGTGGTATTGGTGCCTCAGGGGAGGAAAGGGCTGTTTGCTGGTTCCTGGCTGCTATGCCTGTCTCCACTGCCTGAACCAGTGGGCTGAGCACACAGGTATAAGCCTCTGTGCTTTGCGTTTTTAGTTGCTGTAGACAGATCTTCCCTCTGGCTGGCCTAACACCAGGGAAGGATTTCCCGGTTTGCAAGCCCGGTTGGGCTGGCCAGAAGAAAGGTGCACCAGTCTGCCTGTCACAGAAGGGGTTCTTGGAGCTGTGTAGGCAGCCAAGGAGCTGGAGCACCTGAATATCGTGAAAGCTCCCAACCTGCTGGGCAGAGTGCACCTGGACAATTTTGTCTGCCTGTCCTTTCTCCTGAGCAGTAAGCTCCGTGCAATCCTTGCCCCTTTAGCAGCCCTCTTGCTAAGGGCTTCTTGGTAGGAAGTCTCTCAGACTGCCCGCCTTTCTTTTGTCCCCGAGCAGCTGGGTATGTATCCCTGCTTTCCACAAGCACCTGGAATCTTAGTCTCTCCAGGAATTCTGCCTGTCTTAGCTTTCCAACCCCCTAATTACAAGAGTATCATGCAAGCACCATGTAATGTAGGTTTGTGCTCCCAGAGCAGATCTCCAGAGTTAGGTATTCAGCAGTCCCACATCTCCACTCCCTCCCTGCTCCGTTCCTGTTCCTCCCACTGGTGAGCTGGGGTGGGGGAAGGGCTTGGATCCCGCAGGACCACAGCTTTAGTACGTTACCCTTTTCTGCGAGGGCTGCTCTTGTCTCCAGGTGTATGCAGTTTGTTGCCGTCCTCCTTCCCGTTGCTCTTTCAAGAGTAGTTGTAGTAGCTCTATTTTCATATTATATGAGGTTTTAGGAGGAAGCCTCTGTCTCACCTCTCACGCCGCCATCTTTAATCCAATCTACAGTATATTTGAATCAGGATCTGAATCAGGCCACACACTGTGACTGATCACTGCCTGCCAGTATCCTGTCACAGGTGACACAAGTGTGTCCACGCCCAGGACAGTGCACACCCACGGGCACGGCTCCTGGCTTCTCACAAACAGAAACACCCATGCACCTAGCGCCTAGTCCAGAAACTGAGCCCCTACACTCCCCAACCCCCTCACGTCCCTCCCTGTCCCCTGGTCCCGGGGTGGTCTTTGCCCTGACCTCTCCCAGCCTGGATGGTCCCCGTGTCTTTGGTGATCCAAGCGTGTCTGTCCTCGGAGATGTGCCATCCCTTCTGCTCCTTTGCTCACACATCATGGGTGTTGGAGCCCTGCGCTGCTCTGTCACGCCTGCTCTGTGCCTTCTGGCGGCTCTGCAGGACTCTGAGTGCCCGCTCGCAGCTCAGTCCACCCCCACTCTGGCTCCTCATAAATGGTGCTGCAGAGACATCCTTGCGCACAGTCGTTCCCACGTGACCCACGTGACGAGTCTCCGGCTGGGAGAACCTGCCTGGACTTTATTTGCCCTCCTCTGGGCACCAGATCTCTCCCCTCATCACAGACGGTCACAGCGTGGTTTGAGGTCGGGCAGACAAGGAGGGGAGTCTGGGCTTTGTGGGTCCCCAGCGTGTGAGTGTGAGCTGGTCGCTGCCGCCTGAAGCCCCGGCTTTCCTGGACAGCAGGGACGGTCCCTCGCCCTGCCTCACGGAGCTATTGAGAGAATCACCATGTTGACGTCCGCATGTGAAGCGTTCAGCGTGTAGGAAGGACTCGGTCCTGGGGAGCTGGATCCCAGGCCCCTGCCCACCGCTTAGCATGAGAGATGGAACTGTGGCGGCTTACAGGACACTGGCCTACACAGGACTTCCACAGTGCCCATGAGCGCTGCGCCAGGTTTCATCTCCCCAGGCATCCGAGTGCGAGCCCCCACTGTACAGATGAGAAATCAAAGGCTCAGAGAGGGGAAGTGGCTAACCCGAGGTCACACAGCCAAGGCATGTCAGAGCTACACCTCAAACCCAGCTCATTTGGTGCCAAAACCAGAACTCAGACTTGATTCTCTCCTGATCCCCTTCCCCAGACTAAACTCCCTCTCCTCTCCCACTCACTAACCCGCGAGCCGACCTTTGACCCTGGCTTGACCTTGACATGCAGACTCCAAGGTTCCTGACTCTGAGGCTCTCCCAGCTCACCCCCAGGACTTCTGAGCCCAAGTTAAGACGATCCCTGTTCCCTACTTCCTGTTTCTGCCTCGCCGAGGTCAGGGGTGCTGACTCTGACCTTTCCCCTGTCCAGGTGGTGGTAAATGGAGATCCTTTCTACAAGTTTGGGCACCGCATGCCCCTACAGATGGTCACACACCTGCTGGTGGATGGCGACCTGGAGCTTCAGTCAATCAACTTCATCGGAGGCCCACCTGCCCCAAACCAGGTGTGGGCCGCCTCCTCTCCACGCAGCTGCCTTCCTTCCTTCATTCCTGCCCACGTGCATTTCTCCCCTGAGGAGCTGCTCTGTGGCAGTCCCCCTTTTGGGTGACACGCAGGCCCACAGGGGACCGAGACTTCCCACGGGGAAGACAGATCTGACACCAGACGATGTTGGCTGCAGGCAGTCAGGGCCCGGAGGGTGACATTTGGGAAGTTTGAACAGACATGCGCCCCACACCCAGACCCCACTTCCAGGCCCACTGTGAGCAAGTGGCCCCAAGCGCAGGCCCTGGGACCCCACGGCAGCACCGGCTGGAGAAGCCCAGACCCCAGGCCCCTGACAGCCCTTCCGCTGAGGGCTGTACGCGTCCCAGCCTGGAAGCCCAGCTCCTCCACGGGGAAAGGACTCTGATGTCCTTCAGCCCCATTTACGAATGTGGGAACTTGGACCCAGGGAGTACCTGCTGGTGGTGATGGGTTTGCCTTGAGGTGGGGGTTCTGTGGCTGGGGAGGTCCTGGGGCGGCCACAGGACCCCAGACTCCCTCACCATTCCTGCCTTCCATTTGCCCACGTAGGGTCCAGGACAGAGCAACCAGCAGCCAAGCATCCTGCCTGTGAGTGAGAGGGTTATGTGGCCATCGTGGGGGCAGGGGCGGCGATAATGGTGGGTCAGAGAGGTTGGGTCCCCAGTTGCACTAATCACGCACCTAGAGATACGCCCACATGTAGTAGGTGTGCGGTAAATATTGTCCAATATTGTAGAATAAAACCTCTTCTTCCTCACTTCACGGACAATGGAGGGACCCCCAATCTTCAACCCAGTAAGGTGTCCTGCTTGGGTTTAGGGCTCTGTGTGGGTGATTGGTGGGGAAGCAGGAACTGATGGTGGGGGGCCCTGATCCTCAGGGAGTCCGAGGAGGTAGGACATAGAGTGAGCTGAGGATGTTTGGGTGCAAGGTGGGGAGCGGATGGAGCTGGTCCTCAGGGTGGGTCAGGGATGGGGTCTGGGGATCTTCCCGAAGAGGAGTGGGTGCCCGTTGAAGATGTGTCCCTGCACCTGGCTTCTGGTGACCTTAGAGCTGATCGACCCCATGTTCTCTTCCACAGCCTGTGCCATTTATGCGGAGACTGCAAAGAGAGCGCACAGTCCGACGCACCATCATAGTCAAGGGCTATGTACCCCCCACATGCAGCAGGTACAGAATCTAGATTGAGGTGGGAATCCTCAGCCTGCCTCCTCTGTCAGCCCAGGAGTCTGGGCCCTCACCCCCGCCTCCATTAGGGCCCCAGGAGTCCGGGCCTCAGGTCCCTCCTCCCTTGGAGAACCAAGGGCTGGCTCCCGTCTGACTGCCACCTCGCTCTTCTCTGACCCCAGCTTTTCCATCAACTTCAAAGTAGCATCCTCAGGGGACCTGGCTCTGCACATTAACCCCCGCCCGTTGGAAGGAGTCCTGGTTCGGAACAGCTATCTGAATGGCTCATGGGGATCCGAGGAGAGGAAGATCTCCTACAACCCATTTGGTCCTGGGCAGTTCTTTGACGTGAGTCTGGGGTCCCTTCCCCCCTTCCCTCCCAAGCCTGTGTCCGCGCCCTGGCCTCAGGCCGCCCTCTCCCTGCAGCTGTCCGTTCGCTGCGGCATAGATCGCTTCAAGGTTTTCGCCAACGGGCAGCACCTCTTCGACTTCTCCCATCGCCTCTCAGCCTTTCAGAAGGTGGACATGCTGGAGATCCAAGGCGATGTCACCTTGTCCTATGTCCAGGTCTGATCTATTCCTGGGGCCATAACCCCTGGAAACACGGAGAAAAAGATCCTGTAGGACTCCCTTCTGAGCCTCTAATAAAATGTCTGAGGGTGTCTCATGACTAGATGTGATTCCATTCACCACCCTCGCTGTTCCTTCCTTCCTAGGTTCAGTCATGCCCTGTCCACTCAGCCGTCCAGTCATCTGTCCATCCCTCCTCCCATCATAAGAAATGTAGGTGTGCCTCAGTGATCTTAGGGCTTTATGTGTATCAACTCATTCACTCCTCACAGAACCACCAGGAGGTGGGAGCTATTACTATCACCCCTCTGTAAAAGATGGGGACACTGGCAAAGAAAAATAAAGCCAATTGTCCAAGGTCACACAGCCCTTACTGGCAGAGCCAGGATTCAAATTGAGGTGTTCTGGCTTCCAAGGCTGCACACTTAACCACTATACAACCTGTTGTTTCTTCCATTGGTCCATGCATCCACCACCTCTCCACTCATCCGTGTCAACATCCATCCGTCTCCACGCATCCCTCCAACCACAAGTCCATCCATGTAGTCATCAAACATCCAAACAACTAGGCTCTCATTCATCCATCTATCCATTTCTTTGTCCAACCATCCTTTCATCCAAACCTTTATCCATCCACCCATCCATTCATCTCTCCACCCATCCATCTCATCATCCTTCAATCTCCTCATATATCCCTCGAAACATGTTAATCCATCCAAACATCCAACCATTCATCCATCATCAGTCCATCTAGCTCGCCGCCTATCCAACTTTTTGTTCACACACTCATCATCTGACCCTTCACCCATCCATCTAGCCATCCTCCCACTTAACATCTAACCATTTATTTACTAGTCTACTGTTCTTTCCATTCAGCCATCCTTGCATCCAACACTTGCATTCATCCATTGTCTCTTAATTCCTCCAATCATCCATACAATTCTGTCTTCTGTCACATCTGTCCACCCATTTTTCCTCCCTATGCCCATTTATTCCTCCATTCAGCTGTGCATCCATTTATACATCCTCTGTCTATATAGTCATATATTGTTCCCTTCGTGATTGATTCCTCCACCCATTTCCCACTATTTATCCTTTCATTTATCTCTTCATCTTTCCATCTTGTGTTGATTTAATCATTGATTCATTCCATTGCACTTTTATGATCCATTCATTCACTCCTTTATGCATCACTGACTGAATTGTTCACATATCATTATAAGGTCATTTGTCAGTGTCTATTCATTTATTTACTCACTTCTTTTGTTTAGTGTCTCTTTCATTCATCTTGCCTAGTTCTCGAATTTGGCTATACATTTTCACCACTGAGAAACTTAAAAAAAAAATAGTGATACCTAACTCCAACCAGCACATTGTTAGGTTAAGGGTGCTTAAATAGCAATAATTTCATGTCCCAGCCTATTAATCAGGAGTGGGTCATGGACACCATTTTTATTCATCTCTCCAGATGATTCTACAGTTAGGCAAATCCTTGATCAAGGATGTTTTGTGGACCCTCAGACAGATGCTGAGGAGACCTAGGATGGCTGCTGAGGAAGTCTGGAAGGGAGGAAATGAGCTTGGCACCCTCCAGAAAAGAATGAGGCATTCTTTTCCTCTTCCAGGCTACATGGGAGGGGAGACTCGTTCTCTCCTCACCCTCCTCCCTCACTGGACAGTCACTGCCAGGGTGGTCTGTCCCAGGCATGGCAGTGGAGAGACCCATCAGTCAGAGAGCCTGGAGGGGCTCCAGGGGAGGGACATAGGCTGGGGCTCCTCCTGGACATCACCGCCCCAGAAGAGCTGGAGAGGCTGTTTAGTCTTCTATTGCCTTACAAAATGTTTGAGAAAATAGTGGCTGAGACTTCCGGGAAGATGGCGGTGTGAGCAGGGCGGCAGAAATCTCCTCCCAACACTATATTTATCTACGAAAACACAGCAAATACGTCTATTCCTAAAAGAGAGACAAGAATACACAAGAAAACGCACAGCGTGCAGCTACACCCGAGAGCACTCAGAACCCCAAGAGGCAGGTAAGATACGGAGCCGCGACCCGGCGGGACCCGAGACCTCCCCCACCCCAGCGCACCGGTGGGAGGAGAGGATTCAGAGCCAGGAGGGAGTGGAAGTACACCCCGCGAAGTAGCCAGCCCCGGTGATCTGCGCGGGGAGCGCTGACCCACATTGCGCAGTGCAGCAGAGATTGGAGACACAGAGCGGCAGGATCTGAGTGGGGAACGCGCCAGGCTGCTTACAACCGGCTCCCGGGAAGGAAAAAAAAAAAAAAGGCCGAGCTTTCTTCAGTGGTCTTAAAGAGACAGGAGCCCAGCGGAGGAGCCAGATCGCCCCAGCACACTCAGCCCAGCAGGCTGGGAGTCCTGGGAGTTTCAGACGCCTTAGCTGGCGACTGAGGAAGCGTAGCCATACTTAACACTTCTCACTGAGATCAACAGCCTCCTATTCGTTCCCACCCCTGCCAGAGCTATAAAGGGCCCTGCGGAGCGGCACAGTCACAGCTGTGGAATAGTGGGGCAATAGCGCCACCTAGAGCATTCCCACAGAATCTACGTCCGGTGGGCATTTTTGTTTGTTTGTTTGTTTTGTTTTTGTTTTTGTTTTTTCTTTTCTTTCTTTTTTCTTTTTTTCTTTCTTTCTTTCTTCTTTTTTTTCCTTTTTTTTCTTCTCTTTTTAAAGTCTTAAAGAACCCAGCTGACATACGTGGCAACTATCAGTGACCAATTCTATAGCCATGAAAAGACAGAGGAATATGGTTCAGACCAGAATCAACCAGACAACCCCAGAGAGGGAGTCTGAAGGGATGGAAATGCACAGTCTTCCTGAAAAAGAATTTAGAATAAAAGTCATAACTATGCTGATGGACCTACAGAGAAATGTGCAAGAGCTGAGGGAGGAAGTGAGGGAACTGAGGAAAGACAATACAGAAATCAGACAAGCGATCGACGGGCTTAACAGCAGAATGGATGAGATGCAAGAGACTGTTAATGGAATAGAAACAGAGAACAGGAGTACAGAGCAGCTGAGGCAGAGAGAGATAAAAGGATTTCTAGGAATGAAAGAATATTAAGAGAACTGTGTGACCAATCCAAACGGAACAATATTCGCATTATAGGAGTACCAGAGGAAGAAGAGAGAAAAAAAGGGATAGAAAGTGTCTTTGAAGAAATAATTGCTGAAAACTTTCCTTCGCTGGGGAAGGAAGTAGTCTCGCAGTCCACCGAAGCTCATAGATCTCCCAACACAAGGGACCCAAGGAAGACAACACCAAGACACATAATAATTAAGATGGAAAAGATCAAAGATAAAGACAGGGTAATAAAGGCAGCTAGAGAGAGAAAAAAGATCACCTACAAAGGAAAACCCATCAGACTATCATCAGACTTCTCAACAGAAACCTTACAGGCCAGAAGAGAATGGCATGATATATGTAACATAATGAAACAGAAGGGCCTCAACCAAGAATATTGTATCCAGCACGATTATCACTTAAATATGATGGAGG
>JAVSCE010000305.1:0-14569 GCA_032199065.1 Smutsia gigantea | reverse complement strand
CTTCTTCATGAACATATCTCCCCGGGCAAGGGAAACAAAAGCAAAAATGAACAAGTGGGACTATATCAAGCTGAAAAGCTTCTGTACAGCAAAGGGCACCATCAGTAGAAAAAGACATCCTACAGTATGGGAGAATATATTCATAAAAAACGTATCTGATAAAGGGTTGACATCCAAAATATATAAAGAACTCATGCACCTTTACAAACAGAAAGCAAATAATCCAATTAAGAAATGGGCAGAGGACATGAATAGACACTTCTCCAAAGAAGAAATTCAGATGGCAACAGGCACATGAAAAGATGCTCCACATCGCTAATCATCAGAGAAATGCAAATTAAAACCACAATGAGATATCACCTCACACCAGTAGGGATGGCCACCATCCAAAAGCAAACAACAACAAATGTTGGCGAGCATGTGGAGAAAGGGTAACCCTCATTGCTGGTGGGACTGCAAATTAGTTCAACCATTGTAGGGAAAGCAGTATGGAGGTTCCTCAAGAACTCAAAATAGAAATACCATTTGACCCAGGAATTCCACTCCTAATTTATCCTAAGAATGCAACAGCCCAATTTGAAAAGGACAGATGCACATATGTTTATCACAGCACTATTTACAATAGCCAAGAAATGGAAGCAACCTAAGTGTCCATCAGTAGATGAATGGAAAAAGAAGATGTAGTACATATACACAATGGAATATTATTCAGCCATAAGAAGAAAACAAATCCTACCATTTGCAACAACATGGATGGAGCTAGAGGGTATTATGCTCAGTGAAATAAGCCAACCCGAAAAGACAAGTATCAAATGATTTCACTCATATGTGGAGTATAAGAACAAAGAAAAAATACTGAAGGAACAAAACAGCAGCAGACTCACAGAACCCAAGAACGGACTAATAGTTACCAAGGAAAGGGAAAGGGACTGGGGAAAATGGGCGGGAAGGAGGGATAAGAGGGAAAAAGGAGGCATTACGGTGCCCAGATGTAATGTTGGGGGAGCACGGGGAGAGGCAGTACAACTCAGAGAAGACAAGTGTGATTCTATAGCATCTCACTACGCTGATGGACAGTGACTGTAATGGGGTTGGTGGGGGGACCTGATGAAGGGGGTAGTTTAATAATCGTAATATTGCACATGTAATTGTAAATTAATGATAATAAAATAAATTATATTAAAAAAAAAAAGAAAGCCTAAAAAAAAAACTAGATCATACAACCATCTGCAGTTTTCCATATGCACCATTCTGTTTACAGCCTCCAAGACCTAGATTTTGAGGTCTTCCATGCCTGGTGAAGTCCTCCTCATTACTTAAAACCGACTTCAGGTTTCCCCTCTTGCCCCCTTCAGGATGAGTTTGCTCTTCCACTTTAGTGTGCTTTTGTTTCACTACATATTTCTATTACCAAACTTCCAAATTCCTTACTTCTTTCTCCCCAGCAAAATTGAGAGCTCCTTGAAGGCAAGATCTGTCTTTGCATTTTTGCATTTCCAGTGACCAGAGCTCTACCTGGCACTTAGAAATTGTTTAATAAGTAAATGTTAACTAATGAAATGTTTGTTGATTGCCCCTAGTCAAGTAGCTATTCAGGGGTACCCACCTCAGCCCCAAGGTTAATCATCTTAATCTATTTGAATTCTTATTCTGCCGCTAAACTAAAAAACTTCTACTAGATTTGCAAGGTTGAGCTCCCTGCCAAAGACTATTCTCTCTGGAGAAATGATGAAATTATTTTAGAAAGAAGGCCAAGTTTCCTACTTATATAGCAGTAATTTACAGTCATTTGAGCTGTTTTTATGAATTACCAGATTTTGGTAGTCCTTTAAAGAGAAAGTTAATAAAATAACTTATCACTTGTTAAAAGAGCTTTAGAAAACCATAGTAATAAGTTCTTATACAGACTCCTTGTGTGATACTTACAATTTTTAAAATCAGGAATTAACCGAATCTGAGACTCACAGACATAGAGAAGTGACTAGTGATTACCAAGAGGGAGGGGTTGTGTTGGGTGCAGGGAGTGGGGGTGTAAAAGGGCATAATAATTCACAATCACAATATAAGTTGATCATAGGGACTGCTGAACCATGGTGATGTACATTTGAAACCAACATACGATTGTATATTAACGATACTTTGATTTTTAAAAAAAGAACCTCAGTGTAAACTACAAGGCAGGCAATCCCGTTGAACCACAAAAGTTTCACGTCACACTTTTTTCCTTTTATCCCATATGCAGGCAAATGTGGAAGAAATTAAGTTGAAAACAATACTTTCAGAAGAAGGGATCACCCATTCCCGCCCCTATTTACCCCTTCCTCTTTTCACCAAATGTCCTAGAGAAGAATAATCAAAATCAAGTCGAAAATGTCAAATTTTTAGTAAGAATAAATACTTAAATATTTCAAAAACATGGACAGTTACATACCTTTTAAGGAATTCTACCTTAATATTGGCAGAGTAGATTAGTTAAGTAGAGGATTGTAAAGACTGCTTTGCATTTGGTAGGTACAATGTCTATTTGCAAATAAGCCAGGTAAAGAGCTGGTTTTCTAACCCATTTTCCTAAAATGGAACTGCCTATTCATAACTGGGAACTTCCTAGAAAATGGACAATAAACATAAGTTGCATTTTCAGGTTAATTATAAATTTTATCAGTTAATTTGCCCAAATTATTTTGAAGATACTCTTCCTCTGTGAACTTCCTCCTCTAAGTCTAGGAATATAAAACAGGAAAACGCACAGTGTAGTCTGCTGTTAGAATGACATCAGAGTATTGCAGGTGAATGCTCTAGATTTTTATCTTAGGGGTTATAGCTAACTACAAATACACCTTCCGCTGTAATCACCTTCACCTTTGATACTTCCATTGACTCCAGTGGTTTTCAAAGTGTGGTCTAGCAGTACCAGCAACACCTGGAAACTCGTTAGAAATGCAAATTCTCAAGTCCCACCCCAGACCTACCGAATCAGAAATGGGGACAGTGGGGGAAGCACGTGTGTCTTAACTAGCCTGCCAAGGGATTCTGATGCATATTAAATTTTGAGGGTTGACACTGAACTGTGACGGCAACTCACCACGTCCTGTTCCTTTATTTTTCAAATGTTTTTACCCCTATACAGACCTGTGTCCGCTTATAGAGGTGAGAAAGGGAAAAGTAGTCCCTGACTTCTGGGAGCTGGCCTGGCACCCACAGCTACACCTTGGTGTAGAAGAGAACAATTTCACAGCACATTATCAGATCAGACCACTCTGTGATCATGGCAAAAACAAGACCACTCCATAATGATGTCTGAACACAGGCGAAAACAGGAACATGTTCAAACCACAAAAGGAAACAAAATATTTTCCATCCCAGCTATATGAGTGGCCATTGCCTCTTTGCCAGTTAAAGCTTTAAATCTGTTTATTCTTGCCCCTTTCCAATTATTAATATATCCAATCATAGAACTGCCCTCAGTTCTTGACAGCAACCAATCCTGGACACAGTGCTGTGTCTCAGTATTACATAACAAAAGCCCAAATCCTAAAATAAGTCCATTCTAATTAGTTATTACTAAGATGTTTCAGGGTGTGTGGTCTCCCTCTCTACAATGAGTGATAACCCAATTTGCTCAGGAATAGATGTGTTCTTGGTGATCTTTGACTAGATAGCATTGACACAGGAATTACTGTACAACCTCCTAGTCAAAGGGGACCAGCACCCTTCCATGAAAAGTTTATTTCCAGTCCAACTCCAGATAAGTATAGAAATTGGGAGTAACTGTTTAAAAACATTTACAACAATTTGAGAGAGTAATTGTAGCTCTGGGCTGGAGGGGGTTCCCAGCTTTGGGCAAGTTCACTCTGGATTTGATGAGGCTGAAAAATGACAACGGAGCGCTAGGGGTAAAAGGGTTTATGCCAAACTTTATTTTCATGATGGCAGGTCAAGTGCTAGAATGACCTCTGCCTCCGGCAAGTCTGCATGCAGCAAGCCTGTCTCAATCTTCGCCTCTGGAACCACCCCAGCTCCAGGTCTCTCCACTGTAAGGTGGGAGTGGGGTTTGAAGCACTGGGTGGAGCTCTTTATATGGCAACATGGTGAATAATAGCTCATTGCCAACACATGTGCAAGCAGGCACCTGGGAACACTGCATGTGCTGGGCAAGTAGATTAGGGTCAGGACAGGATCCTGGCCATGGTAACTTCCATTTTCCCTACAGTAATCTTTTGTCTGTTGAATCTTAAAATAGAACATCAAACTTATATTTTATATTCCAGTTGTTTACATTTTATTTTTCTAGTAATTCATAATTGTATCTTTAAAATGGGCCACAATAGATTTTAAAACAGAAAAAGAGTCAGAATTCAAGACGGCGGCATGAGAGGTGAGACGGAGAGCTCCTCCCAAAACCAAAAACAGTACAAAAATAAGTTAATTAGTACAACTAACCTTAAGACAGCAACAAGAAAGAAGGCTGAACCAGACTGCATACACACCTCACAAACAGAGCAGACCTCAGGAAACAGGGTAATGTACGAAAGCCTTAATCCAGGGGGACCCAAGCCCTTCCCCCACCCCAGCTCACTGGTGGGAGGAAAACAAATGGAGCAGGGGAGGGGGTGAAAGCCTGGGACTGCTGAACACCTAGCCCTGGAGATCTGCTTTGTGAGCAGAAACCTATAGTGTGTGGTTCTCTGGACGCTGGGGAGCTCGGACCGGCAGAGTGCTTGAGAGACGGACATTCCCGCTGTTTGTGGAGGACGGGATCCACATCAGGCCACTCTGTGTCAGAGGAAAGGCAGAGAGTCTGAGAGGCTTCCTGGCAGCCAGAGGGCTGCTGCAGGGGCTGGGTTTGGGCAGAGGTTGCTGCACAGGAGAAGGGAGAGCTACACAAGGTTAAGGCTGTCTGTGCATGCTCTGCTCAGCTGGTTGGGAACTTTGAGGAGCTTCAGGTGCTCCATCCCCCTGGCTGCCTACCCAGCTCCGGGGCCCCCGACTTTGACACGCAGCCTGCTGCACCTTCCTTCTAGCCTGCCAGCACCAGTTTAAAAACTGGCAGTCACTATGCTGGCATCAGGCCAGCCAGAGGGAGGCCCCACCTACAACAGCTAGAGACGCAAAGCACAGAGGCTTACACCTGTGTGCTTGGCCCACTGCGTCTGACACTGGAGACAGGCACCGCAGATGGGAATCAGGAAACAGATCTTTCCTCGCCCCAAGCACCAGCTCCATTCCCATACGACCCCCAAACTCACTCTAGGGGCTGAGCAACTCCAGAGACTGGAGCTTCTGCACACTACTGGACACCACACAGAAATATGAAATGTCAAAATAACATGGTTCAAACCAAAATTTCACAAACCCCAGAAAGAGGGCCAAATGAAACTGAACTCACCAATCTTCCTGAAAGTGAGTTCAAAATAAAAATTATAAACATGTTTATGGAGGTACAGAAAAATATTCAAGAACTCAGAAACGAATTTAAGTTGGAGATACAATCATTAAGAAATTCCATATCTGAAATGAAACATACAATGGAGGGATTTAAAAGCAGCTTAGATGTAGTAGAAAAGACGGTAAATGGAATAGAAATTAGAGAGGAGGAATACAAAAAAGCTGAGGCACAGAGAGAAAAAGAATCACTAAGAATGAAAGAATATTGAGAGAACTGTGTGAACAATCCAAACAGAACAATATTCACATTATAGAGGTACCAGAAGAAAAAGAGAGAGAAAAAGGGATAGAAAGTGTCATTGAGTAGGTAATTGCTGAAAAGTTCCCCAGTCTGGGGGAAGAGATAGTCTCTCAGGCCATGGAGGTGCACAGATCTACCAACACAAGGGACCCAAGGAAGACAACATCAAGACATATAATAATTAAAATGGCAAAGATCAAGGATAAAGACAGACTTTTCAAAGCAGCTAGAGGAAAAAAAAATCACATACAAAGGAAAACCCATCAGACTTCTCAACAGAAACATTACAGGCTAGAAGGGAGTGGCATAATATATTTAATGCAATGAAGCAGAAGGACCTTGAACCAAGAATACTCTACCCAGCAAGGTTATCATTTAAATTTGAAGGAGGGATTAAACAATTTCCAGATAAGCAAAAGCTGAGAGAATTTACCTCGACAAACCACCTCTACAATGCATTTTGGAGGGACTCCTTTAAATGGAAGTATTCCTAAGGCTAAATAGATGTCACCTAAGGGAAGACAAAGAGTACAGAATATGATTCATAAACTACAAAGAATGGAGGAGTAAGAAAAAGGAGGAAAAAAAAAAGAACCTTTAGGTCCTGTTTGTAATAGCATATGAAGTAAGTTAAATTAGACTATTAGATAGTAAGGGAATTACCCTTGAACCTTTGGTAACCACAAATCTAAAGCCTGCAATGCCAATAATGACCGACCTTTTGATAATCACCCTGAATGTAAATGGTCTGAATGCACCAATCAAAAGACATAGAGTTACTGAACGGTTAAAAAAACAAGACCCATCTATATATGCAGCCTACAAGAGACTCAATTCAAACCCAAAGACATACACAGACTGAAAGTAAATGGATGGAAACAGATATTTCATGCAAATAATAGTAAGAAAAAAGCAGGAGTTGCAGCACTTGTATCAGACAAAATAGACTTCAAAACAAAGAAAGTCACAAGAGACAAAGAAGGACATTACATAATGATAAAAGGGTCAGTCCAACAAGAGGATATAACCATTGTAAATACCTATGCACCAACACAGGATCACCTACATATGTGAAAAAACACTAACAGAATTAAAGGGGGAAATAGAATGCAATGCATTCATTTTAGGAGACTTCAACACACCACTCACTCCAAAGGACAGAACAGCCAAGAGACAGAGGCACTGAACAAAGTATTAGAACAGATGGACCTCATGGACATCTACAGAACACTCCATCCAAAAGCAACAGGATACACATTCTTCTCAAGTGCATATGGAACATTTTCTAGAACAGATCATATATTAGGCCACCAAAAAACCTCAGTAAATACAGAAAGATTTAAATTGTACCAACGAGCTTCTCAGATCACAAAGGTATGAAACTAGAAAAAAACACACAAAGAAAAAGAAAAAGCCCACAAACACATGGAGGCTTAATAACATGCTCCTAAATAATCAATGGATCAATGACCAAATAAAAACAGAGATCAAGCAATATATGGAGACAAATGACAACAATAAGTCAACACCACAAAATCTGTGGGACACAGCGAAGGCCTTGCTAAGAGGGAAATATATTGTAATACAGGCCTACCTCAGGAAAGAAGAACAATCCCAAATGAACAGTCTAAACTCACAATTAATGGACCTATAAAAGGAAGAACAAATGAGGCCCAAAGTCAGTAAAAGGAGGGACATAATAAAGATTAAAGCAGAAATAAATAAATTGAGAGGAATAAAACAATACAAAAAAATCAATGAAATCAGGAGCTGGATCTTGGAGAGAATAAACAAAATCGATAAACTCCTAGCCAGACTTATCAAGAAAAAAAGAGAGTCTACACACATAAACAGAATCAGAAATGAGAAAGGAAAAATCACTACAGACACAAATGAAATACAAAGAATTATGAGAGAATACTATGAAAAATTATATGGTAACAAACTGGATAACCTAGAAGAAATGGACAACTTTCTAGAAAAATACAATCTTCCAAGGTTGAAACAGGAAGAAACAGAAAATCTGAAGAGACCAATTACTTGCAAAGAAATTGAACTGGTAATCAAAAAACTACCAAAGAACAAGACCCCTGGACCAGACTGTTTTCTGCTGAATTTTATCAAACATTTAGTGAAGACCTAATACCCATCCTCATTAATATTTTTCAAAAAGTAGAAGAGGAGAGAATACTTCCAAACTCATTCTACAAGGCGAACATCACTCTAATACCAAAACCGGGCAAAGATCTCACCAAAAAAGAAAATTACAGACCAATATCCCTGATGAACGTAGATGCAAAAATACTCAACAAAATATTAGCAAACAGAATTCAAAAATACATCAAGAGGATCATACACCATGATCAAGTGAGATTCATCCCAGGGATGCAATGATGGTACAATATTTGAAAATCCATCAACATCATCCACTATATCAAAAAAAAGAAGGACTAAAACCACATGATCATCTCCATAGATGCTGAAAAAGCATTTGATAAAATTCAACATCTATTCATAATAAAAACTCTCAACAAAATGGGTATAGAGGACAAGTACCTCAACATCATAAAGGCCATATATGACAAACCCACAGCCAACATTATGCTTAACAGCGAGAAGCTGAAAGCTTTTCCTTTAATATCGGGAACAAGACAAAGATGCTTACTCTCCCCACTTTTATTCAACATAGTTCTGGAGGTTCTAGCCATGGCAATCAGACAACACAGAGAAATAAAAGGCATCCAGATTGGCAAGGAAGAAGTCAAACTGTCCCTGTTTGCAGTTGACATGATATTGTACATAAAAAACCCTAAAGAATCCACTCCAAAACTACTAGATCTAATATCTGAGTTCAGCAGTTGCAGGATACAAAATTAATATGGAGAAATCTGTGTCATTCCTATACACTAACGATGAACTAGCAGAAAGAGAAATCAGGAAAACAATTCCATTCACAATCGCATCGAAAAGAATAAAATACCTAGGAATAAACCTAACGAAGGAAGTGAAAGACCTATACCATGAAAACTACAAGACACTCCTAAGAGAAATGAAAGAGGACACTAACAAATGGAATTTCATCCCATGCTCTTGATAGGAATAATTAATATTGTCAAAATGGCCATCCTGCCTAAAGCAGTCTACAAATTCAATGCAATCCCTATCAAAATACTAACAGCATTCTTCAATGAACTAGAGCAAATAGTTCTAAAATTCATATGGAACTACAAAAGACCCCGAATAGCCAAAGCAATCCTGAGAAGGAAGAATAAAGCAGGGGGAATTATGCTCCCTGACTTCAAGCTCTACTACAAAGCCACAGTAATCAAGACAATTTGGTACTGGCACAAGAACAGACCCATAGACCAGTGGAACAGAACAGAGAGCCTAGATATGAACCCAAGCATATATGGTCAATTAATATACTATAAAGGAGCCATGGATATACAGTGGGGAAATGACAGCCTCTGCAACATCTGGTGTTGTCAAAACTGGACAGCTACATGTAAGAGAATGAAACTCGATTACAGTCTAACCCCATACACAAAAGTAAACTCAAAATGGATTAAAGACCTGAATGTAAGTCCTGAAACCATAAAACTCTTAGATAAAAATATAGGCAAATATCTCTTGGACATAAATATGAGGAACTTCTTCATGAACATATCTCCCCGGGTAAGGGAAACAAAAGCAAAATGAACAAATGGGACTATATCAAACTAAAAAGCTTCTGTACAGCAAAGGAAACCATCAGTAGAACAAAAATACATCCTACAGTATGGGAGAATATATTCATAAATTACATATCTGATAAGGGGTTGACATCCAAATTATATAAAGAGCTCACGCACCTCAACAAACAAAAAGCAAATAAGCCAATTAAAAAATGGGCAGAGAAGCTGGACAGACACTTCTCCAAAGAAGAAATTCAGATGGCCAACAGGCACATGAAAAGATGCTCCACATCGCTAGTCATCAGAGAAATGCAAATTAAAACCACAATGAGATATCACCTCACACCAGTGAGGATGGCCGCCATCCAAAAGACAAACAACAACAAATGTTGGCAAGGATCTGGAGAAAGGGGAACCCTCCTACACTGCTGGTGGGAATGTAAATTAGTTCAACCATTGTGGAAAGCAGTATGGAGGTTCCTCAAAAAACTCACAATAGAAATACCATTTGACCCAGGAATCCCACTCCTAGGAATTTACCCTAAGAATGCAGCAGCCCAGTTTGAAAAAGACATATACACCCCTATGTTTATTGCAGCACTATTTACAATAGCCAAGAAATGGAAGCAACCTAAGTGTCCATCAGTAGATGAATGGATAGAGAAGATGTGGTATATATACACAATGGAATATTATTCAGCCATAAGAAGAAAACAAATCCTACCATTTGCAACGACATGGATGGAGCTAGAGGGCATTATGCTCAGTGAAATAAGCCAGGCGGAGAAAGATAAGTATCAAATGATTTCACTCATCTGTGGAGTATAAGAACAAAGATAAAACTGAAGGAACAAAACAGCAGCAGACTCACAGAACCCAAGAATGGACTAACAGTTACCAAAGGGAAAGGGACTGGGGAAGATGGGTGGGAAGGGAGTGATAAGGGGAAAAAGGGCTATTACAATTAGCACATAATGTAGTGGGGGTGTGGGTGTGGTGGGGGGGATACGGGGAAGTCAGTATAACACAGAGAAGAGAAGTTGTGATTCTATAGAATCTTGCTACACTGATGGACAGTGACTGCAATGCAGTATGTGGTGGTGACTTGATAATAGGGGGAGTCTAGTAACCATAATGTTGCTCATGTAACTATATTAATAATAGCAAAATAAAAATAAATAAGTAAATAACAGAAAAAGAAACTGGTTCTTCAGCACAAATTGTTTGAGCAGCACGGTCCTAAAGAACTTCTGTAATACTTTCTTTTTCAACACTGCTATCACATTAATCTTCTTAAAATTCTGCTTCCAGTATATTACGCTGTTTCTCAAGTATCTTCTACAGTACAATCTTCTCTGTTTTCTAGTTGAAGAGAGAGGAAAATAACAAATTTCAGTGCCTACTTATGCTATTAGTTATGCAAATTTAAATATATCCAATACCCAGGAAAGAGTTTTAAGTAAATATTAGCATCCTATTCCAAAATCTACTCCACAAAAAGTACAAGGCCCCAGTGTTTTTATGGGTCAATTTTTTAAATCAATAAGAACATATATATCAAATGTTATTTAGATAAGAATAAAACAGAACCGGTTTCCTAATTTTTTTGGAAGCCATCATAGTAGACCAAGCCTGATCAATATAGCATTTGAAAATTAAAGTGCATTATCATTAGTAAATATGGATGCAAAGCTGCTGTGTCAGAAGTAGGTAGGTGACCCTGGTAGAGCCAATGAGAAAACCTCACCCCTCCGGCCTCAGTGACAGACCCAGAAGGGTGCTCGTGACCCATGTAGAATAAATCAGTTTTTCCCAAAATTGTTCTAACTATAAGTAGTAGGGAAGTTGCCCTTTTTCCTTAGCTGTGTGCATTAGGATATGCCATAGATTGCCAGTAGCTGTATTCTCCAGTACCTGGAGACAAATCTATTTGCTGTAGAAAAAAAAAATCCAAAATGCAGAGAGATGTAGAAAGAACAAGAGTGCAAGGGAAGGATTCTCAGCACTGTGGGCTTGCCTGGGACCGTGTCGTCCCTGAAGCCAGAACCTTCTCTTCCCTATCTAGAGTTCCTTTTCATAAACCAACAAACTTCCTTTTTTTGGTTAAGGTAGTTTGAGCTCCTTTTCTCTCACTTGAAACCCCAAAGCCTTCACTAACAACATCTTCAGTACGTGGGCTGGTGTGGTGGAAAGGGCAAGGGCTAAAGATAGAGACAAATATACTTTTTTCCATGGAGTTGTGTGACCATTAGCTACTCAGCCTCTCTGAGCTTCATATGCCTTGTTTGCAGTCTGGGAATAAGAACAGCCTGCTTCCAGAGTTATACTACTGGCTTTGGAAGGGCAGGGAATATGTCTATCTTTCTTAAACAACTGTCACAAATTAGGCATTAAGTAAGTATGTGTTGAAAAAAACAACAAATGAGAGAATAAATTAGGAGATTAAATAAAATCATTCTAATATTCCTAGTACAATGGATAACACATCATAGATGCTCAACATTCCCGTCCACGTGAAGACAAAGAAGAATTTCTTTCCAGAATTTGTCTACTAAATGTGTTTGTCTACCACTACTAAAAACCCATCTTTATTACCTTTCTTTTCCCACTAACACAATACCTGGGATGAAGATGCTTAACATCTGAAGGATGAATAAATTAAGTAAAGGGAGGTACCATGGAAGAGTAACACTTGAGCTGACCTTGCAGGTTAGAGGCGGTAAGATCATCACAGGCGGGCGACAGACACAGCGAGAGCAGAGGCAGAGGCATGAAGAGCCTGACTGACCCTGCCATGGTTCAGGGGATGTGGATGGCAGACAGGGAACAGAGAAGTCTGCGGCACAGAGTGAGCGGGAGGGAAGGAGACCCAAGGTAGTTAGACTACTGATTATTGATTATTGTGCTTATTGATGAAAAAGTCAATGGCTGAAGGGTTGAAGGCCAGAAGTCACGGTTGGGATATAGAATGGATAGGACTTGGTGAGTGAGTGGCTTCCAGAAGATAAGAGAGAATAAATCTGAGAGGACACCAGGAATTCTAGTCTTTTGGTTTCCCAGGGTTGACAGGAGTTGGCTATTAGGCCCCTCATCTCAGGTGGCCTTGGCACCTGGTTGCCTGGGTCCCTTAAGGACTTGTGTAATGGAGGAAAAAAGTTTTCCTTGGCCCTCTTAGGGTCTCTGGCTGGATCTGGAAATTAAACTAACAGAGACAGGTTATCAGGAGCAAAACACAATAATTTATTTAATACCAGTTTTCCATGACATAAGAGCTTTCATAAGGAAATGAAGACCTGAGGAAATGGCTAAACCTGAATGTTTTTATGGGGGGCTTGATGAGTGAAGAGTGATGGAGATGCATGATAGGATAAAGGGTATGAGGAGATCTAGCAAGACCTGCTTGGATTCCTCTCCCTCCACCTTGATGACGAGCGTGCTCCCTTCCTCGGCTGTAGGGAGCACACCCCTCACGTGAGGGTCGCATGACCTGCTTCAGGGGAGAAGGAGGAGGTCAGAGAGTCTTTCTGTTTCTGACATTTTCTAAAACTCCTTCGGCTTAAAATATGCAATATTCCAAGATGTCATATTTTAGCGTAGCATGTCCTGAACCCCATGACTTGAAAAATCAGAACTTGGCTTGGCAAATGCCTCCATGGTGAAAGCCAACTCTGACCTTTTGGTGTTTCTGCCTTCACTGACTTTTTAGCCTCTGAAAATTCCTAACTTTTTCATCAATTTATTGCAGTCTTATTTTCTAAATGCCCTTTTCTTCTTTATCCAGAATGTTTATGTGCTTTCCTTATGAGAGTCCACCAAGATAGCTAGGCTGCCATATTGCAATTCTCTGACTGGTGTTCTATTTGCTGTTCTTACGGAGTTTCACTGTTTTCATTTCAAAATGCTTCCTTTATCTAGCGTTTTCCCTATTATAGAATATTTTAATGTTTTTAGTGCATTTGATCCTTCTTCTCATATTTCATGACTAATTTGTCTAAAGTTTCCCAGACTTTGTAAAACTTTCTAACCTCCAAGTAAGTGTAGGATTATATGTGGCTTTAATAAAATAATCAGTAAAACAGAGTAGTTAAGAGCATGAGTCCTGGATCCAGACTTCCTAGTTCAAACAATCATTACTGCTTAGCTGTATGCCCTGTGCCGTGAACTTCCTCATGCATAAAATGGGCGTGACAATACTAGTATCCTCCTCGTTAGAGATGGAATTAACAAATATGTGTAAGGCTCTTAGAACATGGCCTGACTAAATAGAACATAGTAAGTGCTATATTGTGTTTATACCATTAAAGTTATTACAACATTACTGACTATAATCCCTATGTTGTACATTTTGTCCCTAAGACATATTTATTTTATAATTATAAGTTTGTACCTCTTTATCGCCTTCACCTATTTTATTCATCCTCTACCCCCTTCCCTTCTGGCAACCACCAGCTTGTTCTCTGTATTTCTGAGTCTCTTTCTGTTTTGTTTTGTTCATTTGCTTTGTTTTTTAAGATTCCACATAGAAGTGAAATCATGTGGTACTTGGTTTCTCTGACTTTTTCACTTAACATAATACCCTCTACATCCATCCATGTTGTAACAAATGCCAATATTTCATTTCTTTTTTAAAAGTGAGTATTATTACAACAACAAATGTTGGCGAGGATGTGGAGAAACGGGAACCCTCCTACACTGCTGGTGGGAATGTAAATTAGTTCAACCATTGTGGAAAGCAGTATGGAGGTTTCTCAAAAAACTCAAAATAGAAATACCATTTGACCCAGGAATCGCACTCCTAGGAATTTACCCTAAGAATGCAGCAGCCCAATTTGAAAAAGACATATGCACCCCTATGTTTATCGCAGCACTATTTACAATAGCAAGAAATGGAAGCAACCTAAGTGTCCATCAGTAGATGAATGAATAAAGAAGAGGTGGTACATATACACAATGGAATATTATTCAGCCATAAGAAGAAAACAAATCCTGCCATTTGCAACAACATGGATGGAGCTAGAGGGTATTATGCTCAGTGAAATAAGCCAAGCCGAAAAAGACAAGTATCAAATGATTTCACTCATATGTGGAGTATAAGAACAAAGAAAAAAACTGAAGGAACAAAACAGCAGCAGACTCACAGAACCCAAGAATAGACTAATAGTTACCAAAGGGAAAGGGACTGGGGAAAATGGGCGGGAAGGGAGGGATA
>JAVSCE010000304.1:0-53164 GCA_032199065.1 Smutsia gigantea | reverse complement strand
TGTCTTGTTCCGATCTTAGATGAAAAGCTTTCAGCGTCTCGCCGTTAAGTATGATGTTAGCTGTGGGTTTGTCATATATGGCCTTTATGATGTTGAGGTACTTGCCGTCTATACCCATTTTGTTGAGAGTTTTAATCAGGAATGGATGCTGAATTTTGTCAAATGCTTTTTCAGCATCTATGGAGATGATCATGTGGTTTTTGTTCTTCTTTTTGTTGGTGTGGTGGATGATGTTGATGGATTTTCGAATGTTGTACCATCCTTGCATCCCTGGGATGAATCCCACTTGATCATGGTGTATGATCCTCTTGATGTATTTTTGAATTCGGTTTGCTAATATTTTGTTGAGTATTTTTGCATCTACGTTCATCAGGGATATTGGTCTGTAATTTTCTTTTTTGGTGAGGTCTTTGCCCGGTTTTGGTATTAGAGTGATGCTGGCTTCATAGAATGAGTTTGGAAGTATTCCCTCCTCTTCTATTTTTTGGAAAACTTTAAGGAGAATGGGTGTTATTTCTTCTCTATATGTCTGGTAGAATTCAGAGGTGAATCCATCAGGCCCGGGGGTTTTGTTCTTGGTTAGTTTTTTGATTACCAATTCGATTTCGTCACTGGTGATTGGTCTGTTTAGTTTTTCTGTTTCTTGTTTGGTCAGTCTTGGAAGGTTGTATTTTTCTAAGAAGTTGTCCATTTCTTCCATGTTTTTCAGCTTGTTAGCATATAGAGTCTCACAATATTCTCTTATGATTCTTTGTATTTCTGTGGGGTCCGTCGTGATTTTTCCTTTCTCATTTATGATTGTATTTATGTGTGTAGATTCTCTTTTTCTCTTAATGAGTCTGGCTAGGGGTTTCTCTATTTTGTTCATTTTTTCAAAGAACCAGCTCTTGCTTTTATTGATTTTTTCTATTGTTTTATTCTTCTCAATTTTATTTATTTCTTCTCTGATCTTTATTATGTCCCTCCTTCTGGTGACTTTGGGCCTCATTTGTTCTTCTTTTTCCAATTTCAGTAATTGTGTCTTTAGACTATTCATTTGGGAATGTTCTTCCTTCTTTAAATAGGCCTGGATTGCAATATACTTTCCTCTTAGAACTGCCTTTGCTGCGTCCCACAGAAGTTGTGGCTTTGTGTTGTTGTTGTCATTAGTCTCCATATATTCTTTGATTTCTGTTTTGATTTGGTCGTTAACCCATTGATTAATTAGGAGAGTGTTGTTAAGTCTCCATGTATTTGTGAGCCTTTTTGATTTCTTTCTATAATTTATTTCTAGTTTTATACCTTGGTGATCTGAGAAGTTGGTTGGTAGGATTTCAATATTTTGAAATTACTGAGGTTCTTTTTGTGGCCTAGTATGTGGTCTATTCTGGAAAATGTTCCATGTGCACTTGAGAAGAATGTGTATCCTGTTGCTTTTGGGTGTAGAGTTCTGTAGATGTCTGTTAGGTCCATCTGTTCTAGTGTGTTGTTCAGTACCTCTGTGTCTTTACTTATTTTCTGTCTGATTGATCTGTCCTCTGGAGTGTGTGGTGTGTTGAAGTCCCCTAAGATGAATGCATTGCTGTCTATTTCCTCCTTTAATTCTGTTAGTATTTCTCGCACATATGCTGGCGCTCCTGTGTTGGGTGCATATATATTTATAATGGTTATATCTTCTTGTTGGACTGACCCCTTTATCATTATGTAATGTCCTTCTTTATCTTTTGCTACTTTCTTCGTTTTGAAGTCTATTTTGTCTGATACAAGTACTGCAACACCTGCTTTTTTCTCTTTGTTATTTGCATGAAATATCTTTTTCCATCCCTTCATTTTTAGTCTGTGTATATCTTCGGATTTGAGGTGAGTTTCTTGTAGGCAGCATATAGATGGGTCTTGCTTTTTTGTCTATTCTGTTACTCTGTGTCTTTTGATTGGTGCATTCAGTACATTTACATTTAGGGTGATTATTGATAGGTATGTACTTATTGCTATTGCTGGCTTTAGATTCGTGGTTACCAAGGGTTCAAGGGTTGCTTCTTTACTATCTAACAATCTAACTTAACTTTCTTGTTAAGTTATTGTAAACACAGTCTGATGTTTCTTTATTTCTCTCCCTTCTTATTCCTCCTCCTCCATTCTTTCTATAACAGGTGTTTTATTCTTTGCCTTTAGTTAGTATTTGGATGGTCTGCTTTCTTTGCTATGATTTTTTTTTTCTCTGGTGACATCTTTTTAGCTTAGGTGTGCTTCCATCTAGAGCAGTCCACTGAAGATATCCTGTAGTGGTGGTTTATGAGAGGCAAACTCTCTCAGCTTTCGTTTATCTGGAAATTGTTTAATCCCTCCATCATATTTAAATGATAATCGTGCTGGATACAGTATTCTTGGTTCGAGGCCCTTCTGTTTCATAACGTTAAATATATCATGCCATTCTCTTCTGGCCTGTAAGGTTTCTGTTGAGAAGTCTGGTGATAGTCTGATGGGTTTTCCTTTGTAGGTGATCTTTTTTCTCTCTCTAGCTGCCTTTAATACCCTGTCTTTATCTTTGATCTTTGCCATCTTAATTATGTGTCTTGGTGTTGTCTTCCTTGTGTCCCTTGTGTTGGGAGATCTATGAGCTTCGGTGGACTGCGAGACTACTTCCTTCCCCAGCGAGGGAAAGTTTTCAGCGATTATTTCTTCAGAGACACTTTCTATTCCTTTTTCTCTCTCTTCTTCCTCTGGTACTCCTATAATGCGAATATTGTTCCGTTTGGATTGGTCACACAGTTCTCTTAATATTCTTTCATTCCTAGAAATCCTTTTATCTCTCTCTGCCTCAGCTGCTCTGTACTCCTGTTCTCTGTTTTCTATTCCATTAACAGTCTCTTGCATCTCATCCATTCTGCTGTTAAGCCCGTCGATCGCTTGTCTGATTTCTGTATTGTCTTTCCTCAGTTCCCTCACTTCCTCCCTCAGCTCTTGCACATTTCTCTGTAGGTCCATCAGCATGGTTATGACTTTTATTCTGAATTCTTTTTCAAGGAGGCTGTGCATTTCCATCCCTTCAGACTCCCTCTCTGGGGTTGTCTGGTTGATTTTGGTCTGAACCATATTCCTCTGTCTTTTCATGGCTATATAATTGGTCACTAATAGTTGCCACGTATGTCAGCTGTGCTCTTTAAGACTTTGAAAAAAGAAGTGAAAAAAAAGGAAAAAAGGAAAGAAAGAAAAAAAGAAAAAAAGAAAGAAAAGAAAAAACAAAAACAAAAAAAACAAAAACAAAAAAAATGCCCACCGGACGTAGATTCTGTGGGAATGCTCTAGGTGGCGCTGTTGCCCCACTATTCCACAGCAGTGACTGTGCCACTCCGCAGGGCCCTTTATCCCTCTGGCAGGGGTGGGAACAAATAGGAGGCTGTTGATCTCAGTGAGAAGTGTTAAGTATGGCTACGCTTCCTCAGTCGCCAGCTAAGGCGTCTGAAACTCCCCAGGACTCCCAGCCTGCTAGGCTGAGTGTGCTGGGGCGATCCGGCTCCTCCGCTGGGCTCCTGTCTCTTTAAGACCGCTGAGGAAAGCGCGCACTTTTTTTTTCCTTCCCGGGAGCCGGCTGCAAGCACCCTGGCGCGTTCCCCGCTCAGATCCTGCCCCTCTGTCTCTCCAATCTCCACTGCACTGCGCAATGTGGGTCAGCGCTCCCCGCGCAGATCACCGGGGCTGGCTACTTCGTGGGGTGTACTTCCACTCCCTCCCGGCTCTGAATCCTCTCCTCCCACTGGTGCGCTGGGGTGGGGGAGGGCTCGGGTCCCGCCGGGTCGCCGCTCTGTATCTTACCCGCTTCTTGGGGTGCCGAGTCCTCTCGGGTGTAGCTGCACGCTGTGCACTTTCCTGTGTATTCTCATCTCTCTTTTAGGAATAGATGTATTTTCTGTGTTTTCGTAGATAGTGTTGGGAGGAGATTTCTGCCTCCCTGCTCACACCGCCATCTTCCCGGAAGTCTCTCACATCCATCTTTTCTGCTGTGTATTATTTTTATTTTCAGTTAAATTTTTATTGAAATGTAAAATATATACCCCCAATTGCACAAGTCATGAGTATACAGGTGGATACCCACAGTGGATCCACTTTTAACCAGCCCTCACACCCAGATGTTTCACACACTAGAGCCCAAGATGCCCCACACGGGCAGTACCTGACTTCTAACACTGTAGATTACGTTTGCCTGGTTTGAAAACTATGAATGGAGTTATACATTGTGCATTTGCTGTAGACTGAATGTGTCCCTGGAATTCGTGTTGAAAACTAACCCCCAAGGTGGGGGTGCTCAGAAGTGGGCTTGTGGATGGGAATTAAGTGGAGGGTTGGGGGACCTCCTGATAGGATTAGAGCCCTTATTCTGAGACCTCAGAGAGCCCCTCGCCTTTCTTCCACATCAGGACACGGTGAGAAGGTGGCCATTGTGAACCAGGAAGAGGGCTCTCGCCGGACCACATGGGTTGGTGCTTGACCCCGGGTGTTCAGTCTCCAGAACCGTGAGACAGAAATGACTATCGTGGAAGCCACAGCCACTCTGGGGTGGTCTCGGGTGGCAGCCCGTGTGGTCTGAGACAGTGTTCTTTCGTGTCTGCCTTTCAGTCATGCACGTTTGTAAGGTTTGTCCAAGGTCGCATGCAGTGTCGTGCCTTCCTGTGACTGTAGTGGGTTCTCTGCCAGGTGCATGCACCACCACCTGTGTGTCCTGTTTTACTGTTCGTGGACATCTGGGTTTTTCCCAGTGTCCAACTGTTATGATTGGTGTGAATGTGTACATTTATGTATGTGTGTTTTGGTGCATGTATGTATGTACATATTTCTGCTGGGTACACACCAAGGAGTTCAGCTTTGCTAGAAATAGGCAGTTTTTCAAAGTCAGGGAAGCTTAAGTCCCTATGGAGAGCTTGAAGGTTGTGGAGCTCGCTTCCTTGTTGTCTGTGTTTTCCCTTTTGCCCATCCTGGTGGGTGTGTGGACTAATCTGGATGTCCCTGGTGGTTCTGCAGCATCACATGTTCACTGCCCATGTGGACAGCCTACTTTTGAAGTGCCTGTTAAGTCTTTTGCTCATTTTACTAATAGGGGGATTGTTTGTCCTTTATTGACTTTGTAGGGGTTCTTTATATAATTGGGCTAGGATTCCTCTATCATATGTTTATTTTGTGACTATCTTCTACTCTGTGGCTTGTTTTTTTGCTCTCATTAGAGTATTTTGATAAATAGAAATTAAGTTCATTGTTCAAATTGAATTTTTTTAATGGTTAGCAATTCTTGGTTAAGAAATCTGCCTATTCCAAGATCCAATATCCCCCAAATTTTCTTATACCTTATATTGTTTTATTCTCTGTACTTGGATCAGACTCCACCTGGAACTGATTTTTGTCATTGATGTGAGGGAGGAGTTAAGATTTATTTCCCCTGTGAGGTAAAAGCTGAAATCATTGGTTTTCAACTTACTTTCCTTTTCGAATGCATGATCAAAAACTGAATTTTCCTCTAGAACTGCTTTAGCTGCAACGACATATTTGGATAGACTTTCAATATCATGCAGTTTCACATATTTTCTAATTTAAGTTATGATTTCTTCTGTTGTACCATGGATTATTTAGGAGTGTGTGGCTTAATTCCAAAAGATGGGATTTTCTAGTTTCTTTTAATCCCTAGCTTAATTTCACTGTGGTCAGACCACAAACTGAGTGATTTCAATCCCATGCAATTTGCAGCATCTCCTTTTATGATTCAACATATGTCTGCTGTATGCCTCAACATATGTTAAATGTAGTTACTTGAAAAGAATGCATATGCTTCTGTTGAGTGCAGAATCCTGAACGTGTCATTTAGATCAAACTTGTTAATTGTGTCGTTCAGGTAGTTGGTCTTGATTCATATTTTTGTATCCTTTTCTATCAGCTACTGAGAGGGAATATTCCCCTTGTGAGCCCTTTGTATATGACATCTTTACTCATTATGTCAAGCATTCCACCACAAACAAAAGAAATATATCTGATAAGAGAATTATTTTGATAGAGTAGTTAATAGATTTAAATCCTCTTATTTCTAGAATTATAGGAATTTAACCTACTCCTAAGAATTAGATATCTACATGCTACCATGTTACACCATATTCTGTAGTAACATGCTTTCAGGCCCATACCCCCAAAATGTTGGTTTATATCCTACCCTTACTAATAAATCAACTTATATTTACTGTTATTTCAGTAACCATTACCTTAGGAACCATGATTGTAATAGCAAGCTCATGTTGACTAGTAATTTGGCTTTGAAATAAATACACTAGCTATTTTTTCAATTTTAGTTCAAAAATTTAACCCATGGGCCATAGAGGCATCCACTAATTATTTTCCAACACAAGCCACCACATCACTTCTTATAATAGTTGTCATTATTAACTTAGTATGTTTCAGTCGAGGAACAATCACAGAGATATTTAATCCAGCAGCATCTGCCATTATAGCAACAGCCCTCGTTAGAAACCTCATCATAAAACCCCTTTGACCTTTGCATACCTGAGGTTACACAACATTCCATCATCCTTGGACCTATCCTTATTAACATGACAAAAACTCTCACGAGTATCACATTTTGTCATCTGTCACCCTAGACATTACTGACCACAGCCATCACAGCAGTCCTAATCAGAGGATGAGGTGGACTCAATCAAACCCAGCTATGAAAAATTATAGCCTATTTATCAATTGCCTTTATAGGATGAATAACAGCTACTATAACTTACAACCCAACTACAACAATCCTAACCCAACTATAAGTTATTGAATTATAATAACACACATTTGTGCTATTCATAGACAATTCATTCACCACAACACTAGCACTCTCGCACACAGAGACACAACACTCAGTCCCCAACCGTCTTTTCCTTTGGTGAAAATGGAGGATTTGTTTTGTCTTGTTTTAATCCAAACACACTGATTAATTAACCACTTCAACTATTTAAGGTCCCTGAGCAAACATCCATTGGCTCGGTCACCTTTTATTTCCCTACGGTGACACTCAAGGTTGGGAACAAAGACATTTCTGAAGTTTTGAAACATTTTAAAAGCATGATTCTCAAGCCCTGGTCTAAAGAGGGATCGAGGATGCTGGTCGTACCCACTGGGGCCCCATCCCCTGTCTCCAGTCCTGACTCTAGAAACTGCAGGATGTAGAAACTGGCAGGCCCGCGAATGTGGACCTCACATTAAAAATCAAAGCATTTAAAGCGCCACCAGAACTCGTTAGAAATGCAGGTTCTCAGGTTGTGCCACCCCAGACCTACTGAATCAGAAACTCGAGGTGGGGGTACAGCCATGTGTGTTTTAACAAGCCCTCCCCCTGGTCCTGATGCACACTCGTTTGGGAACTGATTTAACTCCTTTGAGATGTGTCAGATCAATCTGAAAAGTCACTCTGCAGTCCATACACCCCTGCAGTCTCTGAATCCTAGGGCTAGAAGGAGGTCCCCTAGACCAGTCGCTTCTGAGGTAGATGGTTTTGAAGTGCCTGCTCCGTTCTCACCATGGACCTGCTGAGATTGATGAGGGCTCCTGGTAAGGATCAGAGATGCAGTTCAGTCATCTGGATATTGAGATGGTCCCTGTGAGTGACTAGAGCCAAAGGGTGAACTTAGTACCTAAGGGCAGCCCTGTTCTGCCCACTGGCCTGGGAGCAGAGAAAACCAGTCTGCACACAGGCCCAGAGCTGGGAGCTGGAAAGAAAACCCATTCCAAGATGCCCTCAAGGCCCCCGCCTCCTCAGCCTTAACTCAGGCCGCTGGCTCTGCCGCACGGGACTCCAGGCACACTGGTCTTCAAGCCAATTTAGCATGGTCCTGCCTGAGGTTTTGTGCACACTGTTCCCTCTGCCTGAAACTCTTGTCCCCTCTTGCCCAGCTGCTTCCTGACAATCAGGAATGTTCTTAAATGTCCAAGTGTGACACACCAAAGCAGTCCCTGCCCCAGCCAGACTCTGTCACATTAGCCTGCTTTCAAGTCTTCATGGCATGTGTCATCTTCAGTGCTGTCCCACGTATTTATTTACTTACTGGTTCACCATTAGCTCCTTGAGAGTACAGATTTTGTGGATAATCACTAAATCTCCAGGGCCTTAAACACAGCCTGGCACGTAAAATGGTAGCTGAACGAATATTATTGAAGAAAAGGTCACTTTTGCAACCTTCCCAAGACCCAGCTGCCTTCTAGCCCATAGGCTGCAGGAGACTCTCAGCCTGTGTTCCCTGGTCACACACGCCCCTCCTAGCTGGCTCATGTGCTTTCCTGATAGTCCCTGCCCAAGGACTCCTGACGTGCTCAGATTTCTATTACAGACAAGGAAACTGAGACCCAGGTGACTTGCTCAGGGTTATGTGGTCAGTGAGTGGGACAGTAGGGACAAGAGAACTAGCTTTCACGATTCACACTCATGACCTAGGGTCACAGCACACGGATCTACCCACACAAGACAGTCAAGTCAACCTCAGACCTTTTTGCTTCCTGTTGCAAGCTTTTAGTAAATCGGTTTCATTTTCAAAATACTGCCCAGCAGAATAGTCTGTAGTCAGCAGATAGATGCTGATGCACTATTGTTGGAAGTTACTTTATTTTCTGATGAACTATAAAGGGAATGGCTGATTTGAACGTCTCTTGCTGAAGGAGCATGACAGATGTTACACTGGTCCTCATGCCACCCAGATTTCTTTTTTAATATGTAAAAGGATATGATCCAACAACTCTACTTCTGGTTATTTATCCAAAGAAGATATATTCAAAAAGATATATGTAGCCCCATAATTATTACAGCATTATTTACAATAGCCAAGATATGAAAATGGCCTAAGTGTCCACAGATGGATGAATGGATAAAGATGTGGATATATACATAATGGAAAATACAAATACACACACACATGTATATGTATTTTAAATGGTATAATGGAATACTATTTAGCCATAAAAAAGAATGAAATCTTGCCATTTGTGAGAAGATGGATGGATATGGAGGGTATTATGCTAAATGAAATAAGTCAGACAGAGAAAGACAAGTACCAAGTATGAGGAATCTAAAAAAACAAAACAAAACCGAGTTCATGGATACAGAGAACAGATCGGTGGTTGCCAGAGGCCAGGGGTGGGAGGTGCGCAAAATGCATGAAGGGGGTTAAAAGGTATAAATTTCCAGCTATAAATAAGTCATGGAGATGTATATCATGGCAACTATAGTTAATAATACCATATTTGAAAGTTGCTAAGAGAGTAAATCGTGAAAGTTCTCCTCACAAGAAAAAATATATTAACTATATATGATAACATATGTTAACTAGACTTACTGTGGTGATCATTCCACAATATATACAAACACCAAATCATTATGTTGTATACCTGAAACTAGTATGAAGTTATATGTCAATTATACCTCAATTTTAAAAAATACAGAAGAGTATTTTTAAATTTTTTAACATTTTTTATTGAAGTATAGTTGATATGCCATTTTATATTGGTTTCATGTATACAACATAGGGATTTGACAGTTATATATATCACTAAATGCTCACCACAAGAAGGGGTTACCATCTGTCACCATATAAAGATGTAACAATATTATTGACTCTATTCTCTATGCTGTTATTTCCTTCCCTAAAAAGGACATATGTTTAAGGATATCTTTATGCTTTATGTTACAGCTTCTGTTTTGCTACAGTCCAGGGAATCTGACCCTTCTGTCCAAAGGAAAACACAGTCCCAACTACTGTGTGCAGAACACTTTTCTAAGGATCTTTCCCAAGGAAATGGGACCTTTGCACTTGGCCTGGGACCTCAACAAATAAGCACTGACGCTGACTCATCCATGACCGCCTGAGTGACTATTACCCAACTCAGCGTGCTGGTCAGGGAAGGCAGGGAGCTAAAAGTGGGGTTTGATGCCTTTACTTGTGGGAGACAGAATGGCCATTGTCATGCCTTGTGGCCACCTGGGATCTTTATCTCCTTTCCTGTATTTGGAGAATCCACCACCTGATGAGGCAGGACCTTCCTCCACTGGAGAGGCTAAAAATGCTAGGCCAGCCGCTCTCAGGCCAGACTCCCTCTGTGGCTACATGAGGGCCAGCCACTCTCAGGCCAGACTCTCTCCGTGGCTACGTGAGGGCCAGCCGCTCTCAGGCCAGACTCCCTCCATGGCTACGTGAAGGCCAGCCGCTCTCAGGCCAGACACCCTTTGTGGCTACGTGAGGGCCAGCCGCTGTCAGGCCAGACTCCCTCCGTGGCTACGTGAGGGCCAGCCGCTCTCAGGCCAGACGCCCTTTGTGGCTACGTGAGGGCCAGTAACCTCAGCTCTGCTGGCCAGGCGCCACTCAGAGTCTGGCAGCAGCTACATCCCACTTTGCCCGGGTGTTCCGGGAGCCGCGTGTGGTGCTAGTCCAGGCACACCTGGTGCCCAAGCCCAGCAGTGGCATCTGTGCCCTTGGTCCTTGCCAGGCCATCCCAAGCAGGATTTCCAGCCTCTGCCACTGGCTGCCCAGCTTCTCTGCCTGGCACCTGCCCTCCCAGAGATCATGAAGGGCTTGAGATTAATTCCATTTCTGCCTAAATCAGCCAGGGCTGGATTCTGTGGCTTGTACCAGAGAACAGGACTGAGGGAAGAGGCTTCCTAAAGGAGGGCCAGGTGCTGGGGGACAGGAAGAGAGCGCAGCACCCGGGGAGGGGAAACGGCACTTGAGCAGGGAGAGCTCCTGCAGCACTGCTGTCCTTCAGGCCAAGTCACGGCTGCTCACGGGAAGGGGCTCGGGCATCTGCTAATCTACCTTCCCTCCTTGGGGCAGGCAGGTCTTTGCCTGGGGTGAAGTGAACTCATGCTGCTTTTCAAAGTCCCCAGAGGGCATCTAGCACCCCCAGTCTAAAAAATGCCTTCTCAGCAGCAGGCAACCCTTCCTGGGTCTGACATAAATCTTACATTGTGCAGTTTAAGCTCTTTCCTGCACTTCTTCAGTTGATAAGGGCCTCTTTCATCCTGGATTAAGCCGCAAATACTTTGCCCAGGTGTCTGTCGATGTCCCTTCTGATATCTGAGCCATACCTGGGGCTCCAGGGAATACTGAATGGAAGACCAGATAGGGCGACTCAACATCGAGTGCCCTGTAGCTGTGATGCCTCAGTTCAGGTGTCTGCCATCTCTCATGCTGCCCGCTGGCCGCCCAGGGCTACCTGAGTACCCCCACCTCTGATGGGAGTGTCTTTATAACCAGAGAGACCACATGTCCTGGGCTGATGTTCACTGATGCATGTCTGCCGCTATTTTTAAGAGGACCCATCCCTTTTAACCTCAGTGTTGTCTTAGATTGCTGAATAAAGTATATGATCCTCTTATTTATAGGGTATGAAGAATCAGGGTGATGGCCCTGAGCTCCCAGCCCCACACACTAATGCAGCAAACAGAGAACAGACAGACTCAGCAGATAGCACGCTAGGCTCATGCTCTCCAGTATGCTGTCCACCTGTGGCTATTGAGTACTTGATATGTGGCCGGTCCTGAGGTGTGCCAAATGTGTAACACATATTCCAGGTTTCAAAGCTTAGTGCAAAAATAATGCAAAATATCTTGTTAATAATTATTATATTGAAATTATGTTTTGGGTGTGTCAGGTTAGATAAATGATATTTATTAGAATTAATTAAGTAGTTAAGACATAACTAGAATTAAAATATATTTAGATTCTTTTACTTGTTAATATGGCTACTAGGCAACTTAAAATCACACATGTGGCTCGCACTGCATTTCTCTTGCACGGGGCTGCTCCAGATCCAGGAGGCTGGGCCTACTTTTGCTTTTCCTTGTCTACATTAATAGCAACTGCCAAAGAGTGAGTAGTAACAGTTTTAGGCATTACTCCTTCCAGATGGCATTTGCCTGGTGACTGTGGCTGTTGGAAGTGCCCAGTCCTTGCTCATCCAAGGTGGGAAATGCACTGGTCTCCAGTGAGGTGAGACGGGAGCTGTAGAAACCCCGTGCTGCTCCGTGTGAGCTTAGCTGAAACGCCAACCACAGAGGACCTCAGGTTTCCCCTCTGTGAAAAGCAGTGAAGGCATGGAACTAGATGACAATTAAAGCCCCTCTGAGGTCTCTCTAAAAGGCTTGGACTAACGGCTGAACGCTGGCTACTCAGGGATGTGCATAGGTCAGTGGAGAACATGATTTAGGAGAGGGTGCCTCTCAAATCAGACCATGTGTGTGCTTCCCCTGCTCCCCATCAAAGATGCCCTTAAACCCAGAACACCATCATTTACAGCAGTGACCAACTCAGAAAGCAGCATGTAGATAAGAAAATGTGTTACATGTTAATGATAATTCAAGGTAAACCAAAATATATAGGATTGGTAAGGACATTGGAATTCAGGGGTGCTGAATCTATTATAGGTCATTAAGAGAAGTGAAGATTATGTTGGAGAAACAATAGCCTTCCCCTTTGCCAACAATGTTTTTTTGAAAACCACATATGAAGAATGTTATAAGGTAGATGGAACTTTCTCCTAACAGTAATGTTGGAGTTGGGAGTTTCATTTTTGACTGATGACGCCACATCGTAATAATCATAGATACTAAATTAATAACAGTGTATATATAGGGTCAGTCCTCCCTGGAGGTGTTTCATTTTAAAAGAAAATTGATAAACACAAATGAATGTCCAATTTGTGGCACATGCCAGGTAGGTCAGCGGAGGGCAGACTCCTGGCAGAGGTGTTTCCAGTAGCCCTTACCCCCTCAGGGCTGTTGCAGCGCCCCAAGAAGGCAGGTGGACTGATGTAAGGAAGCCAATGTGCTGCGTCTGAGGCCCACCCTGGTTTAGCAGATTCATGGAGGGGAATGGAACAAAGTTTTGAAGAACAGGATGGAAGCTAGATTATTATGGAGGCTCTCTTGATGTGAAGATGTAGCACAGATGAACCAATTGCTGGGTGGGCAGGAGGAGCCTGGGGAATTTACGCCAGCAGAAGGAAGTGGGGCTAATAGACGAGTGAGGACTGACACAGGGACAGAGAGCCTCAGCAGCTCCTGGGAGAATTATTAGAGGTAAGCATTTCCAATCACAGCTGGTTATGGAGCTTTCAAGATAAGCTATCACTGGAAGCCATTGAAATCTCACCTATTTTTTTAATATAATTTATTTTATTGTCATTAATCTACAATTACATGTGCAATATTACAGTTATTAAACGACCCCTTCATCAGGTCCCCCCCACCAACCCCATTACAGTCACTGTCCATCAGCGTAGTGAGATGCTATAGAATCACTACTTGTCTTCTCTGAGTTGTACTGCCCTCCCCGTGCCCCCCCAACATTACACCTGCTAATCGTAATGCCCCTTTTACCCTCTTATACCTCCCTTCCGGCCCATTTTCCCCAGTCCCTTTCCCTTTGGTAACTATTAGTCCGTTCTTAGGTTCTGTGAGTCTGCTGCTGTTTTGTTCCTTCAGTTTTTTTCTTTGTTTTATACTCCACATATGAGTGAAATCATTTGATACTTGTCTTTTTCGGCTTGGCTTATTTCACTGAGCATAATACCCTCTAGCTCCATCCATGTTGTTGCAAATGGTAGGATTTGTTTTCTTCTTATGGCTGAATAATATTCCATTGTGTATATGTACCACATCTTCTTTATCCATTCATCTACTGATGGACACTTAGGTTGCTTCCATTTCTTGGCTATTGTAAATAGTGCTGCAATAAACACAGGGGTGCATCCGTCCTTTTCAAATTGGGCTGCTGCATTCTTAGGGTAAATTCCTAGGAGTGGAATTCCTGGGTCAAATGGTATTTCTATTTTGAGTTTTTTGAGGAACCTCCATACTGCTTTCCACAATGGTTGAACTAATTTGTAGTCCCACCAGCAGTGTAGGAGGGTTCCCTTTTCTCCACATCCTCGCCAACATTTGTTGTTGTTTCTGTTTTGGATGTTGGCCATCCTCACTGGTGTGAGGTGATATCTCATTGTGGTTTTAATCTGCATTTCTCTGATGATTAGCGATGTGGAGCATCTTTTCATGTGCCTGTTGGCCATCTGAATTTCTTCTTTGGAGAAGTGTCTATTCATGTCCTCTGCCCATTTCTTAATTGCATTATTTGCTTTCTGTCTGCTAAGGTGCATGAGTTCTTTATATATTTTGGATGTCAACCCTTTATCAGATACATTTTTTATGAATATATTCTCCCATACTGTAGGATGTCTTTTTGTTCTACTGATGGTGTACTTTGCTTTACAGAAACGTTTCAGCCTGATATAGTCCCACTTGTTCATTTTTGCATTTGTTTCCCTTGCCCGGGGAGATATGTTCATGAAGAAGTCGCTCATGTTTATCTCCAAGAGATTTTTGCCTATGTTTTTTTTCTAAGAGTTTTATGGTTTCATGACTTACATTCAGGTCTTTGATCCACCTTGAGTTTAACTTTGTGTATGGGGTGAGACAGTAGTCCAGTTTCATTCTATTACATGTAGCTGTCCAGTTTTTCCAACACCAGCTGCTGAAGAGGCTGTCATCTCCCCATTGTATATCCAAGGCACTTTTATCAAATATTAATTGACTGTATATGTTTGGATTAATGTTTGGATTTTCTATTCTGTTCCACTGGTCTGTGGGTCTGTTTTTGTGCCAATACCAAATTGTCTTGATTACTGTGGCTTTGTAGAAGAGCTTGAAGTCAGGGAGTGTAATTCCCCCTGTTTTATTCCTCCTTCTCAGGATTGCTTTGGCTATTCGGGGTCTTTTGTGGTTCCATATGAATTTTAGAATTATTTGTTCCAGTTCATTGAAGAAAGCTGTTGGTAGTTTGATAGGGATTGCATTGAATCTGTAGATTGCTTTAGGTAGTATAGCCATTTTGACAATATTTATTCTTCCTAGCCAAGAGCATGGGATGCATTTCCAATTGTTAGTGTCCTCTTTAATTTCTCTTAGGAGTGTCTTGTAGTTTTCAGAGTACAGGTCTTTCACTTCCTTCGTTAGGTTTATTCCTAGGTATTTTATTCTTTTTGATGCAATTGTGAATGAAATTGTTTTTCTCATTTCTCTTTCTGTTAGTTCATCATTAGTCTATAGGAAAGCAACAGATTTCAGTGTGTTAATTTTGTAATCCTGCAGTTTTATTGAATTCAGAAATTAGTTCTAGTAGTTTTGGAATGGAATCTTTAGGGTTTCTTATGTACAGTATCATGTCATCTGCAAATAGTGACAATTTGACTTCTTCTTTACCAATCTGGATGCCTTGTATGTCTTTGTTTTGTCTGATTGCTGTGGCTAGGACCTCCAGTACTATGTTGAATAACAGTGGAGAGAGTGGGCATCCCTGTCTTGTTCCCGATCTTAGATGAAAAGCTTTCAGCGTCTCGCCGTTAAGTATGATGTTAGCTGTGGGTTTGTCATATATAGCCTTTATGATGTTGAGGTACTTGCCGTCTATACCCATTTTGTTGAGAGTTTTAATCAGGAATGGATGCTGAATTTTGTCAAATGCTTTTTCAGCATCTATAGAGATGATCATGTGGCTTTGGTTCTTCTTTTTGTTGATGTGGTGGATGATGTTGATGGATTTTCAAATGTTGTACCATCCTTGCATCCCTGGGATGAATCCCACTTGATCATGGTGTATGATCCTCTTGATGTATTTTTAAATTCGGTTTGCTAATATTTTGTTGAGTATTTTTGCATCCACATTCATCAGGGATATTCGTCTGTAATTTTCTTTTTTGGTGAGGTCTTTGCCCGGTTTTGGTATTAGAGTGATGCTGGCTTCATAGAATGAGTTTGGAAGTATTCCCTCCTCTTCTATTTTTTGGAAAACTTTAAGGAGAATCGGTGTTATTTCTTCTCTATATGTCTGGTAGAATTCAGAGGTGAATCCATCAGGCCCAGGGGTTTTGTTCTTGGGTAGTTTTTTGATTACCAATTCGATTTCGTCACTGGTGATTGGTCTGTTTAGTTTTTCTGTTTCTTGCTTGGTCAGTCTTGGAAGGTTGTATTTTTCTAAGAAGTTGTCCATTTCTTCTATGTTTTCCAGCTTGTTAGCATATAGATTCTCATAATATTGTCTTATGATTCTTTGTATTTCTGTGGGGTCCGTCGTGATTTTTCCTTTCTCATTTCTGATTGTGTTTATGTGTGTAGATTCTCTTTTTCTCTTAATGAGTGTGGCTAGGGGTTTATCTATTTTGTTTATTTTTTCAAAGGACCAGCTCTTGGTGTTATTGATTTTTTCTATTGTTTTATTCTTCTCAATTTTATTTATTTCTTCTCTAATCTTTATTATTTCCCTCCTTCTGGTGACTTTGGGCCTCATTTGTTCTTCTTTTTCCAATTTCAGTAATTGTGTCTTTAGACTATTCATTTGGGAATGTTCTTCCTTCTTTAAATAGGCCTGGATTGCAATATACTTTCCTCTTAGAACTGCCTTTGCTACGTCCCACAGAAGTTGTGGCTTTGTGTTGTTGTTGTCATTAGTCTCCATATATTCTTTGATTTCTGTTTTGATTTGGTCGTTAACCCATTGATTAATTAGGAGGGTGTTGTTAAGTCTCCATGTATTTGTGAGCCTTTTTGATTTCTTTCTAAAATTTATTTCTAGTTTTATACCTTGGTGATCTGAGAAGTTGTTGGTAGGATTTCAATATTTTTGACTTTACTGAGGTTCTTTTTGTGGCCTAGTATGTGGTCTATTCTGGAAAATGTTCCATGTGCACTTGAGAAGATTGTGTATCCTGTTGCTTTTGGGTGTAGAGTTCTGTAGATGTCTGTTAGGTCCATCTGTTCTAGTGTGTTGTTCAGAGCCTCTGTGTCTTTACTTATTTTCTGTCTGGTTGATATGTCCTCTGGAGTGTGTGGTGTGTTGAAGTCCCCTAAGATGAATGCATTGCTGTCTATTTCCTCCTTTAATTCTGTTAGTATTTCTCGCACATATGCTGGCGCTCCTGTGTTGGGTGCATATATATTTATAATGGTTATATCTTCTTGTTGGACTGACCCCTTTATCATTATGTAATGTCCTTCTTTATCTTTTGCTACTTTCTTCGTTTTGAAGTCTATTTTGTCTGATACAAGTACTGCAACACCTGCTTTTTTCTCTTTGTTATTTGCATGAAATATCTTTTTCCATCCCTTCATTTTTAGTCTGTGTATATCTTCGGATTTGAGGTGAGTTTCTTGTAGGCAGCATATAGATGGGTCTTGCTTTTTTGTCCATTCTGTTACTCTGTGTCTTTTGATTGGTGCATTCAGTCCATTTACATTTAGGGTGATTATTGATAGGTATGTACTTATTGCCATTGCTGGCTTTAGATTCGTGGTTACCAAGGGTTCAAGGGTTGCTTCTTTACTATCTAACAATCTAACTTAACTTTCTTGTTAAGTTATTGTAAACACAGTCTGATGTTTCTTTATTTCTCTCCCTTCTTATTCCTCCTCCTCCATTCTTTCTATAACAGGTGTTTTATTCTTTGCCTTTAGTTAGTATTTGGATGGTCTGCTTTCTTTGCTATGATTTTTTTTTTCTCTGGTGACATCTTTTTAGCCTTAGGTGTGCTTCCATCTAGAGCAGTCCATTTAAGATATCCTGTAGTGGTGGTTTATGAGAGGCAAACTCTCTCAACTTTCGTTTTTCTGGAAATTGTTTAATCCCTCCATCATATTTAAATGACAATCGTGCTGGATACAATATTGTTGGTTCGAGGCCCTTCTGTTTCATAACGTTAAATATATCATGCCATTCTCTTCTGGCCTGTAAGGTTTCTGTTGAGAAGTCTGATGATAGTCTGATGGGTTTTCCTTTGTAGGTGATCTTTTTTCTCTCTCTAGCTGCCTTTAATACCCTGTCTTTATCTTTGATCTTTGCCATCTTAATTATTATGTGTCTTGGTGTTGTCTTCCTTGTGTCCCTTGTGTTGGGAGATCTATGAGCTTCGGTGGACTGCGAGACTACTTCCTTCCCCAGCGAGGGAAAGTTTTCAGCGATTATTTCTTCAAAGACACTTTCTATCCCTTTTTCTCTCTCTTCTTCCTCTGGTACTCCTATAATGCGAATATTGTTCCGTTTGGATTGGTCACACAGTTCTCTTAATATTCTTTCATTCCTAGAAATCCTTTTATCTCTCTCTGCCTCAGCTGCTCTGTACTCTTGTTCTCTGTTTTCTATTCCATTAACAGTCACTTGCATCTCATCCATTCTGCTGTTAAGCCCGTCAATCGCTTCTCTGATTTCTGCCTTGTCTTTCCTCAGTTCCCTCACTTCTTCCCTCAGCTCTTGCACATTTCTCTGTAGGTCCATCAGCATGGTTATGACTTTTATTCTGAATTCTTTTTCAGGAAGACTGTGCATTTCCATCCCTTCAGACTCCCTCTCTGGGGTTGTCTGGTTGATTTTGGTCTGAACCATATTCCTCTGTCTTTTCATGGCTATATAATTGGTCACTGATAGTTGCCACGAATGTCAGCTGGGGTCTTTAAGACTTTAAAAAGAGAAGAAGAAGAAAGAGAAAAAAAAGAACAAAAAAAGAAAGAAATAAAGAAAGAAAAAAAGAACGAATATAAAAAACAAACACACAAAAAACACAAAAAAAAAAACAAAAAAAAATGCCCACCGGATGTAGATTCTGTTGGAATGCTGTAGGTGGCGCTATTGCCCCACTATTCCACAGCTGTGACTGCGCCGCTCCGCAGGGCCCTTTATCGCTCTGGCAGGGGTGGGAATGAATAGGAGGCTGTTGATCTCAGTGAGAAGTGTAAGTATGGCTACGCTTCCTCAATCGCCAGCTAAGGCGTCTGAAACTGCCCCGGACTCCCAGCCTGCTGGGCTGAGTGTGCTGGGGCAATCCAGCTCCTCCGCTGGGCTCCCGTCTCTTTAAGACCACTGAAGAAAGCGCGCTTTTTTTTTTCCTTCCCGGGAGCCGGCTTCAAGCACCCTGGCGCATTCCCTGGTCAGATTCTGCCCCTCTGTCTCTCCAATCTCCGCTGCACTGCGCGATGTGGGTCAGTGCTCCCTCTGCAGATCACCAGGGCTGGCTACTTCGTTGGGTGGGGTGTACTTCCACTCCCTCCCGGTTCTGAATCCTCTCCTCCTGCCGGTGCGCTGGGGTTGGGGAGTGCTTGGGTCCCGCCGGGTCACGGGTCCATATCTTACCCGCCTCTTGGGGTGCCGAGTCCTCTCGGGTGTAGCTGCATGCTGTGCGCTTTCCTGTGTATTCTCATCTCTCTTTTAGGAATAGATGTATTTTCCGTGTTTTCGTAGATAAATATAGTGTTGGGAGGAGATTTCTGCCTCCCTGCTCACACCGCCATCTTCCCGGAAGTTCATCACACCTATTTTTCATAGCTTATCAACTGCTTAAATATGTAAGAACATACAGCCTGTCTCCCACCAGAGGCAGTTCTTTGCTCTACAATGATGCGACTACAGTAATATGACCCACTGATGTGGATCAAATCAAAGCAAGAGATTAAACCTTGAAACCCATCTTTCATTTAAGTGTAAATGCTACAAGGCATTCAGTGTGGACCAGGAAGCAGAATGTGCTACCTCAGTCCAGCCTACCACCCCCTGTGGCGTGGACCCCATGCAGTGACTGAAGGGAGGGGCCATATAAAGCCATGAGCGCAGAGCTGGAATTCACCCTTGGTGTTGTCTGGCTTCAAATGCTCGGCCCTCAACTCTGTATCACACTTTTTTATGAAAGCCTGGGCTATCACAGCACCTGCAGTTTGTGGACAGAGGGAACAGTTGTGTCTTTCTGAGAATTTTAGCTTACTGACCAAAACCAGACATGAGCTAACTCCACCTGGCCTGTGTGATCCAGCTGTTGTCTCGCTCTGAAGCACATTCTTTTGTTCCCTGGTTGGTAACAGCATTATGTCTTCCATGAGGCCACACCTTTCCATCTTTCCTCTTTCCTAGGACTCTGAGAAGGGCATAGAGGCTTGGGTGAGGGGGTTTCCCCAAAGGCATTTCCTATGCCTCTGAAAAGGCTGCCGTATTTCACCAAGAATTGGATCTTAGAATCTGACCCAAGTCGGAAATAAAAATATAATTATGGGCAGCCCTTACTGCCATCAAACACTTTAATGCTGATTCCAGCGTGGAAGGGGTTTGTCACAGCTCTACAACGGGACAGCCTGGCGCAGCTCCCCCTCTCAAACCCTGAAAGGTCAACACAAGGCCTCACTACTCACACTTCCAGATGGACTGAGTCTGTCCCAGCGCATCAGATCACCTCACTCCCCTTCAAGCCTCACAGCCCGGCGTGTCCTCTCAGGACACTCTGCTCCTCTCTGACAGAGAAAGCCCTTTCATCCAGCCCCTTTGTGTGTCTCACAAACCCTGGGAACTTCCTCATTAATGCCAGCTCCTGCTGGCTCTGCGGAGGGGAGGCGCAGGCCTGACTCCAGGTCACCCAAGTGTTTCACTGGGTCACCAAACAGTGCCATTCGGTCCCACTCTGCCTCTCAGCTGGGGCAGTTTTCTCCTGAATACCTGCAGGCAAAAATTCAGGACAAATCCTGTTTTCTTCTGACACTCATCTCCCAGGCTAGTCTGTATGAAGACCATCAGGCCTTACGTTACCGTGACCTTAACCGTGCCTCCCATGATGTGATTACCATTTCCTGGCTCTGCCCAGCACATTTGTTTCTTTCTTGGTGCATTTCCAAAATCCTAGGGGTCCCCACTTTAACTGACAAAGCTTCTTGAGTGTTCCAAAATTCTCAACAGATATTAATCTTTGGGATTCAGGAATGAGAAATAGGAATTCTCAGAAATTCCTAAAATCATAAGCTTCTATATATTTTTTGTAACATTTGTTGACATGTTTTTAAATGGTAGCTACAATAAAAAACAAGGAAACATAGGCTCATTTCCTTTTTTATCCAATGAAAATATTGTCTGTTTTACAAAGAACTGTAACCTACCACAAATATTCAAACACTGAAAATCCGAACAAATACCATAGGATGGTATTTTTATAATGTACCATTCAGATCTCCCAGTGAGGTTAACAGCACTGCACTCACATGTCAAAATTGCTGTTTAAGGGTATATTTTGCTTCCAAACTTACTGTTTTGGTAACCCCACTCAAAGCATTTGTATAAAGTGCACTACGCAAATGAAATTATTAATATTTCCTTTTCTGCAAAAATAATTCACTGTTAGCAGGAAATGGGCCATGAACACCCATACACACACAACAGCTATTTGTGTGAGACTGACTGGGTAGATTGTAACTGCTTCTCTCCTAAGTGCTCTTGTCCTAGTTTCCAGAATAACACCCTGATCCACTGGCTCAGCTTCTCATTGCTTCCTGCTCTTGCTTTCAAAATGTCAGTGGACTCATGACCAGTCTTGTCTCTTCACTAATGAATGTTATGCTTTACAAAACTGAAGGGACAAAACAGTAGCAGACTCACAGACTCCAAAAATGGACTAGCGATTACCAAAGGGAAAGGGTTAGGGAGGGTGATGGGTAGAGAGGGACAAGGGGATTAAGGGGCATTGTAATTAGCACTCACAATACAGGTAGGTCATGGGGAAGGCAGTATAGCCTGGAGAAGACAAGTGATGACTCTAAAGCATCTTACTATGCTGATGGACAGTGACTGCAATGGGGGAGGTGAGGACTTGATAATATGGGTGAATGTTGAAACCACAAGGTTGTTCATATGAAACCTTTATAAGATTGTATATCAATGATACTTTAATAATAAAAAAAAACAGTCAGACCTTTGTACCCCTCTGTCCTCCCACCATGGGATCCAGGCTGCCTCCAGAGGAGACAGTCACTTGGAGAGAGCAGCTCTTGATCTGTTGCCTGGCTAGTACCTTAGAAAAAGTGACAACATGCCATGAAAAAGAAACACTAACATGATTAACTAACACAATGGTGGGTATCCTACTGCAATATGATTATCAAATTATGTATCAGGTCAACATGTCCACCTTAAACTTACACAATGTGTTATGTAAATTATGTGGCAAGTTTCAAGACCTCAGACACCCCCAGGTCCTCCTGCATAAAGCGTTCACAAAGACCAGACTGCCCGTTGCAGTGAATCACAGGCCCCAAGGAGGCCACAACATAGCTTGGGCACTGCTGCTGGCCAATGACGAGGGCAGAGCTCCAGGCTCCACCAGCAGGGCCCCTGTGACCTTCCCAGAGCCGGGCAAAGTATAAATTCCTCTTGGAATGAATTTCACTCATGCCTTAAATCCTATACCAGGAATTAAACATTATGCTAGAAACGGGGGATATAAACCTTCATGATACTCTCCTTGGCCTCAAGGAGCTCTCTTTCTAGCATGTTATGGACACACACACCAAACCCTAACGTGGTACATGAGTGACTGTTACCTCTGGTGGAAGTGCAGGCAAAATGCAACAAGAACAAGGGCACTGACGAGGTTTCTCGAAGAAAGTGATGTTTCAGCTGGACTTTAAACAGGATATGATTTCTCCTGATAAAAAAAGAGAAGGAAGAACATTCTAGACAGAAAAGCATGTTTCCCAGAGGCATAAAGTATATCACAGGAGAAAAGGGTGAATGGTCGTTGGTGTCTAGAAAGAAAAGCATGTTTCCCAGAGGCATAAAATATATCACAGGAGAATAGGGTGAATGGCCGTTGGTGCTGAAAAGGTAGGTCGGGGTCTCCTTATGAATGTGCTCAGATGCTATACTCATCAGGGCAGGCTTGGGTGTGCTGCAATAACAACTAAGCCCTTAAATCTCCTTGGCTTCCCACAGTAAAGGCTTATTTCTCATTCACAAAAGCCTGAGGCCAGCCAGGCTGCTCCTCTATCCAGAAACTGCTCTGCGCGGCACACTGTTTATTCCCCAAGGCTGTGCTAACAAAGTACCCCAAAGTGGAAGGCTTGGACTGCACACGTGTATCATCTCACAGTTCTGGAGGCCACAGTACTGTGTCTGCAAGCCCGTGCACCTTCCCTAGCCTCTACAGAAGGATCGATCCTCTTCTGCTCTTCCAGCTCTGGTAGCCTCAGGTGTTCCTTGGTTTATGGCAGCTCCATGAGGTCTTCGTTCCTCTTTGAGTGTCTGTGTCCAAATTTCCCTCTTCTTATGAGGACACCAGGCATACTGGATCAGGGCCCACCCTACTGACCTTCATCCTAACTTGATTACATCTGGAAAAACTCTATTTCCAAATGAGGCCACATTTATAGGCACCAGGGGTTAGGACTTACGCATAGCTTTTAGGAGGACATAATTCAACCCTTAATACACACGTAGCTACAAGGTAGGCACACCAGGACCAGGCAGGGCTGGAGGATACCAAGGGATGTTTTCAAGGGTCAAGTCTGGAAGTGGTTTCTTTCACTTTCATCCATCTCTCCTTGACCAAAACCTGGTCAATGTGCACTGAAATTTTCTTCTCAGAGAGCTCACCCATTCCAGGTCGGTAATCATACATTTGTGTTGTTCTTTATTTAATGTCTTTGCACCAACACCTCTATATCATGAGGTTGTGTCTATGATTTCTTTTTCCTACTACTGTATCTCCAGGATTTTCTAGAAAGATTGCTTTAATTATGTGCTTTAAATTATCACTGGAAAATGTACCTATGTACCTTTCATGTACCTTTTTGTTTATAATCACCCATTCATTCACTCAACAAGTATTTATTATCTACCATGTGCTAGGCATGTTCTGTGCCATAAGAGACAGATAACTGCCTGGGGAGGGGCAGAAGGCACAAAGTTGGAGGAGTTGTGTACATCTACTTCACAACTTCCTCCTCAGGGCTTGGGAGCAGGTGTGTGGCACTTGAGAGAGCAGCCACTGTCACTATACCAGGAGATGCAAATCAGCCTCACCTCAACAGAGACATTTGAAGAGGGGATACCTCCACTTCCACATTCCCTGGCTAGCACGTAGTAGTGTTGTGCCCAAGTAGCGAGTCCCCGAGAGACCACCAAGGAGCCGATTCTGATGCAAACACAAAAGGGTCATTTATTTCAAGCTCGAGCTTGGACCCACAACCTTCACCGACACAGGGGGTCAGGAATGTGAGCCCCAGCCTAGGGCAGACAAAGCTTTTATGCATTACGAGGTGCAGGAAGAAAGGAACTTGCACCTGGCCTCTGCTGATTGGATGATTTAAAGTAAGGGAGTGTCTGGACCTTGAGGTCATTGCTAGGGAACTATCTGGGGTGAGAGTCACTGGAACAATGGGTGGTTTTTCCAGTAACTGGAACAAAGTTTTCTTAGAACTAGGCTGAGGCCTCCTTCTTAAGATGGCCTTTTTAAAATGGAGTTTCTCTTGCTCTCACATTCCCCCCTTTTCTTGTACATTGGGCCCAATCATGGGCCCAAAGTTTTTAAATGACAGAGATATATACAAATATATTTGTAGAAAGGTACCAGAATAATGATTAGCAGGGCTCAACCTGTGACACAGCCTGTCACAGGCAATGTCTCTCTCGTCTGGAGCAGTGAGGCTCTATGCCTCACCTCAGTTGGCCCCCATGTTGCTCACCTGAGGTCCCTTGTGACTGTGCCTGTCTAAGGTTGTTCCTCCTGTGAGGAATCTTACCCACCTCTGGCTAACCAGCCATCTCTTGGGACTAAACAGGGAGATGAAATATAAAAGAGAGGACAGCCAACAGCTATAATTCTGGATAAAATCATAATATACATGATTATATTCTTGCAGCAAATGCAGGTGGGAAATCAGCATATGATTTCAAAAAGTTGCTTAAAAGGAGTCACTTATTTCTTGAAGTTAATTCTTGAAAAGTAGCACAAGTATGTATTGGCTTTAAAAGATTAGCAACTGCACTCCGTATACACGCTAGGAGAATAGGAATACAAATACATAATCTATGGTAGCACAATTTTGAAGCACTACAATTCATACTTTTCCTAGCTTTTGATTGAGTTCAGATAATACAGAAGCAGTTAAATTCATTGTCTCACTGTACACACACACCAGCTTAGATATTTATTTTTGCGTTTTAATGACAAGTCTAGGAACCAGCAGGATGAATGCTGCTGCAACTGCAATAGAGGTGGAATCTAAAAGCTTCAAGTTGTTGTCACAATCAGACGTCAGAGCTAGGAGAAGTTTTTCATGACTATTTCCAGGATAATCTATTAGAGCAGGAACGATGTATCTCATGCCACATATAGAAGGCTTAGGGTGTGGACCTGTACCACCTGCCCTGCCCCCAAGGTGGGCCGGCCACCGTCTGCCTGCTAGGGCTGCCCACAGTGAAGTTATGGGCCATGCTGAGACACCCTTCCCTATCTGCGGAACATTCCAGGCTAAGCTGCCCCTGGCCTTTTGAGCTTCAACTCATTTCACTGAAGAAAGACTCTAGAACTTAATGTTTAACACAGAGTTTCAGTAGGGAGTTTTTTTGCATGTAGTTACATTGCTCTGACTGCAAACATTCCGCCCTGCCCTTTCTGGAGGCCCTCCTCCTACTCTGACTACACTCACAGTCCTTGTCTCATTCTTCTCTTTACAGGTAGAGACTCTAGTTGCTGCTAGGGAAAAGGGGCAACGACCGCTCTGGCTGCTTCATGCTGAGAGGGGGCACAGTAAGAGGTGCAGCTAGGTCTCTATCAATGGTCGGTCAGGAGGCCTTCGGAAGATGGGATTTTCCACCCTGGGTTCTATTGCTATCACTATTTGAAGTTTCGTGGCTTCAAGGAGAGACAGAATAAATCATGTTATTAGGTTAAGTAGCAACATCTGGAGTTGGATTTTCTATTCTGGAAGGACAAACAAACTTGACAAGAAGATTAAAGAATGCACGGCTGAATATTAGGATTAGAAATAGAAAACTCTTATTGAGAATCATAGCCAAATATTTTGGGGAAACTAGAATTTTGGATCTAGTCTATGTCTCAATGACTAGTATTAGGACTCAGTATAGATAAGGCTGTATTATTGAAACAATACTTTTCTCTAAAATCACTCTCATTTTTATTACTAGTAACCAGATTAAGAAAATAATTAACACTTGGCTTGATTATTTGCATAAGTGCAGCAAGAAGAGCAATTGATTACATAAGCTCTTTTAAATGTGCTTTGCTGGAACTTTTTATAAGGAACTTCAGATTGGACTTTTAAAGGCCTCTCGAGGCCAGAAAGCCAAGCCAGTCTTGCCATCACGTTTTGCCTGAAGTACCTGTAGATTTGGGTGAATTCCTCTCCTCTTGAGGTCCCCAAGACCTTCTGAGATTCCTGCACCTGCCAGGAAGTGACCTTCTTTACTCACCTGGTAAGGCTGCTGGGAATCCTATAAGCAAGGTACCAGGCCAGTTCTTCCAAGGGGCTTTGCTGGCTTTATAAAGTCAACTTCAGTTCTTTAAAGCTGTCTGTTAATATGAGTTCATACACGTGTCTCTCAGGAATAACATTCCAGTCAAAGCCTTGGTAATATAACCAGTGTTTTTAATTGGTCCTCTTACAAGGAAAGCAGATTCTTATTGAACTTATGCAAATAAAAATACTGCTATAAAATATAAAAGTAGTCACTGAGAGTTGTTAAATTCTGGAGGGATCAGGTAGAGAGAAAGATAAATGTTTCAATTCTGCTTACAAAGGTATTGTCATTTACTAAACTGTTGTCAGCTTAAGAGAAAAAGCTTAAAACACTATCAGTAACACTTGAAACAAAAAGCCACAAAATCATTTTCCTTAGTTTACTTAATCTTGTGTAAATACCTGTTCTGCTGAAATCTAGTTCTTTACTAGTTCAGGAGCAACAAAACAGTGACTATAAATGACAAAAGACTTGTAAATGAGAGTGGCTAAAGATCTGAGGAGAGCCTACCACAAGACAGTTGACATAAGGAAACCCGGACGTTTTTGCAACACAAAACTTCCAGCAACAAAGTTTAACATCATTCTCTTTGGCAGTGTTTTCCAGGTAATTATGTATCAGATAAATAAGCTAATTTAGCCAAATATGTTCTTTAATGAGAAAAAAATTCCTCTGACATGTTCCAGGGGCCCTGTGGAAAATATCAGAGTTAATTAGTTCTTTGGCACTTGCTTAAATAGGATTATAGGTATTTAACTAGAATGACAATAAAAAGGCTTAAATGCAAATACAGGTTACTCAGTTGTTAACAACACTTGGCTTACAGTCCTTTTAATATGAAGATTTCATTTTCTTAAATACTCAGAGAACTCATTGAGACTTTAAGCATGAGAAACTGCTTTGATAAAAACAATTAGAAAGTTCTTTGCAATCTCTTAACATTAAGAGCAGACTAGTCAGTTTAAGAAAACTTGTCTTTTTAACTGAGAACAGAATTCTAATTTTGCTGTGTACTTGATATCAAGACTCATTTGCTTTAATTTTACATAGTACGACCATGTCAATTTTTCCACAAACTTTTTACAACTTTCTTTTTACATTCACTGTTCTCTCTCTTTAAATAAACACTTGTACTTAGAACAGTTACCTTCTCTTGTTAAAACACACATCTTTTCTAGCAAGCCGAGATGTTTTATTACTTTAAGTAGTTTTATTTAGAACTTAAAACCAATAGGAACTTTAACTTTCAGGGGGCCACGAACCCCATAAGACCCCTCTGTCGGATGCGGGTATGGAACGTCTTCCAGTACCCCTGATCGGTGACCTCTTAGTGCATCCACTCAGGTCCTATAACGATCCCTTCAAATTCAGATTGGGCCCTTCTCAGAAAGTGAAAGAGTGCAGCACAACACACAACGCGAACAATAGACACAAAGCCTGTATCACTCACACACACACACACAAAGTTCTTACCGGCTGGTTCAGACCCTTTGGGTCAGGAGTCCTGGGGGTCTTGCGGATCTCTGACGAGCCCTCAAATGTGCCCAAGTCGTGAGTCCTCGAGAGACCACCAAGGAGCCGATTCTGATGCAAACACAAAAGGGTCATTTATTTCAAGCTCGAGCTCGGACCCACAACCTTCACCGACTCAGCGGGTCAGGAATGTGAGCCCCCAGCCTAGGGTAGACAAAGCTTTTATGCATTACGAGGTGCAGGAAGAAAGGAACTTGCACCTGGCCTCTGCTGATTGGATGATTTAAAGTAAGGGAGAGTCTGGACCTTGAGTGTCTGGACCTTGAGGTTGTTGCTAGGGAACTATCTGGGGTGAGGGTCACTGGAACAATGGGTGGTTTTTCCAATAACTGGAACAAAGTTTTCTTAGAACTAGGTTGGGGCTGAGGCCTCCTTCTTAAGATGGCCTTTTTAAAATGGAGTTTCTCTTGCTCTCACAGTAGCATCTACTTCCAGGAGTGGTTAGGGTCTTCCATTAGCCCAGGCAGGGAGTCCACATGCCCCAAATAGATCTGGTGCATCTGTCTTTCTGGCTCTCACTTTCCCAGAGACCCAATTTCCTCATCACTTGATTTAAGTAGCATTAAATCCTTTCTGGGAGAAGGTTGGATGTAAGTGAATGAAGCACCTCTCTTAGGCAGCAGAGCTGGTTTGCCTACCTCATTCATACCACTGTTTATTTATTAACAGGCTGAATGTCACCCAAACTCAGAGCTCAAGAGGTTGATCCCCAAAAGTAGCTGACATAAACAGACAGGAAACTGAACTTAATATTGAAGTTACTCTATACCACTCTGAAGCTTTTCTGTCACCATTTTGCTCAAGATGATTCATATCAACTATCAGTTTATTTTCCTCAACCAGAGCAGGTGGCAGCCTCAGTGATTATTATCAAAGCATGAAGTTCCTTAACCACAAAATGTCTTTCACACATCAGAGAAAAGTTTGAAATGCAATCCCCCTCAGCCAATGATACCTTGACTTAGCTTTACAGTAAGTATAAATTATTAGTAACTCATACTGAGAAAGAAGGGGAAAGGAGAGAGAAATTCTAGCACCTGCAAGGGTGGGTAGAGAGAATCCCCTACTTGACAATTAAATTCTTGAGTAATTTCTTAAAACAACTCTATTATTAAATATAGGCCCAATAAAAATTTTCTGAGTAAATGAAAATTGGGAGAAAGGTGAAGAGAGAAGGGAAATTTTTAAAAATGGAAACTGATTCTACTTTACAAAGTTGTTAAACAGTACTTTGGCAACAAACTAGGAAGGAATACAAAAAGAACTTCCAACAGATAAAAAGAGAATCTACTATGATTTCACTCATCTGTGGAGTATAAGAACAAAAAAAAACTGAAGGAACAAAACAGCAGCAGACTCACAGAGCCCAAGAATGGACTAACAGTTACCAAAGGGAAAGGGACTGGGGAAGATGGGTGGGAAGGGAGGGATAAGGGGGAAAATGGACTATTACAATTAGCACACATAATGTAGTGGGGGTGGGGTGGGGTGGGGGGATACAGGGAAGGCAGTATAACACAGAGAAGACAAGTAGTAACTCTATAGCATCTTACTACACTGATGGACAGTAACTGTAATGGGGTATGTAGTGGGGACTTGATAATAGGGGGAGTCTAGTAACCATAATGTTGCTCATGTAACTGTATATAAATAATAGCAATATAAAAATTTTAAAAAGAGAATCTACTAAAAACCCACAAATAGCAACATGTTTAATGGAGACAAACCGAAAGCTTTCTCCCTGAGAAGTCCATCCTCACCATTTCTATTCCATTGTATTAGAGGTTCTAGCCAGAGCACTTAGGCAAGAAAAACAAAGGCATCTAGATTGGAAAGGAAGAAGTAAAACAACCTTTATTTGTAGATGACCTGATCTTATACACACAAAATCCAACAGAAGTCACTGAAAAACAATTAGAACTAATAAGTTCAGTAAAATGTCAGGATACAGAATCAACATACAAAAAAATCAATCGCATTTTTTACTAGCAAAAAACAATCCAAAAATAAAGAAAACAATTCTGTCTACAATACATGAAAAATAGAATATTTGGGAATCCATTTAACAAAAGAGGTGTAAAACTTACACTCTGAAAGCTACAAAAAGCTCTCTTTTGTAAGAATTTTAAAAGATCTAAATAATGAAAGACATCCTATACTTGTGAATCAAAAGACACTACAGTTAAGATGATGACACTTCTGAAACTGATTATTAGATTCAATGCAATCCCTATCAAAATCCCAGGTGGATTTTTTGACAAACTGATCATAAAATTCATACAGAAATGCAAGGGATCCAGAATAGACAAACAATTCTGAAAAAGAAAACATTGGGGAACACACACTTCCCAGTTTGAAAGCTTACAAAAAATCGACATTAATCAAGACACTGTGGGACTGGCATAATAATTGTTATAAGAATCAATAGAATAGACCTGAGGAAAACCAGAAAGAAAACCTTACATTTATGGCCAATTTTTAACAAGGTATCCAAGACAATTCAATGGGGAAAGGATAGCTATTCAATAAATGGTTCTGGTACAACTGGATATTCACATGTGAAACAATAAAGTTGAACCCCTACCTCTCATCACATACAAAAATTAATTCAAAATTAATTGTAGGCCTAAATGTAAGAGCTAAAACTATAAAACTCCAAAAGAAAATATAGAAGTAAATCTTTCTGACCTTGGATTAGGCAATGATTTTATCCATACTAACCAAAATCATAGCAATAAAAGAGAGTAGATAAGTTAGACTATATCAAAATTGAAATATTTTGTGCTTCAATGTATACTATCAAGAAGGTGAAAAGACAACCTACAGAATGGGAGAAAATATTTTCACATCATGTGTCTGACATGGGATTTATAGGAGAATACATAAAGAATGCTTATAAATTAACAACAAAAGGACATAAACAATTTAAAAGTGGACAAAGAATTGAATGGAATTGATTCAGAGAAAATATACAAAAGGCCAACAAGTACATGAAAAGATGCTTGTTGGGAGCCAGTTTGAACCGTCCGTCTGATGGCACTGCCCAGACACCTGGTAAGAAGGAACCGCAATGCGGACTTCTGAAAGGAACATCCCGGCTCTCTTTCATTATTATTATGGTGTTTGGAAATGTTGTTATTGGTCACTTTCACCTAAATTGGAAAACCAAATTTAATATACCCTGGGAGAAATGCAAGAGGCAAGACCCCCTAATTCTTCCAGGTGGTAAAGATACCTCGAGACAACTGCTGGCATAAAAGCCATAAGGCATAAAATCTGCAAAGGAAGAAGAGCTAACCTTTTCAAAGAACACTGCTTCTCTCTCACTTACCAACTGCACATCTCCCTGTATGGCCCCGGAAGATGGCTGGTTAGCCAGAGACGGGTAAGATTCCTCAAGGGAGGAACAACCTAAGATAGGCACAGTCGCAGGGGGGCCATCAGGTGAGCAATAGGGGGCCAACAGAGGTGAGGCTCAGCACCTCACCCCCCAGTTTTGAGAGAAATCTTCCACACCCATGGCTGTTTTGTTGCCCTTGTCTCACTCGGATCTATACCCAGTTTATAGGCATGAATCTGACAGTCTACACTTGCTTTCCTACTGCATTAAACTCTACTTTTCATCTTTATCTTATATCAAGATTTAAACAGCTTTCTATTAGAAACTGTAATCTTCATTACTTTTACCTACTACTTTAACATTTTATTAAAGAATAATAGGAGGGGGATGCGAGAAAGATATTGGAAACAAGTATTGAGTTATAATAAATGGAGATGGTTTGAGTGGGTTCCAGTTCCCCCTCCCCACCCCTATGTGGCCTCTAGATGGCATATTTGATGAATGTGGAAATGGGTTCAAAGAACAGGTGGTTCCCTCTGGCTAACCCGCCAGAGAACAGCTTGATAAATTATAAAAGTAATAAGAACAGGGCATTGCCTGACTTCAGATCAGAAAAATCTCCATTGTAAGTCTTACTGAAAATGGGTCCGAGGCACACTCCGTGAAATTTATCCCTGCCTGCCAAAGGGTCATCCTGTCCTCTTGGAGACAGCCTCTTTCTTTCCCACTGGAGATGGAGAATGGGAGTATAGCTATGAAAGAATAAGAACCCTACATAAAAATAATAGAATAGTAAACTTTAAATAGTCATCTGTAAAAAAAAACCAAGAATCTGGCACCTACCTAACCTTTGTGAGATTTTCTAACCGCAGTAACTAGGAACAAAATTTACTAAGAAATTAGTAGACCGCTAAGATATGTCAAAATGATTTAATCTCATTTTCTAAACTCATGTAACCCTGCTATGTGTCAATTAAATGATTAATAACTGTACTTTATGTAATCAAAGAGTATATAAACAATCTGCTACTTTTAATTAAAGGACAGGCTCAGCTTTTGCTAGTGTCTGTGTCCTCATTCACTCAGTCGCCGTCGCCGTCCATCCTTCAGGGACCCCTGGACTAGCTGGAGGTGGACTCCAGCAGATGCTCAATATCATTATTTATAAGGGAATTAAACCTCAGTTAGATACCTGTTTATACCCACTGTGATGGCTAAAATAAAAAAGATGACAATAACAAGTATCCATAAGTATGTGTTCATAAATATTGGAACCACATTCATTGCTAGTGGGAATGTAAAATGGTGCAGCTGCTTTGGAAAATAGTTTGGCAATCCCTTAAAATACTAAACATAGACTTCCCATATGACTCAGCAATTCCATTCCTAAGTATTTACCCAAGGGAATTGAAAACATATGTTCATGCCAAAACTTGCATACAAATGCTTATACCAAGACTGTTCATAATGGCCAAAAAATGGTAGCAAAGCAATGGCCATCTACTGATGAATGGATTTTAAAAAGTGGGTTTATTTTTAAAATGGAATATTGTTTGGCAATAAAAAAAGAATGAAGTACTGATACATGCTCCAATATGAACGAACCTTTAAGTAATTATGCTAAGTGAAAGAAGTCTGTCACAAACTCCTACAAATTACATTATTTCATTTATATGAAATGTCCAGAATTGACAAATCTATAGAAACAGAAAGTAGGTAGGGGTTGTCCAGTGTTGAGGCAGGGAGGGAGTGGGGAATTATTGCTAATATGTATGGGGTGTGTTTTTAGGGTGATGGAAATGTTCTAATCTAGAAATGTTCTTAATTTAAGCTGTGATGCTTGCATGGCTGTGAATACACTAAAAACAACTGTATACTTTAAGTGGGTGAATTTTATATGTATGAAGTCTATCTCAAATCTTATAAAAGCATACTTTGTCACAGGATCTATTAGTTAAAAAAAGATCAATTTATTATAGTACTTGATTTTCAAATTTTGATTAAGATATTTTGGTACTCTGTGAACTGACTACCCAACAGCCATTCTGCTCTTGTTCTTGGGGATAGAATCCCAATTTTGTCTAGGTAAGAGACAGTGTGCCTGACTCCCCTGAGTATTGATTGGCTTAACTCCTACTCCATCATGATAACCTCATTTACCTTTGTGAGTTTAGAGGTGGCAGGTGACCCAGTCCTGGCCATTGACACAAAAGAGGAATCTTCTTCTGAGTATTAATGGGATAAAAGGTTCTGGATAAAAAGAAAGTTCCCTCCACTCCCTGTCTTTTAGCTACATTTAGTAAGGAAGTAATACTTGTGCATATTCACAAGAAGGACAGAGGCTGTTCCAGAGCTGCTGTTAATTATCTCTGCAATTACCTACCTCCAGAGTTCTCAAAACAATGAGATTTAGTAATAAACCTCACTGTTTAAGCCACATTATGTCCCATATGCTATTTATTGTGGCCAAAAGCCTACTAACTGGTATGTTTCCTCATAAGTGGGCTTATTTGTGAATCTCATACAATTCCATTTTTCAGTCCTACATCACTGTTTTTCTTTAGAATATGAGAAAAAAGTTGATCTGGATTTTATCGGAAGACAGGCCTCGTGCTAGTCAATGAAAGATACAAGAAGGGAGCATTTTGCTCAATAGGAGAAACAACCTTCCGCACAGGAAATGGGTCTGAGGATTGGTCAGGGTTTGTTAGAATGCAAAAGGGCGCCTGAGGGTCAGCTGTCACAGATGTTAATGGGCATCACCTGGGGCCTGGACAGGATTAGAGTGTTCATAAGATTCTAAATTCTATGTGCTTTAATTTTCACATGACAACCTCTAGGATCTCAGACATTTTCATATGAAGAGGAAATCAAGCAACTCTTCTTCCAGGTATGTTAATATTTTGTAACTTTGTTAGCTTCAGCTCAGACTAACAACCAGAAGCTAGCTCTTAATTGCTTTTGTCTAATTATTTATGAAAACTTAAATAATATCTTAGCATTCACCATTTAAAAGAATTTCATAAATTATTTTAGAAGTGAGCAAGAAGTAAATCATAATAGAAAAGCAGGCAGTTTAATGATTCTGAGGAAAAATTACCATTTTTCCTTAAATTGTTTATCTTAATTGAAACTAGGAAATGTGTGAAAATATCTACAATTGTTAATGCCATGATGGAATCTCTTTATAAACCTGTAAGCATGGGATTTACATGTATCTCATAATAGTGATTTAGTTCTTTATGTGTACAAATTCTCTTAAGCAATATGATTTGACCTAAATCAATGCAAAATTATGCTATGAAATACTGAGGCAATCTCAAATTTTATTTAATGATAGAATAAATCCGCAGAAGTGTAAATGTTTTTTTTTAATATTCAAGTTTTATGGTAAAAAGACTATTGGATAATCTTCTTCCCAAGCATCTAACAGCTGGATATGATGCCAACAGGGGCACAGAGCTGAACTGAGCGATCAGGGAGAACGACAGACAGAGCCCAGATGAAACTATCATCCCAGGGACACCACGTACATGCCCAGTGCTGTGCACTCTACATCGGAGGCTTAACACTGCAGATAAAGTAGACCTCACTAAAAATGTCCAACCAAGACACTCAGTAAATAAAAAAGCAAACAAAAACATGCCCTGGAGTTGGGAGAAGTCAAGCACAGCGCGGGCCCAGAACTTCGCGGGCCCATCAACATCTGTTCTCCGCCGGGCCCGCTGTCGAGACAGGACGGCGGGCCGGAGGCGTCCGGACAGCACCTGCGAACCGAAGCACGGAAGGCGCTGCGGGATATGGCACTTCCGGAGGCGCTCGCGATCCTACTGATTTGAATAAGGCGGCTGCGGCGGCGCCTGCAGCTACTACGCAGCCGCCGGACTTACGTGTTCTGCGCGGGCGCCCAGTGGCTGCCCGCGCCGTGGCGCCGCGCGCTCACTGGCCGCGTCGGCGTCTGTCGGGGGCGCGCCTGCCCCCGCAGCGGGCCCGGAGGAGCCCAGATGCTGATGGACCCGCGAAATTCTCCCGTCTTCGATCGCCTCTTCGCGCCTGCTGGGCTCCCTGCGCCGCACTTGCCCCTTCTCGGCTCTCCTGCGGCGGGCTGAGGGCGGCGATCGACCCGGACTTGGAACCGCTGCCCCGCCGGACTTGAGCCAGTCCAGCTCTGCCACCTCCAGCCTGGCGCCGTCGGGCGGCGCGACCAGGTACCCCGACGCGGCCGCTGAGGGGCAGCCGCGCAAGCGCGTGGAGCAACCTGTCCCACGCCGACCGCATCGCCAAGGCCATGGAGAGCTCGGCCGAGAAGCAGCTCACGCTGTCGCAGATCTACGGTGGATGGTCAAGAGCGGACCCTACTTGAAGGATGAAGGCGACAACGACAGTTCTGCGGGCTGGAAGGTAGTGGCCTTGGGGCACGGCCAGACCCGGACGGAGCGCGGGGACCCCTGCCTCCGCCTGAGGTCGCGGTGGAGCCGGATGAGGGGGCACCCGTGCAAGGTGCTCAGCGGGCAGTGCGTCGCCCGTGGGGCTGGGAAGCGGTCGACGCGGGAGGTGGGCTTGCTGGGCTTGTTGGGCCCGGCCGGGGGTCGGGAGTCTGCGCGCTCCGTCACAGGGGCTGCCAGGGAAGGGTGGGAGTGGAGCAAGTGCCCGCAGGGCGGACGTCCGAGAGGCTGGCGAAGTTCGCCGGGGCCACTGCTCCTCCGTCCGCGACTGGGTGGTGAGGGCGGCTGCTCTCCGCACCGCGGCGCGTCCGCCCGGCCTGGGGCCGCAGGCGCAGACGGACCGGGCTGCGCAGATGCGGAGGCCCGTGGGCGTTTTGCCGTGTATTAGGCAGGAAAATAGATATGAGCGGTGTGGAAAGAGAAAAAGGCCAGAAAGTCCACTAAAAAAGACCCAAAATTAATTAATTAAAGCTCAAAAAGCCAAGAGCAACTTAGTCTGGAATGTTTGAATATTTCCCAGATAAAGGAAGGTACCTCAGCAAGCCCAGGTCTTTATTGTGTTAATGGGGCAGGCCCAGCTTACCTTCTTTACCTTTACCTGTATGCTTTTTTTTTTCTCCTTCCAGCCCTAATTAAGTAGTTTGTAGTTTGTAACCTAAGCAACTAATTTAGCATGCAGGCCCAGCCGTAAACAATATAATGAAAGACAGGAAGGATTCCCTCTTAAAGATTGTATTTTAATACCCAGGAAGTTAAAAATGTAAGATTCTTAACTTACTTTTTAACAGACATAAGTCAGCCCACCTTGGGGGGCTGGGCAGGCAGCCTGTTAATCTGCTCCCAGACCAAGACGCCGATCCCAGGGAGAAATCTAAGCAGGAACTTCCTTGTGTTAAATTAATTTTAAGTATTCAGAGACCACTTAACAAGTCTACATGCCCAGTCCTTAGTCACATTCCTAAAGAATCCTTAAAAGGAGGAACCCTCAACCTTTGGGCGCGCTCCTCTCTCCTCTGAGGTCTCCCGCACTTTCCAAGTGCGTAACCTTTTAACTTTAAACTCTCTTATCAACCTTTCAGGGGGCGCTTCACTCTCTGAGGTGGCCCACACTTTCTAAGTATGTAAACTTTTAAACTTTCTCTCTCCAACCTTTCAGGGTGCCTCTCTTTACTGAGGTTGCCTGCTGCACTTCTTCTCTTTAATTAGCTTTAAATAAAACTTTTACTATGCTTCACTACTGTGTCTCTGCCCTTGAATTCTTTGTCGTGGCGGGGACAAGGACCGAGGAAATACACAACGCTTCCCCAACATGTGAATTTTTTGGGGGGGGGGCCTTGAGGGTGAGGGCCGGGCAAGCTGAAGTTCAGGTTTGACTTGCAGCGGTGCGGCGAGGAAGAGGCCGCCCGGAGGCAGCGCCTTTAAAATTAATTTTTTCATGAGGTACCTCTCATATTTTTTATTGGGGAATGAAGTTACTTTGGTCTGGGAACTGACAGTGCATTTTCTTGTATTTAAAAATTGATATCTTTCTGTCATTTACGTTTGTAATCTTCAGCTGAGTAATTTCTAACTAGCCACAGAGCTTCTGAGACAAGGACCATGGGTGTAGTCAGGGTAGGGTGAAGGCCTGTGGAAAAGGACCCCTACCAAAACTCTGTATTAAACAATTAAGCAAAGTCAGAGTCACATTAATTCTCTAAAATATCAAACTAGGAGTACAAGCATTCTTCAGTGAAGATTAGTTAAAATTAAAAAGCCAGGAGTAACTTGGCCTGGAATGTTTGAACATCCCCAGATAAGAAAATACCTCAGCATAACCCATGTATTCATTGTGTCAATTAAATGAGGCTATTGTGAAATTTACTTTAGCCTGCTAAAAGGCCCAGTTTATCTTTAACTTTGCCCCTCCTCCAGCCCCTAATCAAATAATATATAACCTGGGCAATTAATATGGTAAGTAAGCCCAGTCACAAACAACATAGTGAAAGGCAGGAAGGATCCCATCTTAAAGATAAGATTGCATTTTAACACCCAGGAAGTTAAGAAGTAAGACTTTTTTTCTGTTAAGGTATTATTGATGGTTTCACATGAAAAAACAATGTCGTTACTACATTCACCCATATTATTGAGTCCCCCCAACCCATACCCCATTGCAGTCACTGTCCGTCAGTGTAGTAAGATGCCACAGATTCACTAGTTGCCAAAAAGTAAGATTTGTAACTTTTTTTTTCCTTTTTAAATTTTAATTTTAAATTTTTATTTTTTTGGTATCATTAATATACACTTACATGAACAACACTGTGGTCACTAGATTCCCCCCATTATCAAGTCCCCACCACATACCCCATTACAGTCACTGTCCATCAGCATAGTAAGATGCTATGGAATCACTATTTGTCTTCTCTGTGCTGTACAGCCTTTCCAGTGCCCCAACCCCCTATGTTATGTGTGCTAATCATAATGCCCCTTTTTCCCCTTATACCTCCCTTCCAACCCAACCTCCACCGTCCCTTTCCCTTTGGTAAATGTTAGTCCATTCTTGGGTTCTGTGAGTATGCGGCTGTTTTGTTCCTTCAGTTTTTTTCTTTGTTCTTATATGCACAGATGAGTGAAATCATTTACTTGTCTTTCTCCTCCTGGGTTATTTCACTGAGCACAATACCCTCTAGCTCCATCCATGTTGTTGCAAATGGTAGGATTTGTTTTCTTCTTATGGCTGAATAATATTCCATTGTGTATATATACCACATCTTCTTAATCCATTCATCTACTGATGGACACTCTTGGCTATTGTAAATAGTGCTGTGATAAACATAGGAATGCATGTGTCCTTTTCAAACTAGGCTGCTGCATTCTTAGGGTAAATTCCTTGGAGTGGAATTCCTGGGTCAAATGGTATTTCTATTTTTAGTTTTTTAGTTTTTTGAGGAACCTCCATACTGCTTTCCACAAAGGTTGAACTAATTTACATTCCCACCAGCAGTGTAGTAAGGGTTCCCCTTTCTCCACATCCTCACCAACATTTGTTGTTGTTTGTCTTTTGGATGTTGGCCATCCTAACTGGTGTAAGGTGATATCTCATTGTGGTTTTAATTTGCAAGCCTCTTTTCACGTGCCTTTTGGCAATCTGAATTTTCTCTTTGGAGAAGTGTCTGTTCATATCCTCTGCCCATTTTTTAATTGGGTTATTTGCTTTTTGTTTGTTGAGATGCGTGAGCTCTTTATATAATTTGGATGTCAACCTGTTATTGGATATGTCATTTATGAATATATTCTCCCATACTATAGGATGCCTTTTTGTTCTACTGATGGTGTCCTTTGCTGTACAGAAGCTTTTTAGTTTGATATAATCCCACTTGTTCATTTTTGCTTTTGTTTCCCTTGCCTGTGGAGCTATGTTCATGAAGAAGTTGCTCATGTTTATATTCAAGAGAGTTTTGCCTATATTTTATTCTAAGAGTTTTATGGTTTTATGACTTACAGTAAGGTCTTTGATCCATTTCAAGTTTACTTTTGTGTATGGAGTTAGACAGTAATCCAGTTTCATTCTCTTACGTGTAGCTCTCTAGTTTTGCCAACACCAGCTGTTGAAAGACTCTGTCATTTCCCCATTGTCTATCCATGGCTCCTTTATCATATATTAATTGGCCATACATGCTTGGGTTAATATCTGGACTCTATTCTGTTCCACTGGTCTATGGTTCTGTTCTTGTCCCAATACCAAATTGTCTTGATTACTGTGGCTTTGGAGTAGAGCTTGAAGTTGGGAAATGAGATCCCCCTTGTTTTATTCTTCCTTCTCAGGATAGCTTTGCCTATTCTGGGTCTTTTGTGGTTCCATATGAATTTTAGAACTATTTGTTCAAGTTTGTTGAAGAATACTGTTGGTATTTTGATGGGGATTGCACTGAATCTGTAGATTGCTTTAGGCAGGATGGCAATTTTAACAATATTAATTCTTGCTACGCAAGAGCCTGGGATGAATTTCCATTTATTAGTATGCTCTTTAATTTCTCGTAGGAGTGTCTTCTAGTTTTCAGGGTATTGGTCTTTCACTTCTTTGGTTAGGTTTATTCCTAGGTATTTTATTCTTTTTGATGCAATTGTGAATGGAATTGTTTTCCTGATTTCTCTTTCTGCTAGTTCATCATTAGTGTATAGGAATGCAACAGATTTCTGTGTTTAAGTTTTGTATCCTACAACTTCGCAGAGTTCAGATATTAGTTCTAGTAGTTTTGGAGTGGAGTGTTTAGGGTTTTTTATGTACAGTATCATGTCATCTGCAAATAGTGACAATTTGACTTCTTTACCAATATGGATGCCTTGTATGTCTTTGTTTTGTCTGATTGCTGTGGCTAGGACCTCCAGTACTATGTTGAATAACAGTGAAGAGAGTGGGCATCCCTGTCTTGTTCCTGATCTTAGATGAAAAGCTTTCAGCTTCTCGCTGTTAAGTATGATGTTAGCTGTGGGTTTCATATATAGCCTTTATGATGTTGAGGTACTTGCCCTCTCTACCCATTTTGTTGAGAGTTTTAATCAGGAATGGATGCTGAATTTTGTCAAATGCTTTTTCAGCATCTATGGAGATGATTGTGTGGTTTTTGTTCTTCTCTTTGTTGATGTGGTGGATGATTTTGATGGATTTTCGAATGATGTACCATCCTTGCATCCCTGGGATGAATCCCACTTGATCATGGTGTATGATCCTCTTGATGTATTTGCGAATTTGGTTTGCTAATATTTTGTTGAGTATTTTTGCATCTACGTTCATCAGGGATATTGGTCTGTAATTTTCTTTTCTGGTGAGGTCTTTGCCCGGTTTTGGTATTAGAGTGATGCTGGCTTCATAGAATGAGTTTGGAAGTATTCCCTCCTCTTCTATTTTTTGGGAAACTTTAAGGAGAATGGATGTTATTTCTTCTCTATATGTCTGGTAGAATTCAGAGGTGAATCCATCTGGTCCGGGGGATTTGTTCTTGGGTAGTTTTTTTGATTACCGATTCAATTTCTTTGCTGGTGATTGGTCTGTTTAGTTTTTCTGTTTCTTGTTTGGTCAGTCTTGGAAGGCTGTTTTTTTCTAAGAAGTTGCCCATTTCTTCTGGGTTTTCCAGCTTGTTAGCATATAGATTCTCATAATATTCTCTTATAATTCTTTGTATTTCTGTGGGGTCCGTTGTTATTTTTCCTTTCTCATTTCTGATTCTGTTTATGTATGTAGATTCTCTTTTTCTCTTAATGAGTCTGGCTAGGGGTTTATCTATTTTGTTTCTTTTTTCAAGGAACCAGCTCTTGGTTTCATTGATTTTTTTTCTATTGTTTTATTCTTCTCAGTTTTATTTATTTCTTCTCTGATCTTTATTATGTCCCTCCTTCTGGTGACTTTGGGTCTCATTTGTTCTTCTTTTTCCAGTTTCAGTAATTGTGTCTTTATTCATTTGGGAATGTTCTTCTGGTGACTTTGGGTCTCATTTGTTCTTCTTTTTCTAATTTCAGTAATTGTGTCTTTAGACTATTCATTTGGGAATGTTCTTCCTTCTTTAAATAGGCCTGGATTGCAATATATTTTCCTCTTAGAACTGCCTTTGCAGCGTCCAACAGAAGTTGTGGCTTTGTGTTGCTGTCATTAGTCTCCATATATTCTTTGATTTCTGTTTTGATTTGGTCGTTAACCCATTGATTAATTAGGAGAATGTTGTTAAGTCTCCATGTATCTGTGAGCCTTTTTGATTTCTTTCTAAAACTTATTTCTAGTTTTATACCTTTGTGATCTGAGAAGTTTGTTGGTACAATTTCAATCTTTTTGAATTTACAGAGGCGCTTTTTGTGGCCTAGTATGTGATCTATTCTTGAAAATGTTCCGTGTGCACTTGAAAAGAATTTGTATCCTGCTGCCTTTGGGTGTAGAGTTCTGTAGATGTCTGTTAGGTCCATCTGTTTTAATGTGTTGTTCAATGCCTCTGTTTCCTTACTTATTTTCTGTTTGCTTGATCTGTCCTTTGGAGTGAGTGGAGTATTGAAGTCTCCTAGATGAGTGCATTACATTCTATTTACCCTTTTAATTCTGTTAGTATTTGTTTCACATATGTAGGTGCTCCTGTGTTGGGTACACAGATATTTATAAAGGTTACATCCTTTTGTTGGATTGACCCTTTTATCATTATCTAATGTCCTTCTTAGTCTCTTGTGACTTTCTTTGTTTTGAAGTCTATTTTGTTTGATACAAGTACTGTAATTCCCACTTTTTCTCACTATTAATTGCATGAAATATTTTTCCATCCCTTCACTTTTAGTCTGTTTGTCTTTGGGTTTGAAGTGAGTCTCTTGTAGGCAGTATATAGTTGGGTCTAGTTTTTGTATCCATTCAGTGACTCTATGTCTTTTGATTGGTGCATTCAGTCCATTTACATTTAAGGTGATTATCAATAGGTATGTACTTATTGCCATTGCAAGCTTTAGATTTGTGTTTATCAAAGGTTCAAGGTTAACTTCCTTACTATCTATGAGTGTAACTTAACTCACGTAGTATGCTATTAGAAACACAATCTAAAGGTTCTTTTTCTTTCTCTCTCTCCTTCCTCTTCCATTCTTTATATATTAGGTATCATATTATGTACTCTTTGTCCATCCCTTTTTATTACCTCTGGTGACAGCTATTTAACCTTAGGAAAACTTCCATCTATAGCTGTCCCTCAAAAATACACTGTAGAGATGGTTTGTGGGAGGTAAATTCTCTCAGCTTTTGTTTATCTAGAAATTGTTTAATCCCTCCTTCAAATTTAAATGATAATCTTGCTGGATAAAGTATTCTTGGTTTGAGACCCTTCTGCTTTATTACATTAAATATATCATGCCACTCCCTTCTGTCCTTTAAGGTTTCTGCTGAGAAGTCTGATGATAAGCCTGATGGATTTTCCTTTGTATGTAATCTTATTTCTCTCTCTGGCTGATTTTAGTAGTCTGTCCATATCCGTGGTCTTTGCCATTTTAATTCTTATATGTCTTGGTATTGTCCTCCTTGGGTCCCTTGTGTTGGAAGATCTGTGCACCTCCATGGCCTGAGAGACTATCTCCTCCCCCAGATTGGGGAAGTTTTCAGCAGTTACTTCCTCAAAGACACTTTCTATCTCTTTTTCTCTCTTCTTCTTCTGGTACACCTATGAGTATTGTGTTTGGATTGGTCACACAGTTCTCTCAGTATTCTTTCATTTTTAGAGATCCTTTTTTATCTCTGTGCCTCAGCTTCTTTGTATTCCTCTTCCCTAATTTCTATTTCATTTATCGTCTCCTCCACTGTATCTAATCTGCTTTTAATACCCTCCATTGTGTTCTTCAATGATTTGATCTCCGTCCTAAATTTGTTCCTGAGTTCTTCAATATTTTTCTTTACCTCCATGAGCATGTTAATAATTTTTATTTTGAAATCTCTTTCAGGAAGATTCATGAGTTTGATTTCATTTGAATCTTTCTCAGGTGAATTCATAATTTTGCTTTGAACCAGGTTCCTTTTACATTTCATAATTTGTCTGTGGTACCCTCTAGTGCCCAGATTCTCTACTCTCTGGAGCTGCTCAGCCCCTGGGAGCAATGTCGGGGGTCGCAGGGGAGCTGTGTTGGTGCTGGGGGGGAGGAAAGAGCTGTTTCTGCTTCCCGGCTGCTATGTCTGTCCCTACTGCCAGAACCAGTGGGCCAAACACACAGGTGTAAGCCTCTATGCTTTGTATTTGTAGCTGCTGTAGGTGGGGCTTTGCGGGGCTTCTCTCTGCCTGGCCTGACACCAGGGTGGGGTTGCCAATTTGCAAACCTGAGCCAGGTGCAGGCTAGTGAGGAGGAAGACACTGTAGGCTGTATATCATGGTGGTGGGCCTTGGAGCTGCATAACCAGCCAAGGGGATGGAGCGCCTGAAGATTGTTTAAGCTCCCAACCTGCTGGGCAGAGTGCACCCAGACAATTTTGTCTACCTGTCCTTTCTCCTGAGCATTAAGCTCTGTGCAATCCTTGCCCCTTTAGCAGCCCTCTTACTATTAGGACGTCTCTCAGACTGCCCACCCAGATCAGCCGGGTATGAATCCCTGTTTCCCACAAGCAGCTGGAATCTCCAGCTCTCCAGGTACTCCACCTGTCTTAGCTTTCCAACCCCACTAAATCACCAGACAACCATGCAGTGTAGGTTCAGGCACCAATAGCATATCTCCAGGGCTAGGTGTTCAGTAGTCCCAAGCCTCCACTGCCTCCCCACGCTGTTTCTCTTCTTCCCCCTGGTGAGCTGGGGTGGGGGAAGGGCCTGGGTGCTGCTGGGCCACATCTTTGGTATGTTACCCTGTTCCATGAGGTCTGCCCTTTTCTCCAGGTGTATGCAGTCTGGTGCAGCCTTCTTTCCACTTTCTCTTTCAGGATTAATTGTATTAATTGTATTTTCATATTATATGTGCTTTTAGGAGGAGGTCTCGGTCTCACCTCTCATGCTGTCATCTTTAATCCAATCCTGATTCATTGATTATTATTTTTTTAAGGTATCATTGATATACACTCTTATGGAGGTTTCACAAGAAACACAATGTGGTTATTACATTCAACTTTATTATCGAGTCCCTCCACATACCCCATTGCCGTCACTGTCCAGCAGTGTAGTAAGATACCACAGAGTCCCTATTTGTCTTCTCTGAGCTACACTGTCTTCCCCGTGACCCCACACACACCATGTGCACCAATCATGATACCCCACAGTCCCCTCCTCCCTCCCTTCCCTTTGGTAACCACTGTATGGGATTGTTCTCCCTTCCTGAGGTAGGCCTGTATTGCAGTGTACTTCCCTCTTAGCACAGCCTTTGTTACGTCCCACAGATTTTGCAGTGTTGAATCATTGTCATCATTTATCAACATACATTGCTTGATCTCTGTCTTTATTTGGTTATTGATCTATTGATTATTTAGGAGCATGTTATTAAGCCTCCATGTGTTTGTGGGCTTTTTCATTTTTTTGTGTAATTTATTTTTAGTTTCATACCTTTTTCGTCTAAGAAGCTGGTTGAATTTCAATTTTTGAATTCACTAAGGCACTTATTGTGGTCTAGTATATGATCTATTCTTGAAAATGTTTCATATGCACTTGAGAAGAATGTGTATCCTGTTGCTTTTGGATGGAGTGTTCTGTAGATGTGTTAGGTCCATCTGTTCTAATGTGTTGTTCAGTGCCTCTGTCTCCTTACTTACTTTCTCTCTGCTTGATCTGTCCTTTGGAGTAAGTGGTGTGTTGAATTCTCCTAAAATGAATGCATTGCCTTTTATTTCCCCCTTTAATTCTGTTATTATTTGGTCCTGTGTTGGGTGCATAGATTTTTTTTAATTTTTGATTAAGGGATTATTGATATACACTCTTACGAAGGTTTCACATGAAAACACAATGTGGTTACTACATTTACCCATATTATCAAGTCCCCACCCATACCCCAATGCAGTCACTGTCAATCTGTGTAGTAAGATGCCACAGATTCACTATTTGCCTTCTCTGTGCTACACTGTTTTCCCCATGATTCCTCACACCATGTGTACTAAACATAATACCCCACAATCCCCTTCTCCCTCCCTCCACACCTGCCCTCCCACACCCCTCTCCTTTGGTAACCACTAGCCCCTTGGAGTCTCTGAGTCTGCTGCTATTTTGTTCCTTCAGTCTTGCTTCGTTGTTATACTCCACAAATGAAGGAAATCATTTGGCACTTGTATTTCTCTGCCTGGCTTATTTCACTGAGCATAATATCCTCCAGCTCCATCCATGTTGTTGCAAATGGAAGGATTTGTTTGTTTCTTATGGCTGAATACTATTCCATTTTGTATATGTACCATATCTTCTTTATCCATTCATCTACTGATGGACACTTAGGTTGCTTCCATATCTTGGCTATTGTAAATAGTGCTGCAATAAACATGGAGGTGCATATGGCTTTTTGAATCTGAGAAGTTGTATTCTTTGGTTAAATTCCAAGGAGTGGGTTTCCTGGGTCAAATGGTATTTGTATTTTTAGTTTTTTGAGGAACCTCCATATTGCTTTCCACAATGGTTGATCTAACTTACATTCCCACCAGCAGTGTAGGAGCGTTTCCCTTGCTTTGCATCCTCACCAGCATTTGTTGTTCTTAGTCTTTTTGATGCTGGCCATCCTTACTAAGTGTGAGGTGATATCTCATTGTGGTTTTAATTTGCATTTTCCCTCATGATTAGTGATGTGGAGCATCTTTTCATGTGTCTGTTGGCCATCTGAATTTCTTCTTTGGAGAATTGTCTCTTCATATCCTCTGCCCATTTTTTAATCGGGTTTTTTGCTTTTTGGGTGTTGAGGTGTGTGAGTTCTTTATATATTTTGGGTGATAACCCCTTGTCAGATATGTCATTTACAAATACATTCTCCCATACTGTAGGATGCCTTTTCATTCTGTTGATGGTGTCCTTTGCCATACAGAAACTTTTTAGTTTGATGTAGTCCCATGAGTTCATTTTGGCTTTTGTTTCTCTTGCTCGAGAAGATGTGTTCAGGAAGAAGTTGCTCATGGTTATATTTTGGAGATTTTTGCTGATGTTGTCTTCTTAGAGTTTTATGGTTTCATGACTTACATTCAGGCCTTTGATCCATTTCGAGTTTACTTTTGTGTATGGGGTTAAACAATAATCCAGTTTCATTCTCTTACATGTAGCTGTCCAGTTTTGCCAACACCAGCTGTTGAAGAGGCTGTCATTTCCCCATTGTATGCCCATGGCTCCTTTATCATGTATTTATTGACCACGTATGGTTGGGTTTATATGAGGGCTCTGTATTCTGTTTCACTGGTCTATGGGTCTGTTCTTCTGCCAGTACCAAATTGTCTTGAGTACTGTGGCTTTGTAGTAAAGCTTGAAGTCAGGGAGTATAATTCCCCCCATTTTATTCTTCCTTCTCAGGATTGCTTTGGCTATTTGGGGTCTGTTGTAGTTCCATATGAATTTTAGAACTATTTGTTCCAGTTCGTTGGAGAGTGCTGTTGCTATTTTGATAGGAATTGCATTGAATCTGTAGATTGCTTTAGGCAGGATGGCCATTTTGACAGTATTAATTCTTCCTATCCATGAGCATGGGATGTGTTTCCACTTATTGGTATCTTCTTTAATTCCTCTCATGAGTGTCTTGTAGTTTACAGACTATAGGTATTTCAGTTCCTTGGTTACGTTTAGGTACTTTAATCTTTTTATACAATTGTGAACAGAATTGTTGTCCTGATTTCTCTTTCTGCTAGTTTATGGTTAATGTATAGGAATGCAATAGATTTTTGTGTATTAATATTGCATCCTGCAAATTTGCTGAATTCAGACATTAGATCTAGTAGTTTAGAGTGGATTCTTTAGGGTTTTTTATGTACAATATCACACCATCTGCAAACAAAGGGAGTTTGACTTCCACGTTACCAGTCTGGATGCCTGTTATTTCTTTGTGTTGTCTGATTGCTGTGGCTAGGACCTCCAGAACTATGTTGAATAAAAGTGGGGAGAGTGGGCATCCTTCTCTTGTCCTTGATCTTAAAGGAAAAGCTTTCAGCCTCTCGCTCTTAAGTATAATGTTGGCTGTCGGTTTGTCATATATGGCCTTTATTATGTTGAGGTACTTGCCATCTATACCCATTTTGTTGACAGTTTTTATCATAAATGGATGTTGAATTTTGTGAAATGCTTTTTCAGCACCTACCGAGATGATCATGTGGTTTTTGTCCTTCTTTCTGTTGATGTGGTGGATGATGTTGATGGATTTTCAAATGTTGTACCATCCTTGCATCCCTGGAATGAATCCTATTTGATCATGATGGATGATCTTTTTGGTGTATTTTTTAATTCAGTTTGCTCGTATTTTCTTTTTTTTTTTTTTTTTGCAAAGAATCATTATATATATATTTTTTCAGACTTACAGCAGAGTGTTGCTATTTGAGGTATTATTTTTTTTATAATTTATTTTGGTATCATTATTCTACAATTACATGTGCAATATTATGGTTATTAAACTACTCCCTTCATCAGGTCCCCCACAGCAACCCCATTACAGTCATTGTCCATCAGCATAGTGAGCTGCTATAGAATCACTACTTGACTTCTCTGAGTTGAACAGCCCTCCCCATGCCCCCCCAACATTACATCTGCTAATCGTAATGCCCCTTTTTCCCTCTTATACCTCCCTTCCCACCCATCTTCCCCAGTCCCTTTCCCTTTGGTAACTATTAGTCCGTTCTTGGGTTCTGTGAGCCTGCTGCTGTTTTGTTCCTTCAGTTTTTTTTTTTTTGAATTTCAATTTTTATTGCTGTCCACATCTCTAAGAATTGTTTAAAAACAGTCAGACCTTTAAGTTTCCAGATTTTTGTATTTTCATATCTTGAGTTTTTATGATGAGTAGACACAGGCATATAGATGTATTTCATCATCTATATAGATTTGGATCAACACTTAAGCACTGTACTTATTTGGAACTAGACGTTTTGGGATGATTCCTACAGTCCAAGATTCCCATGAAGCTAGGTCATTCACAATCAACATTCACAATGATCCTCATCATGCCAGTTCACTCCAGTTATGAATTTTGAAGAGCTGCTTTGTACTATTTGAGATTCAGGGGCATCTGTGTAGGTTACTTTTCAACAAAAAGCTCTGACTCACTGAAATGAAGTCAATGAGTATTTGTAGTAAGTGCTTAATGAGTGGCCTCCACTGTCTGGAAAAAAGATGTGTAGGATAAAGTCCTTGCTCCTAGGGGGCATACTTCCTTGCTAAAGACAAGTCTTAAGCAGAAGAAACAATTAAAAATAATAAAAACAGTACATTACCAAATATACTACAGACTACTTATACAATAGGCATTTAGCAAAGGGAAAGATTAATACACACTGGTCTAATTTTGGAGAATGAGTAGAATGTGGATTGTGCAAGGGAGGGGGAAAGATATTCTAAGGAATAGACACAGCATGTGCTAAGAAGTATACTCCTCCTCCATCCTACATTAGGGAGAAGTCTGAGCATGTGTGGGTATGTGAGAAACTTGATGGTAGAGGTCCTGAGCACTACTCAAGGTTGAACCCTTAGGCACTCTGTTAGTTACTGATGAAAGGGATGACAGGAGGTAATGAGTGTGAAGTATCCTGAAGACCAGCCAGGAGACTATGGCTCTGGTCCAGGTGAGGTGTGGAGAAGACGCCTCCAGGAGGCAACTGAAAGGAAAATACAGTTTGTTTCATAAGTGAAAGCGCTGAGTTGCCCATGAGTGGGCATAGCAGGACGGTGACAAATCAAAAAGAAATGCTATTTAAAATTTGGAGGACTTCATGCATGCTGGTGTGCTGACAGAAATAGTTACATGACCTTAGATTAGAGCCTGTTTCATTTCTTTTGATAAAGGATAGAATTGGCCCCACAGGGAAGTGGGCTTGTGTTTCCTCAAAGACAGAAACAAAGAGAGAGGTTGAGTCAGGGTGTAAATTAGGAGGGGGATAAAAGAAGCTGAGGGGTTTTTGTTGTAATGTCTTTATTTTGTTTTCTTTTTTTAGTGAAGTAGGAAGCAAGGGCATCTATTGAGAATGCGTACATGAGGTTAGGGATGGAAGCGTGGAGAATGCAGAAAAGGCATGTCAGGAATGCACTAGTCTAGGGATTTGAAAGTACACAAATGAAATAAGATTGCTATTCAAGCAGAGATGAAATAGTATGGATTTGTAGCTGAGGCTGGTGTGACGGCTTTGAGAATTTTCTCCAGCAGCCTTTGATAACAACCAAGGATACAGAACTAAGAAATCAGACAGTAGGTATAAGAGGCATAGAATGTAAGGGGGCATCTTATATGTTATTGACATGATTATTTCAAGAAGTCCAGCCTAGGTAAGGAAGCAGATAAGATCAGAATTGCTTGGATATAGGGTGAGAAGAAGGGAAGCATCTGAGAGCAGGGTGTTAACAAAGAGGAAAGCTGGAGGAATGAGGAAGTGGATAGGTTGGGTATGAAAACAGAAAGTGCTGTATTCAAGATGGACAAGTATGGCAGGTGTAGGTGATCGTGCAGCCACAGGCACGGCTGGGCCGGGGCCAGATGAAGTTGAGTGATGCCTGAGGCAGAGGGCTTGTGAGGCCAGGAAGTCCTAGGTCGTCACCCTCTGGACTGAAGCCACGGGAAGCAGTGACAGACAGGCTGTACCGGAGATGAGGGCTTTAGGGCCACTGTCCTTGTGGAGGTTGGAACAGCACACTGTGGCTGGAAGTGAATGCAAGACCCTGTCGCAGATCTGCTTTCTCGGAGGAACTTCAGACCATTATCAGACCCAAAAACATATGAGTGAAATCATTTGATACCTGTCTTTCTCGGCTTGGCTTATTTCACTGAGCATAATACCCTCTAGCTCCATCCATGTTGTTGCAAATGGTAGGATTTGTTTTCTTCTTATGGCTGTATAATATTCCATTGTGTATATGTACCACTCCTTCTTTATCCATTCATCTACTGATGGACACTTAGGTTGCTTCCATTTCTGGGCTATTGTAAATAGTGCTGCGATAAACATAGGGGTGCGTATGTCTTTTTCAAACTGGGCTGCTGCATTCTTAGGGTAAATTCCTAGGAGTGGAATTCCTGGGTCAAATGCTATTTCTATTTTTAGTTTTTTGAGGAACCTCCATACTGCTTTCCACAATGGTTAAACTAATTTGCATTCCCACCAGCAGAGTAGGAGGGTTCCCTTTTCTCCACATCCTCGCCAACAATTGTTGTTGTTTGTGTTTTGGATGTTGGCCATTCTCACTGGTGTGAGTTAATATCTCATTGTGGTTTTAATCTGCATTTCTCGGATGATTAGCGATGTGGAGCATCTTTTCATGTGGCTGTTGGCCATCTGAATTTCTTCTTTAGAGAAGTGTCTATTCATGTCCTCTGCTCATTTCTTAATTGGATTATTTGCTTTTTGTTTGTTAAGGTGCGTGAGTTCTTTATATATTTTGGATGTCAACCTCTTATCAGATATGTCATTTATGAATATATTCTCACATACTGTAGGATGTCTTTTTGTTCTGCTGATGGTGTCCTTTGCTGTACAGAAGCTTTTCAGCTTGATATGGTACCACTTGTTCATTTTTACTTTTGTTTCCCTTGCCCGGGGAGATATGTTCATGAAGAAGTCGTTCATGTTTATGTCCAAGAGGTTTTTGCCTATGTTTTTTTCTAAGAGTTTTATGGTTTCATGACTTACATTCAGGTCTTTGATCCACCTTGAGTTTACCTTTGTGTATGGGGCTAGACAGTAGTCCAGTTTCATTCTCTTACATGTAGCTGTCCAGTTTTTCCAACACCAGCTGCTGAAGAGGCTGTCATCTCCCCATTGTATATCCAAGGCTCCTTTATCAAATATTAGTTGACTGTATATGTTTGGGTTAATGTTTGGATTTTCTATTCTGTTCCACTGGTCTGTGGGTCTGTTTTTGTGCCAATACCAAATTGTCTTGATTACTGTGGCTTTGTAGTAGAGCTTGAAGTCAGGGAGCATAATTCCCCGTTTTATTCCTCATTCTCAGGATTGATTTGGCTATTCGGGGTCTTTTATGGTTCCATATGAATTTTAGAATTATTTGTTCCAGTTCATTGAAGAAAGCTGTTGGTAGTTTGATAGGGATTGCGTTGAATTTGTAGATTGCTTTAGGTAGTATAGCCATTTTGACAATATTTATTCTTCCTAGCCAAGAGCATGGGATGCATTTCCACTTGTTAGTGTCCTCTTTAATTTCTCTTAGGAGTGTCTAGTAGTTTTCAGAGTACAGGTCTTTCACTTCCTTCGTTAGGTTTATTCCTAGGTATTTTATTCTTTTTGATGCAATTGTGAAGGGAATTGTTTTTCTGATTTCTCTTACTGTTAGTTCATCGTTAGTGTATAGGAAAGCAACAGATTTCTGTGTGTTAATTTTGTATCCTGCAGCTTTGCTGAATTCAGATATTAGTTCCAGTAGTTTTGGAGTGGAGTCTTTAGGGTTTTTTATGTACAGTATCATGTCATCTGCAAATAGTGACAATTTGACTTCTTCTTTACCAATCTGGATGCCTTGTATGTCTTTGTCTTTTCTGACTGCCATGGCTAGGACTTCCAGTACTATGTTGAATAACAGTGGAGAGAGTGGGCATCCTTGTCTTGTTCCCGATTTTAGATGAAAAGCTTTCAGCTTCTCACTGTTAAGTATGATGTTAGCTGTGAGTTTGTCATATATGGCCTTAATGATGTTGAGGTACTTGCCCTCTATACCCATTTTGCTGAGAGTTTTAATCAGGAATGGATGCTGAATTTTGTCAAATGCTTTTTCAGCATCTATGGAGATGATCATGTGGTTTTTGTTTTTCTTTTTGTTGATGTGGTGGGTGATGTTGATGGATTTTCGAATGTTGTACCATCCTTGCATCCATTGGATGAATCCCACTTGATCATGGTATATGATCCTCTTGATGTATTTTTGAATTCCGTTTGCTAATATTTTGTTGAGTATTTTTGCATCTATGTTCATCAGGGATATTGGTCTGTAATTTTCTTTTTTGGTGAGGTCTTTGACAGGTTTTGGTATTAGAATGATGCTGGCTTCATAGAATGAGTTTGGAAGTATTCCCTCCTCTTCTATTTTTTGGAAAACTTTAAGGAGAATGGGTGTTATTTCTTCTCTATATGTCTGGTAGAATTCAGAGGTGAATCCATCTGGTCCAGGGGTTTGGTCTTGGGTAGTTTTTTGATTACCGATTCAATTTCGTTGCTGGTGATTGGTCTGTTTAGTTTTTCTGTTTCTTGCTTGGTCAGTCTTGGAAGGTTGTATTTTTCTAAGAAGTTGTCCATTTCTTCTATGTTTTCCAGCTTGTTAGCATATAGATTCTCATAATATTAATTCTTTGTATTTCTGTGGGGTCCCTCGTGATTTTTCCTTTCTCATTTCTAATTCTGTTTATGTGTGTAGATTCTCTTTTTCTCTTAATAAGTCTGGCTAGGGGTTTATCTATTTTGTTTATTTTTTCAGAGAACCACCTCTTGGTTTCATTGATTTTTTTCTAATGTTTTATTCTTCTCAATTTTATTTATTTCTTCTCTGATCTTTATTATGTCCCTCCTTTTGGTGACTTTGGATCTCATTTTTTCCTGTTTTTCCAATTTCAGTAACTGTGTCCTTAGGCTATTCATTTGGGATTGTTTTTCCTTCTTTAAATAGGCCTGCATTGCAGTATACTTTCCTCTTAGAACTGGCTTTGCTGCATCCCACAGAAATTGTGGCTTTGTGTTGTTGTCATTAGTCTCCATATATTCTTTGATTTCTGTTTTGATTTGGTCGTTAACCCATTGATTAATTAGGAGAATGTTGTTAAGTTTCCACGTATTTGTGAGCCTTTTTGTTTTCTTTCCATAATTTATTTCTAGTTTTATACCTTTGTTATCTGAGAAGTTGGTTGGTAGAATTTCAATATTTTTGAATTTACTGAGGTTCTCTTTGTAGCCTAGTATGTGGTCTATT